>JANUWF010002200.1:4520000-4538823 GCA_026120185.1 Voacanga thouarsii
CATCTCTTACACACTCTATCTCTCTCCCCATTCCCCCCTCTCTCTCCCCTTTCTTTCCCCTCTCTCTTCTCATTCTCTTTATATATATATATATATATATATATATATATATATCTTCTAACCTTCTTCCCCTCTCTCCCATTCTCTCACCCATTTATCCTCCTTTTCTCACCCTCTCGATCTCTCTTTCTCCCTTTTTCTCATTCTCCCTCTTCCCCTTTTTCTTTTCCTCCTTTTATCTCTCTTTCCCTTTGTTTAGTACTCTCTCTCTCTCTCTCTCTCTCTCTCTCTCTTTTCCCTATATATATACTTGTCTACATTTATTTATATCACCCATTTGCTCTCAGTATAAGTAAAATTATATGAATTAAAATGCACATAATAGTATTTCTAATAAAAAAAAATACGCACACATACACAGTAGTGACAACATTTTTCGTCGCTAAATTCACATAAATAGTGACTAGAAAAATGTTGTCAGTATAAGTACACTATTTAGTGACAAGAAAATTGTTGTCACTATATGTGCACTATTTAGTGATAAAGTTTCTTTTTAGTGACAACAATTTTGGAGTTGTCAATAAAAAGATTTCCTGCTTTCAAATTAGATTGGCGGGAAAGCCTTTAGTGACAAAAAATAGTGACAACATTTTCTCTTGTCACTAAACCAATGGCAACTCACAAGTTGACAAGTTGCCATTGTGATGTTGCTTTTACTAAAGGGAAATTCACAGTTTGCAGGAATTAGGGCAAGAAGATAAAGAGTCGACGAGTTGCGCAGGCAGTAGAGTTTTGAAGGAGATAGAAGTTGTAAGGAGTAAGAAGTTCCGACCGGGGACCACCGAAATTTATAAGGAAGTTTGAAATTGAACCATTTGCGGGTTATAAGGCCGAGGCATTGCAAACCTTCCATAACGTTCAGGACGCGTCGATTCTGTCAGAAAACGGACGGCTACCATTAATAGTTGTACGATTCCCATTGTTTCGATGACTCGTGTCCACTGAAACAACGGGACTCGGGGGGGGAGGGGGGCATGTGTTGACATTAACTTTGCCAAGCCGACGCAACAGTTACTTCGAGCTGATGCCGCTTTGATAAATGAGGATGAGCCGATAGAGTCAACCTTTTCGAACAGCCGATAGCCATGGTCAATATCGGCACTGCGGAGCCGATAAGAAAGAACAAATAGAATCCTGATCTTTTGGTGCAAGGGACTCTGCACGATCGTTGGGAACATTCTTGCGCCTGAAGAAACTCCACGATCTATTCGTGGTTCATTTGCGGCAAGTATAAAAAGAGGAGCATCGCCCACAAGAAGGGGATCAAACGATCAAATCAGCAAAGTTCAATTTCATTTTCTTTTTTCTCATCATCATTTCCAGCTTTCTAGTCTAGGATTTTGTTTCTTTACATCTTTCTTACTGTTTTGTTCTAGTTTCCTTTTACCAACTTAGTTTACAGTCTTTTTTACAGTTTTCGATTCATACTTTCGATATCAGTTTTTTTTTCTGTACTTTCCGTTGAGATGATCAGTATAAATATCATTCCATGTTCCAGAAAAGTCCTTCCGTTTAGCCTTCTCAATTGACCTTCTTGAGCTCTTTCTTTAGTAAGCTCAAGGAACCCGGTCCCTGATTCAAAAAAAGGTCCGATACCATTTGTTGTCACTCCCTGTCGGATCGTTTGTGTTGGTCGGATACGAAGCCGATTCCCGTTTGCATCGGTTCTTTATTTTGACAGCAACAGTTCCCCTTTTAGAAAAGATGGCTTGAACATTGCAGATGACCCAAAGAAAGGTGAATCCCTAATTATGCCTTCATTACTGATGCAAAAATCTTTTGAGCTGTCAACTATTAATTCAGATAAGTCAATTGGTTTTTACTTTCCTTCGGCTTCTCTTTGCTCTTGGTTTTTCCCGTTCCTAAATTTGTTCTCTCATTGTGGGTGAACTTGCTCAAGCTTGAACATTTCAGATGATCTAATGGAAATCTGGATTCAAGATTTGCATAAATACAACATAAAGTAATATGCCCACCTGGAAAAAGAAGTGTGGCAGAGGTGTATAGCTGAATGTCATACAGAAGCATAAATGAGGTTTTCAAGATCACCTTGTTTATGGGTGTGTGTTCATAATTGTAGATATTATCTGAACTCATGGCCAAGGGTGGAACCGTGAATGGACTAATAAAAGAAAAGAATTTGATTCAGGCAAGTCACTTAAGATTCTTGTCCAAACTTCATTGGAATATTTTCTAGATTCTGATGCATGTCAATGAATGCCCTATCACTCTCTTTGGAGCCATTTAATTGAAGCATCTGCTATTGGAGATATGTTGTTTTCACAGTAATATTGCATTTTCCTCTTCTTAACAAAGGCTTCAAATTCCTTTCTGCTAAAACATGCAAAGCCTACCTTTCTTGTGTGTTATGTCATTCACATATTTGCCTTGTTAGTAATTGATAATTAAATCCCACAAAGATTATGACAATTTTTGTTATTGTAATCGGGGGCGTAGTGCATACTGATTTTCTAGTGTTTTTGTTAAAAATACTTGCTTTCTTGTCCCAGATCTCTCATATGTGTTAATAGTCCTTTCTTGCTAACAGTTGCTTCTGAATATGAAAATCTCTCAAAGTTATAGTTGACTATAAGTTGCAGTTGCAGTTCTTCTTAATTACTTGAAGTTACTACTTTCTGCTTCTCTTTGCCAAAAACTGTTTTAAGGAATTTGCTATTGTTGTTGTCAAAATAGGGAACCGATGCAAACAAAAATCAGCTTCGTATCCGACAAACACAAACAATCCGATATGGTGCAACATAAAATGGTATCAGATCTTTTTTGAATCTGGGACTGGGTTCCTTGAGCTTACTATAGAAAGGGCTCAAGAAGGTCAGCTGAGCATACTAAACGGAAGGACTTTTCTGGGAGAATAAGATGATAGTTGTACTAATTGACTTAATGGAAGATACAGAAAAAAGGTCCGATATTGAAAATATGAACAAAAAGCTATAAGAAAAACTATAAACAATGCTGGTAAGCTGTAACAGAGCAGTAAGAAAGCTGTAAAGAACTAAGATTCTAGACTAAAAAACTGGAAATGATGATGAGGTACAAGAAAATGAAATTAAACTCTGCTGGTTGATGGTTTGATTGGTTGTCCCCGATTTTGGGCGATGCTCCTCATTTTATACTTGCTGTAAATGAGCCACTAACAGATCGTGTAGTTTCTTCCGGCCAAAGAATACTCCCGACGATCTTGCAGAATTCCTTGCGCTGAAAAATCAGGAATCTGTTTTCCTTCTTATCGGTTTCGTGGTGCCAATGTTGACCATGACCATCGGCTGCTTGAAAAGTTGACTTCATCGGCTCGTCCTAATTTGTCCAATCGGCATCGGTTCAAAGTAGCCGTTATATCAGCTGGGCAAAGCTAACATCAACACATGCCCCCCGAGTCCCGTTGTTTCGGCAGACGCGAGTTAGTGAAATGATGGGAATCGTACAACAACTATTAATGGCAACCGTTCTTTTTCTAACGAAATCGAAACGTCCCGAACGTTGTGGAATCATTGTGACGCCTCGGCCTTAGAACCCGCGAACGGCTTAATTTCAAACTTCCTTATAAATTTCTATGGTCCCCAATCGGAACTCCTTACTCCTTTCAACTTCTATCTCCTTTAGAATTCTACTGCTTGAGCAATTCATCGATTTTTTATCTTCTTTCCCTAATTCCCTACAAACTGTGAATTTCCTTTTGGTAAAAGGAACGTCACAATGGCAACCCCTACTGATAAGAATATTCTGTCCCTGGTCCAAGCCGATGCCAAGCTATTTGCCTTGGGTCCGCGCCTCTTGCCTGCAGAGGTTACCGCTGAACACCTACGGTTTGCCTTGCCGGCTAATTTCACACTCCCTCTGGAATAGGACACTTTCACAACCGCCAATCTTCCTTCTTCTTTCCACCATTGGCCCCGCAAGCTCAAAAATTATCGAGAATGGTGAGATTGTTGCTACGCCCAATTTGGGGCTATCTGGGCTCAATGGGGAATCTTGGACGCCATCATGATGACCGACTTTGAGATGGCGTTTGACCGCAATCTATTTGCCGCCATCATACCCTTTTGTTCTTCGGCGATCAACGGCTTCATCTTCCCGCACGGGATGTTTTCTCCCACCATTCTTGACATCTGCACCATTCTTGACTTCCGATGTGAAGGCAATGAGATTCCGAGGCTTTATGACGAGGAAAATTTGCCAGCCGTTAAGGCTCATCTGGACAAGGCCTCCTCTTTATATGGCAACTTCATCAGCACTCAACGAGGGGTAGAGGACACTCCTTCCAACCAAGAACAAACGGCCTTCTTATGGCTTTGGCTGTGTAAGTATGTCGTTTGTTCCCATTCTGTCGGCATCAGCAATGAGTACCACTACTATATATTGGCTCTTCTACAGAGCAAGAGGCGCTGTGACCTTGCCTCTCTGGTTCTCGCCTTGGTCTACCGCACCATCAATTAGCCGATGGCTGCCCTTGCCGCCGGGAAAGATCCGACCAACCTAGGGGCCCACTCAGGATTATCCAGCTCTGGCTGTATCAATATTTGCCCAATTTTGGCATTAGCCGACTTGCAGGCACCCAAGCAGACTCTTCTGAACAGGCGACCGGCTATCGGCTCCTACGGGTCCCCATAAATTCTGCCTCTGCCAAAACTATCATCTCGTACCTCTACTAATGCCGAGACTTCCATGGCGCTATTTTCTTCCCGTATGCTGCTCGCCAAAAGGGCCCCCTTTGGTTGAGAAGCCTGTCGAAAAGCCCCGAGGCCACACAAGAAACTTTATGGGCCCGTATTCTGTGCACTTGGGAAATTCTTCTAGGGGCCAAACTTGGAGCTCGGAGTGCTAAGACTTCCTGTGAGCGGTATAATCCTCATTGCTTCTCTCGCCAATTCGGGCTGATACAGGACATCCCCGCAGATCCAGGGAATGTTTCCTCTTTTTCTGTGAAACCGGTGTTATCGGCTGAAGATGTACACACTTTAGCCGAACGCACTCAAGCAATTCTGAGGTCCTTTAAGTTCAAACCTTTCCAAATGGTGCTGGAGACTTCTCCAAATTTTGATTTATGGTAGAGGCTACTGAATGGGGTCCTGTTTTCTGCCCCCATAGGCGCCTGGCTTCTGCGCATTCCTGGGCCGGCCACTTTTCTGCCTGAACCACCTTCATCTACTAAGAAAGGAAAACAGGTAAAATTCTCTTTAAGTCCTGTAATAATGTCGACCTTACACACTCCCTTGGTGTAGAAAACCACGGCGATTGCTCCTGTTGTCCCGGAGGAGGAAGAGGAAGAGGTTGAGGTTCCGTCCTTACTCCGTCGATCCAAAAGGAGACATGAAACACTGACTCCTCCCATTTCCAAAGTTTGCTTCTGGCAATTCTTACTTTGTTTGGTTCCTCCAACGTTTAATTTTTGTCTAAGGGCATCATCCTTTCTGTAGAGACGCAAACAAATGATAAGCCGTCCGTTATTATCGACACTTCTTTTGACTCGGAGGAGGATATTTCGCTCCGATCTCTAGTTGAAAGGACGGCTGAAAAGACTGCTCATTCGACGGCAGATACCCCGTTGGTGGAGGCTACGGCTCCTCCTTTCGTGACCGACGTACCAGCCTCCTTACCCGCGGCAACCCTTCCGTCAGCTGAGCTTCTGACTCCTAAAAGTCCGTTCTCTGTCCCGCTAAGGCCTGAAAAACAACCAGTGGCCGCAGATGTCGAGACAACGGTGCCTCCCCCAAGCCAGGGGACTGGAGCAGCTACTGCTTCCCCGCCAATGCTGATATTGGCTTTGGCGTTGGACTTCCTTGACGGCCTCATCGGGGCTTCCCTGCCTACTGAAAAGGTCACTCTGGACAATATGAGTCGTAACCTTCTGCGGATTGTTCAGTCAGCTGACCCTGACATGCCCCTTGTACTTCGGGACTTGGCAATTGGGTGTCTAGGGCAAATGCGTTTCACTGGCTGCTTCTTGTTGGATATGCAATGCCGTCGGGACGAAGCGCATGACCAGTTAGAGCTCCTGAAGCTGCATCGAGAAAATGCGAAATTTGCAGAAAAAGATCGCCGGGAATTCATGGGTCAACTTACACTTTTGCGAGCCGACATTATGGCAGGCAAAAGGAAGATTGAACGGCGCGAACGCTAAATATTTGAACTCCAGGAAGAGCTTTCCTCTGAGAAAAAGTCTTTAGAGCAGCAGCTTGTATCAGAGGCAGGGCTTTAGGCAACAGTCAAGGCCATTGATGACTCCCTTTGTCAGCATGAGGACGAACGGCTAATGCTGGAGACGGAAGAAGAACTGCTCGAGGCTGAATTATCACACTCAACCGCCCTGCTGGACGAGATGAGGTCCAGATGGGACCGCTTTGTGGCCGCGCTGAACAAGGTTTTACACCCTTCGCCTTCTAACGAAGCAGGCCCCTCCGGAACTCAAACTGAAGACACTACCCCTTTGGTGGCCGAAACAGGGGTTCAAGAGATGTTTGCTGAAGAGGTGGCCCGGCCTTCTGAAAAAGGAGCAGAAATGGAGGCTGAGATGGCTGAAGAAGAATTCCCAATACCCGATCCGCAGCCAACGGAAGCTGCCATTATGCCTAGCCTGGCGTCCGTCGAGTCAGAGGATCTCAATCGGCTGGCTATTGTTCTTTATCGGCCAATACTATTGCCCCCAACCCCTTCCGATGATAGCTAATTTCTCTTGTAATGGCACTTACGGCTATCTAATCGGCCTCTTGTGATCAGTTCTATGTATCAGACCAACAAGTTTTACTCAAGACGTTCTTTTTTATTTTTATTATTATTTTTTTTTTTACTCGCTAGCCCTTTCCCAAAACGTCGGATAGTACCGCTTCAAAAACTTACCGTTAATTACTTTACCTGCTTCCTTTCCATCGGGTGTCATTAAGCGGTAAGCTCCTCCATCGAAAACATGTGTTACTAAGAATGGGCCTTCCCAGGATGCGGACCACTTACCATACTTCGGATCTTTTGGAGCAACGGGGAGAATAGTCTTCCATACCATATCTCCTTCTTGAAAACTTCTTTCTCGAACTTTCCAGTTGTACGCCCTTGCCACCTTCTTCTTGTGTTATTTGATATTCTCCAAGGCAACCCAGCGGTCCATCTCAACTTGGTCTAGGCTTAGGGCCATGGACATCTGATAATCTTCAGTCGTTAGACCATGCTGGTAGGCTATCCAGGTTGACTGCAATGATATCTCAACAAGTAACACAGCATCCTGCCTATAAGTTAGCCTAAACGGGGTGAACCCAGTTGCAGTTTTAGCAGCATTCCGATGGGCCCACAATACCTCCTGCAACGTCTCATACCATCTTCTTGGATTGTCTTCTATTGCCTTACGGATCATATCGATTAAGGTTTTGTTCGTTGCCTCTACTTGTCCGTTGGCCTGTGCATAGTAAGGAGAAAAGTGAAGCAACTTGACTTTAAACTGTGTTAGGAAATTACGTACCTAATCCCTCGTAAACACCGTTCCTTGATCCGTTGTTATTGTCTCTGGGATTCCGAAACGGAATAGAATGCTTTGTTGGAGGAAGTTGATGACTGCTGTTTGTGTCACGTTGGTCAGTGGTTGCGCCTCCACCCACTTAGTGAAGTAATCTGTTGCCACCAATATAAATGAATACCTTTTTGCTGAAGGTGGATAGATTTTTCCGATAATGTCTAGGGCCCATCCACGGAAAGGCCATGGTTTAATAATCGGATGTAGTTCCGTGGAAGGTGTGTGCAATAAAGGGCCATACTTTTGGCAAGCTTTACAGCCAATCGCATAAGCATTACAATCCGTAGTCATTGACGGCCAAAAGAAATCGTGGCGTTGAAGCGTCCACTTCAGCTTTGGGCCTGCCTGATATGCTCCACATAAACCTTCGTGTACCTCTGCCATAGCCCATAAGGCTTCCTCCTTTGAGAGACATTTTAAGAGGATTCCGGTGTGACTTAGCCGAAACAAATTATTGCCTACCAATGTAAAGCTGAGGGCTTTTCGTTTCACTTCTCGCGACGCTTGTCCAATCGGATTTCTCAAATTGTCAACAATCTCCTGTCGCCAATCTTCCTGATACTCTGTTTCCGCTATCTGTTGGTACATTACTGCTTTCCTAAAACCTGACGCTAGCTGAGCTAGACGGTTAGCACTCTGGTTTTCTGCCCTGGGAACATGAACTAAGGTGACCTCCAAGAAATGCTGAAGTAGCCCTTTTACCTCCTGTAACTTATCCGAGAGCAACGGATTAGCACATTTATAATCTCCTACTACTTGTCGGATAACTACTTGAGAATCACCTACAACTCTGACTACTCGAGCTTCGAGTGCTTTCAAGATCCGCAATCCTAACAAGAAGGTATCATATTCCGCCTGATTACTAGTTGTCTCCTTCTTTAACTCAAAGTGGACCTTGCCCTGCTATCCGTTCGGAGACTCAAAGACCAGACCAATACCAGCCTTCTGCTGGGTACTTGAGCCGTCGAATTGCAAAACCCATGGTTTTAAAGAAATGTACCTCTGCAGCTTATCTCCCTCTGTTTGTGGTATCTCCAGAGAGGGATGCTCAGCTAAAAAATTTGCAATTGCTTGTCCTTTCACAGCCCTCAGTGGCATGTAAGTTAGAGAAAAAGCATGTAATCTGACCGCCCATTTCATAAGTCGCCTATTCAGTAAAGGGTGATTCAACAAAAGTTTGATTAAATCTATTGCATAGGATATGTACCTCCTTAAATAACAAGTAATGCTCTAGCTTTGTGCATGCATAGTAAAGAGACAAGCATAGCTTTTCAATAGGAGTGTACCTGGTCTCTGTATCCGATAGATTTCGGCTGAGATAGTATGCTGCTCTTTCTATCCCTTGCTGGTCATCCTAAGCCAAAAAACTGCCGATAGATCCTGCTGTAGCTGAGATACATAACTTCATAGGGGACTGGTCATGTGAAGGAGCTAACACCGGTGGATGTGATAAAGCTACCTTTTTTTTGCTCAAATGCCCTTTGATGCTCAAGCTACCAGATAAACTCTTGAGATGACTTTAAATGTAACAAGGAAGAAAATACCTTTTGTTTACCTGCAGCGTTTGCCAGAAAACGCCGTAAAAAATTTATCTTCCCGAAGAAACTTTGCAACTCTTTCTTCGTCTGAGGTGGTCTTGCCTATAAAATGTCTCGGGCCTTATTCTGGTCTATTTTGATCCCTCTCTGGTGCACTAAGAACCCAAAGAAATTCCCAACCGCAACTCCAAAAACGCATTTAGCCGGATTGATTTTCAACTGGTGCTGACGCATCCGGAGGAATGCTTGCTCCAAATCAACTAAGTGTTGTAGGAACATGGGAGACTTTACGACCAAATTGTCTATGTAAACTTCCATGGTGCTGTCGATAAGATCGTGGAAGATGAGATTCATAGCCCGTTGAAAGGTGGCCCTAGCGTTCTTCAGACCAAATGGCATAACCACCCATTCGAATAAGCCAATAGACCCTGGGCAACAGAACGCCGTTTTGCATGTATCCTCTTCAGCTATGAATATCTGGTTATACCCTGAGTACCCGTCCATGAAACTCAAAAACTGGTTGCCCGCAACAGAATCTACTAACATATCTGCCATTGGCATAACATACCCGTCCTTAGGAGTGGCCAAGTTCACGTTTCTGAAGTCTATGCAAACACGTAGTTGTCCATTCTTCTTAATGACCAGCACGATGTTAGATATCCATTCTACATATCGGCACGTACGGATGAATCCGCACCGAAGTAACCTTTCCACCTCCTCCTTGATCCTGGGTAATAATGCAGGATTAAAGCGTCTTGCTGGTTGTTGATGGGGTTTAAAGCCTTCTTTCACAAGTAGGCGCTGTTCCACAATGCTTCTGTCCAATCCTGGCATCTCATGATAGTCCCACGCAAAGCAATCTTTGTACCTGCGGATTAGACAGGTTATCTTATCCCTTTGCTCAATCGTTAAATGTAAACTCACCTTGGCTATTCTATTTTCCCCTGCTTCCCCTATGTCTACTTCTATTAACGGATCTTGAGCAATGAAGCCAGGAGCTCGTCAGACCTCTGGATCTTCTGGTCGTAGGCCGCTTGGCTCCTCAGTAGTGATTAAGTTATGAGCCATCGTCAGCTTGGCGTATTGGCCTGGATCAAATATCGGATGATAAAACAGAGCCTCGTTCATGTGGATTTCGGCTGAAAACGGATTAGGATCAGCTGGGATTTGCTCCACCTGTTCTCCATCCCAGATCAGCATCATCTGGTGTAAAGTGGACGGTACGCAACGGTTTGTATGAATCCAATCCCTGCCCAATAAAACGGAATAAGTTGGCTTTGCATCAATTATAAAAAAAGACCGTTTTACTAGTTTTGGACCCAATTGTAACTTCACAAGTGATCACGCCTTCTGCCACAGCTGCTTCTCCAATGAAATTAACCATCTGTACATCAGTAGGGGACAAATCAAACTTATCTTTTCCCAGTCGTTTCAAGGTAGAGAAAGGCATTACATTTAAAACAGCTCCCCCATCAACAAAAATTTGAGTAAATGGCTTGCCATTGACATGCGCTTTGATGTACAGGGGCCTGAGATGGTTAGTGTTTTGGGCTGTTGGAATGGGAAAAAGCATGCTATCTGGGGGAATTTGGACATCTACCAGCTCCACTGCGGCTCTTTCCTCAGTATGAAAATCCTCTTCCATGGATTCTTGACGAGAGGCAGCCCGGAAACTTGATGGCAGGATGCTGAGCATGTTTTGGCCATTATCAGGGGCTAGTTGCTCTTCAACCCAAGCATCAATCAGCTGCCTCTGTTATGCCCGCTTTCGCTGCTCCCGTCTTTTTTGGGACTTTGATAGTCGGGAACAACAGCCAGGCTGAAATGTCTCCTTTTGGGGAACCTGCACTGTTAGTTTCCCTTCCTTGCCATGAAAATGTGCCGCAAAAGAGGGGGAAGATAAGCGAGTAAAAACTGACGGTTTACTATTCAATCTCTGGAACGCTTATTTTATTTCCCCAGGCTCCTTATTTCCTATATGTTTGTGCTGTTTTCCACATATTGTTTGTAGCATGTGTGCATCCGCTAACAGAAATGGATCTGCGTCTACCAAAGTCTCTTTTTTGTCTGCAAACTTCAATCTTCCATCCTGGATAGCCTTCTGAATGACGTTCCTGAAAATAATACAACTGTTAGTGCTGTGCGAGAAAGAGTTGTGCCATATACAATACATCTTCCTTTCAATTCTCCAGGCTGGGGATCTTATGTCCATAAGCTAGACGAATCTGCTTATCTGCCACCAGTTGGTCAAAGATTTGTTCGGCTTTTGAGACGTCGAATGAATAGGAAGGTCCTGACGTGGCAATTTCCTCATTTCCTTTGCCAGGCTTCAAGTGAGGACACGTATAGGATGCACCCTTTACCAATTCCGCTACCATCACCTCTATAGCCTGGTCATCGTCTTCCTCATTAGTATCATCTATGATGGATATCATTGTCTGACCATGAGAGACTTTTACGGAACGTCTCTTCTCTTTCTCCTTGATCATCTCCTCTATTCTGATGGCGTGAGATAATAGCCAGGACAAATCTGAGAAATCTTGGAGAATGAGTCGTTCTTTGAGTTGCGGATGCATCCTGCTAATAGCAATTCTTGCACATTCTGTTTTAGGCAACTGGGTTGTACACTTGGACTTAGTTTGCCGGAAACGTTCAATAAAATCCGCCACATCTTCTGATCCCTTTTGTCTGATGGCCAACAGGTCTGCGATAGAAACTTCCGGCGCCGGCTTAAAGAAGCATTGGTAGAACATTCTCTCCATGTCAACCCATGAGTATACAGAATTAAGAACTAGATTGGCATACCATGTGAAAGCCGCTCCTGTCAAAGATAATGAAAACAATTGTAACTTATGTCATTCATTGTTTCCTAACTCACTGCATTGTGCCGTGAATCTTCCGATGTGTTCTATGGTAGACTTATTGTCTTCACCGAAAAATGTTGAAAATTTCGATAGTTTGTAACCTCGAGGAAGTACCGCCATGGCATCCACCCACTCAGGGTAGGGTTTTTGGTATACGAGCCGATCCTGTGACTGTCGTCGGAATGTTTCCACTCCCACATCCACCGGTTGGTACGACTGTTGAAATTGAGGTGACGGACATTACATGACGGGTCTAGGAGCCTGTCCTATAGGCGGTTCAATACTTCCAATCCCTTGCCCTGGGTTAGCCCTTGTGAGTGCCGAGTATGAAGGAGGATAAGGGACAGAGTAGTTCAGCGGCCTCCCAACAGGCGGCATGCTTCCCCTAACCAGGCTCGGAACTATTTCATACATCGACGGTAACCCTGTTAATGGGACTGGAGTTCTACCTAGGAACACTTCTGCTGGTAACGTGTTTTGAGCCATTACTCCTGGAACTTGATGCCCCCTAGTAGCATGGAAACCCATTTCTCTTCGCAGGAGGTGTACTGAGCCATGAGAGGGTGCACTATCAGCCGATGGCACAGGGTATGCAGATGCTATGTTTGTGTTGGATTGTATGCCCTCTTAGACTAGGTTTCTAATGTAAAATCGAATATTTTAATAAAAGAATTTATTTTCAAAAATTGTTTGTGAATTTACTTTTTGTTTGTACACAATTTTCGTTTGGAACAGACCCATTGTGTTTAAATAAGTGATCCATGTGAATGGTGGTCTTTCACAGTAAGGTATGGATCACGGGTTATTTAACACATAAACATTTGTTCTTAACCTATTGATGAGACTGGGAACCTCATCATGCTTAGGTTATTGTGTTATGAATTCCAAATGGGGAATGGCTTACCTTTAGCTAGTGAGTAGTCCACTCACTTCATAACACAAGCGTATTTCGAATACGTAAGATAAGACCTGTAGTAGTGGTTTCTAAAAGTATTATATGATAGAAACCTAGACTACTACCGCTATAGCGTGGACTAGTACTCTACAACTGGAGTATGAGTTGGTGGTCTGGCGAAGCTGGAAATATATACTTTGATTTGCTATAGTTGAGGTTCTATCGTAGGGCCAATATACTTGCATGTTGGGTATATGTGACTAGTTAGTTAAGACAGACTTGTACAAGATAGTTTCTGCACTATATTGCCCCTTGTGGTTGTCCGAATAGTCTAAAATGTCCAGGGCCTTGGGAAACATGACTTGGATGTTTGCTTTAGGGTAGCTCCCTTGGAAAGCGGAAATACTCCAGGAAGTCGTGGATCATTGGACTAAAAGCCTAAGGATGGTAGATGTCATTTAGAGGGGTGTTAGTACACTTCTTCCTCTCTAAATGTACGACGATGTGTAGAGGGGTATTTTAGTCATTTCACCTGTAGGTCGGAGACTTTGCTAATGCAGCATTGTCCTTGGGGTCAATATTTCCTTATGGTGATATTAGGAAATATTTAAAATGCAAAATACGGCTATTTATATAGCAGGGGTATTTTGGTCATTTTAGCAGCCAAGGCGATGTGTCTTTTTGGTCCTCAGAATAGCCCGTAAGTCCTAACTAATTTTGGGTTGAGGAATTGGTCACAGTTCAAGAGGATTCTATTTTATTTTATTTTATTTTATTCAGGAAGTCTAATTTATTGTTAGACTAGAATAAAAGAAATAAATAAATAAAATAGGAGTTGAGAGAAATTAATTATCTAGTTTATTTGGTTAATTAATTATTCAGGACCTAGGTCCAGTGTGAATATTTAATAAATTAATCTGGGCTTAAACTATGGGAAATAATTAATGTTTAATTATTTATTGGGTTATTTATGTAGGCCCAAGAAATAAATAATTAAAGATTAATTATTATGGTTCATTTGGGCTCATTAATTATTTATTGGGTTATTTATATAAGCCCAGAAAATAAATAATTAATGTTTATTATTTTGGGCTTTTTGGGTCCAAGAGAAATAATAAATATTATTTTGGCCCAATAGCTTGGACCTTAGGGTTTTTCGCAAATACGGTTAAGAAGAGTTTAGGGTTAGGCTAAACTGATTCTCAGGATAACATCCGGGTGTTTGAAATATGATATCTCGGGGATATGTTTATCAGATTATGAGAGACCTAGTTTTGGCTAACCAATAAACAAGTCTCTGGGAAAAAGAAAACCCTGATCTCCTAAGGCTAAGAAACTCATGCAGCTTCCTCTCTCTCTCAAACGTCTCCTTCTATTCTCTTTAGTTCTTCTTGTTTCTTTGCTAATCAATAGCAAGAGAACCAAGGAGATTTGAGACTGTCCCTCTTCACCATTGTGTTTACTGACTAGAGGTTAGGCAGAGGAATATTCCGAGAGGTGAAAGGCTTGGCGTTCATGCAAACAAGGTGAAGTAGGAGGCTATTGGGTGTTCAACCAGAAGCTTCTTCGAGTGGGCAAAGCGAAGCGATTCCAGTCGTTCAATCCACTCCTACTCAACCTAGAAGGCTTAAGGAGCGTAAAGGTATGATTTTCACGCTTCTGTGTGGCCTCTAAGGCTTGTAGTTTTTTTTCTCTGATTTTTTCTCGTGGATGCATGGCTCCCCTGTTTTTCGTCCCCTCAGTTTGTTCCTTGTGCATGGTACCCCGTTGGCTGAACAAAGGTTTGCGCACTTTGCCTTTGCGCAAATTGTTGAAGCTCATTCTGAAGCAAAGGTCGAAAGATAGTAGTAAATTGTGGAATAAGCCCCTGTAAGGGCTCGCCAGTACACTGTTCCATAGTATGTCGAATGGCAATTAACGAGGCGGACAACGGCTGAGATGCCAATGGTGGGGGCGAGGACTAATCCTTTTGCTCCACCGAAGTACCCTGAGTATCACTGGTAGTAGTAATTGAGGGATCAAAGACTCCCCGGAGAGCACGGACTGGGGGTCGCTCGGATGTCTCCGGTGCCTGTGGCCGCTGTGAATTATTTGCCATTGTTCGCCCTGACCGCAATAGCATGCGACTACTAACCTCTGGTCCCACTGGGCATGCCAATCTGTGTTGCTATCAAAATAGGGAACCGATGCAAATGGAAATCAGCTTCGTATCTGACAAACACAAACGATCCGATATGGTGCAACAAAAAATGGTATCAGGTCTTTTTTGAATCAGGGACTGGGTTTCTTGAGCTTACTATAGAAAGGGCTCAAGAAGGTCGGCGGACCATACTAAACGGAAGGACTTTTCTAGGAGAATAAGATGATAGTTGTATTAATTGACTTAATGGAAGATACAGAAAAAAGGTCTGATATTGAAAATATGAACAAAAAACTGTAAGAAAAACTGTAAACAATGTGGTAAGTTGTAACAGAGCAGTAAGAAAGCTGTAAAGAACTAAGATTCTAGACTAGAAAGCTAGAAATAATGATGAGTTAAAAGAAAATGAAATTAAACTCTGCTGGTTGATGGTTTGATTGGTTGTCCCCGATTCTGGGCGATGCTCCTCATTTTATACTTGCTGTAAATGAGCCACTAACAGATCATGTAGTTTCTTCCGGCCAAAGAATGCTCCCGACGATTGTGCAGAATTCCTTGCGCCGAAAGATCAAGAATCTGTTTTCCTTCTTATCGGTTCCGTGGTGCTGATGTTGACCATGACCATCGGCTGCTTAAAAGATTGACTTCATCGGCTCATCCCAATTTGTCCAATCGGCATCGGTTCAAAGTAGCCGTTATATCGGTTGGGCAAAGCTGACGTCAACAGCTATTTTGATGAATCCTCTTTTGCTTCCTTGTGTCTAATTTTACCTTAAAAGAAGCTGAAAAAGTTGTTTTTGGATAAGCCACCTTCTGAGGTGCTTGAATTGCTTTTGCTTATGAACATCGTTAAATGTAAATACTATGTTAATTAAGGGAGGGGCTAACTAAATTAAGAGGGGGGAGGGGGATTACTACTGAAGCACTAGATTCACATGACATATAAATTTTAAATATATATATATAGAGAGAAATCTTATATATATATATATATATATATATATTCCTTTTTTGGTTTGAAAGGGGGGGGGGAGGAGGTTCCTGCTGAACCACTAGATTCACATGATGAGATCACATGCAATATTACAACTTGCTGTCAAAAAGCATAATGAGATAAAAGATTTCGGGTGAAATAATGATGTAAATGAGTCAAAAAGTGGAAAGGTTGTGGGGAAGATTTCTTTCATCATGAAAATGAGTCAAAAACATGTATTGTGTGATTAGTTACTTTTTCTTAACACACTACTAAAAATTTGCTCAAATACGATGGCCCGAGCCATCGTATTTGCCAAATATAATGGCTAAACGATAGCTTTGTGACCGTTGTATAAAGTCTTGTCGTTATTGTTCAACAATGGCAACCAAACCGTCGTATTTGCCAAATACAATATTGTAATACGACGGCACTACAAAAGCGTCGTATTTAATCATTGCGGAAGGCTTAAAGACACGATTACGCAAACCATTGTATTACCTAACAAAACCGTCACATTTGATAAGCAAATACGACGGTGTAATCGTCGCATTTAACCGTTGTATTTGCTTACCAAATGCGATGGTCACAAAACCGTCGTATTTGCTAATCAAATGTGACAATTTTGTGACCGTCATATTTGGTTAATCAGATGCGACATTATTTGTTTTTTACAAATGCGACGGTTCTAGCCTTCATTTTTAATTAATTTTTTATTTTTAAAAATACTTGCTTAGTATTTAGGCCTATCCACCTGCAATTTGAAATCAAATACAATTCGTTCAATTCATTCAACACCAAGCACAATGAAACACAATTTTCTTAATGCTAAACAAATTAAAATCAATCTCTTCAACATTGAAATCGTGAATAATCCATAAACTCCAAAAGAGAAGTAATATTACATCTATAACAAATAGAAAATGCCTAGCCCGCTATTAGAAATAGTAGTACATGTAAAATAAGAATAAAATGAGAATACGTCAGTCATTACAAGTGTGTAATAAGTATCGCATATGTGCACACATTTATGATGGAAAAATATTAAACTTCTTCCTTGTCTTTTTCTCTCCTCAGTCCTCCCTCCCTTCTTCCCTTCCTCCACCTGTCATCTACTTCTTCCTCTTCTTCCTTGTCTCTTTCTCTTCTCAATCCTCCCTCTTCTCGTTTTCTTCGATTGCATTATCAATATACATGCGACGGTGCACAAACTCCAATGTACTAATTTTCTATAATTGTATTCATATTAAACTATCTCTATTCATGGCTTCTCTTCTTCCTTGCACAAATATATATATTCCTGGCACAAAATTTGCTCTCTCAATCATCAGTCATTAGTGGACTTCAAAAAACTACCAAGGGACTGAGATTTTTTCTTCGATTCTCTTTCTCAAAGATGGGGAGTCGTAATTCGTTTGAGATGTGGTCAAATTTTGAATTGGTTTCCAAAGAAGAAGATTTTGATGTGTTTTCCTTTCCAAACCAACCATTTCCTCTTGATTTCAGGTGAGATACTTTTGAGGGATTTTTTTTTTTTTTTGGCTTTTCACCCATCTTCTTCATCTGGAAATGTGCTTGATAATGAAACTGAACTTCCTTTGGTTTATTGCGATGTGAATCAGTGGAAGTTTTGGACATGCTGCTTTGGATTTTCAATTTGAATTGCCCATTCAAGAGATTGCGTTTGATGCTGTTTCTCTAATAGAGGATATGCTTGTGTATGATCCTTTCTACTCCTGAATGGATTTTGAACAAAACCAGAACATGGTTCAAGATTTTCATACATTAGAACTCATACTTCTAGAAAATTACAAAGACTTCCGTTGAATGGCATTACCTTTACTAAGTTTTTTTTTTTTTTTTAAGGAGAAATATGGAGTGGTCTTGGCAATGAATTCGGAGTGAAGAGTCATGAAATGCATCTTGAAGGTATCACTTCAGACAAAGTTCATGTAGAGAAGAAGATGATCAGGAGGTATGGAGAAGAGAATGGTAGTAGCTCCAAGACATTATCAACAGTAACCATTTTGAAATACTTTTACATGCCACTCACTCGGATGACCAAAGAACTAAATGTTGGCCTAACCCTTCTCAAGAAAAGATGTAGGGAGTTGGGAATTCGTCGACGGCCTCACAGGAAGTTGATAAGTGTGGAGACCCTAATCAAGAATATTCAGGAGTTGCCTTTGGATTTGCAGGAGATGCGAAATGAAGAACTAGGACATATGGTTGAGAAGAAGTTGAGAGAAGCCATTGAGATATTGGAATGTGAGAAGAAGTTGATGGAAGAAATCCCTAATACGCAGTTGAAGGACCAAACAAAGAGATTGAGACAAACATACTTCAAGGTCAACTATAAGAAGAGAAAACTCATGGGGATGATGAAATCTCAACATTAGCCAGTGATATATTTCAATATTAGTTTTTACCTACAAGTAGCTCAAGTTCAGTGGGTTGGGTTTTAGAATATCTCCTTACCTGCATAATACACAAATTGGATATCAAACTCGGCCCCAGAATGAATTGGCATAAAACTAGAGCATGAAGAACAACAGAGTTTCAGATATAAGTTTGATATGATATTCAAAAAATTAACAAATATATTTATGTTTGCGATCTGAAATAAGTTCCAAATATGTAGTGAAAATATTTCATATCCTCTCCCTCTTGAATTAAATCTATTTACATGCCAATTACTTACCTTTTAAATAAACATTTTTACACAGATGCCTTCGCAATTCAACCACCTCACTTCTATGCATAAGAGATCAAGCATCACCTAGTTGCTCACATTTCATAAAGCTAGTTGGTTGATGGTGTCTAAAAAGAAACAAATA
>JANUWF010002206.1:0-67444 GCA_026120185.1 Voacanga thouarsii
CCTTATATGAAGGACTTGCGTAGGGTGGACTTATTTAAAAAAAAGAATAAATATAAAAAGAATTAATGATATATTTTATTTTATTTCATTATTGCTATTATTCTAAAACCATTATTATTTTATAACAAAATATCTTGGCAATATTAAATTATAATATTATTAAAAATTGAATAATTATATTGAATTATTATATTATTCTTACCATTATATATATATATATATATATATTCTATTATATATTATACCTAATGCTATAAATATCTCAAATTATATTATATTATATGCAAGGATATTTTAGGGGGCCCACAAAAATTAAATAAATGTGGCCCACAAGCATGACATTGTTGACCAAATTTGACCATTATTAGATTTCTTCAAATTAAGCTTAATTAAGCTAAGTGAGTTAGGGAATGTTAATTAAGATTAAGCATATATTAGTCCAAAAAGGTTTTAAGAATTTCTTCACATTTCTAGAGGACCCTACAACCTTCTAGAGCAATCCACAATTCTCTTGAAAAGCCTAGAGAAGTCTCAAGACTTCTAAAAATTGCCAACTCACCCTAGATCTTTTATAAAGTCCAAAATATGACCAAGGGGAGCAAGCTCTATATATAGGAGCAAGGGGGAGGATTGCGGTCCAAGAGAGAGAGCAGTAAGAAGAGAAGAAAAATAGAGAAAGAGAGGAAGAGAAAACAAAAGAAAGACTAGAAGAGAGAAAGATAGAATTTCAGCAGTAAGAGGAAGAAGAGAAGAACCGGCAGTAAGGAGGAGGAAAGGGAAAGGAAGAAAAGGAGGGAGAGTTACAGCTTGCCTTCATCTTAGAAAGGTAAGAGATCACTTCTCCAAAGCTCAAAAAAATAATACTAGAAGTTGGAAGCTAGCTGCATGTGAATATTGTTGAAGTTAAGTAGTGAAAATATGTTGATTTTGTGATAGTTGGTTAACCGGTTGGATGAGTGATGAAGTAGACATGATTTTCAGTTCACTTTAGAGTGATGGTTTGCTGGAATTTGAACATGAATAATCCTAAGCCTGTCCTAGACTAGTTAGAAAGGATTTGAATCAGGTGATCTGGGTTTGGATGACTAAGAGATCAGAAATAGCAAGAATAATGTAATCTGCCAAAATTTACTGGTTTGAATAGTTTGGAATAAATAATTCATTTGGATAAAAGGGAAGTTCTGGATATAAAAACCTAATAGAATACTGATATTGGGATGTTAAATGAAGTATTGAAGGGTTTAAATGAGGTAGGGTATGTTGAAGAAATCAGGGGAATAAGTTAAAACAAGTTGGGGTCTTAAACTGTAATTCTGAATCACCAACTCGGAGCAGCAAGTTTAGCTGGAAAACTGAATGGAATGGAGAGAGTTTTGAATACCCCATGACCTGAAATGGATATAGAAATATCCTAGGAGTATTTAGGATGTGGTTTCACCTCATTTGGACCTGAATTGGAAGAGTTACGAACAAAATACTGGAAAGTGACGAAACTGAACTCCAAACTCGGAACAGTGGAATCAACTGAAAAACTGTACAAAATGGGATAGAGTTTGAATGACTCTTGACCTGGGATTGATAAAGGGATATCTTAGGAATATTATGGAAGTAGCCTCACCTTATTTGGACCTATATTGAATAAGTTATGCGAAGAATAGTGGAGAGTGGTAAAGCTGTAAAATCAGGAAAACCATTAAAAGCGTTAATTCATTTATTTCTTTAGAGAGATTATAGAAACCTTATTCGAACCATTAAGAATTTGAAACCATTGAGTAATAACAAAGGGATATACCAATGGTGTAGGTGAATCAAGTCGAGAGAACACCTTTTAGGTCTAAACAAGTGTAACTTCGACCTATTATACAAGGTGAGTCCCTTGATTTTAAAACTACCATTTGCTATGTGTTTTTCTGACAAAGTTTAATGTTTCTCTGATATAAACTATGTCTTCTTGATATGATTGAAGCATATGAATCCAGTCTAATTGATATTTACAAAATGTTTCAATGAGCTTTCTTTACGCTTAAAATAAGCTTTCTTTATGCTTAATGGCTTCCGAGATGAAATTTATACAATTTTGCAAGCTCTTGAAAATACCCACTCGAGCGATGTAAAAGTTTTATAAAATGATGTTTGGCCCCAAGAATGAGTTGTTTTGAATTCCCTTCAGGGAGAGCAGACTCCTTTCAGAGGAGTATATTGATTATGTGAATCAGTGGTGACGTTGAGTACTCAGCAAGGGCTTTGACCTTTGTAGTAGCCTTCGTTAGAGCTAAATGAACCCAAATAACCTGGTCCAGTTATTGGGCTTATCTTACTCCGAACGGGGCGACAAGACAATGGAATTAGTCATCCCTGGCTAATCGTTGTGAGCCCGACAATTGCCTATTGATTGTGATGGTGGGTTGTTCACATGAGATCGAGCGGGGACACTCGGTGTCTTCAATCCCTTGCCACCTCGATGGTGATTGATGTCAGGATTGGGACCCCTAGCTTATGGTGGCAAGTAAAAGATCCCTAAGTGCATGGTAAGGTACATTTGTACGCTACTCACCCTTCTGGCATATCACGGGTGACGTGCTGTAAGGCACAGTCCCTGGCACAAAACACCGTGTAGCCGAAGGTGAAGTTCCTTGAACTTTGCACGCGGGTCTCACTTTCAATTGGGGGTCTCACTTCCAATTGGGGAAGAATCCGCATTTAATGAATTAGGGGCCATGTGTTTAGAAGCCACTGTTTTTCAAATGTACATGACAGATTGAACTAAAATCATAAAATAGTACTGTTTTTCGGGTGCAAAATTTATTTCAATAAAGAAATTGAAAAATGTCTTTCTCTTCTGAGTAAAACACTAGCACACACGGAAGTCACTGAGTATACCACTCACACGTGTGTTTGTCTTTTCTATTTTAGGGATTGGAGCTGAAGACTAGCGATGGTACTACTCGGACTTTGCCATCTAGCGCTAGTTAGCGAATCTTTTAGCAAGTTCATTGTGCATGGATGGTGAGACTATTTTCACTAGTATATTTTGGGAACCCTGATGATGTATCTATCACCACTTATGTATTTATAATGAAAGAGTATGTTTCATGTATTTGCTTAAGCTTTGACCTATACATGCTTGCTTTAAGTTTATATCTTTATAAAGACCCCTAGTCTGAGGATTCAGACGGGGCGACATCCCACTTGAGCTGGCCAATTGCGACAAGAAGAGAATGAGGGATGTTACACATTCAAAGGTTTTTCAAGGCTGGTTTCCAGCCTTCTTCATGGAGGAAAAATGTGGCTAAGTTGCTGGGTGAAAAACTGGAAGAAAACAGCTTGGTTTAGGTTCACCAAAGCTGCAAATTTGTCCAGAAAATTTCCTGGTTTGCACAGCATTTGTACAGTCTGGTTTTGGCCTTATAATTTCAGACCTCAAGCTAAGTGAAATGGTCATTTTTCTAGCAGCATTTGAAAGGGAATATTGGCTGAAAATTTTGACAATTGGATTGGACAAGAAGCTGGAAAAATTTTCAGTTTGCAACATGAAGGAAATGAACATAGCTAGGTTGGAGTTTTGAAGGTTCAACCATGGAGATTAATTCTCTAGGGAACCTTCCAAAACTCCTCCCTATTTTTGGCTTACAAGATGACTCATATGGACATTTTCAAAAACCTTCAAAGCCACAGCACTTTGCCGACATTTTTTTGGAATAAAATTGGCTTGAATAAATTAAACAACCTAATTGTCTAAGAATCAAGGAAAGCTGGAGATTAAAAAGGGTATGTGTAACACCTCGGAAAACCTAGGCCCGCCAGGGTCGGGGATGTCGCCCCGTCCAAAGGACAAGGAGTCTTTATAACTAGGTCACAAATAAAAATAGTTGGAATAAATAATACTCAAGCTAAAATAATTTATTACAACCCAAAAATACTTCAAAAGTACATCCATGAAATTCCAAAACAAAAACCATAATTAAAATCATCCACACTCGTCTCCCAAAGCAGTACATAAAATAAAAAAAACACATTCTCTTCCAAGGTAGCTACTCACCCACAACAGGATCAACCTGAAATCAAGATAAAAGGTGGTGAGATAGAAATCTCAGCAAGTCCGTGTGTGCTTTGGGTGTTTAGCAGAAACAGTTCGTGGATGCAAAGTGTGAAATCTTTATAAGAGAAACATTGGCAAGCAATAAACATTAGTAAAAAGAAAGAGTGGCGTTTTGGCTCTTCTAGCCATACATAAGTAATGAAATCAACCACTCGAAAGAAAGGGATATGGGTTACCACACTTTGGGCCCCATAACTGGTCAGAATGCCTAACACGTTGTGCAGACTGACAAAAGAAGGTGATCGGCCTACTGGGCAAGATACTCCTCCTTCTCTATACACAAACAACCACCGGGTGTCCATTCCGGCAAAAACACAATCACTTGACTGAAACAAAATAAACTGCTAGCTCGGACCAGCACGACTCACTGGAACTGGCATCTTATCCAGGAAGGACTCACCCCTCAGAGGTGGCCACCTACTGAGAGACTCACCCTAACCCTTCAACGACTAGCCCTAGTAGTCCACCCTTATTGAGTACTCAATGACATTCCCCACTTGGGATAAAATGAACAAAGCATTGTTCTTCATGAAAATAACAATTTGAGGGTTTCCAAGACTTTGGGAGAAATTAGTCTTAGAAAGAGTTTCAAGTTTGGAAAAATCTACTCAAAGACTTTTAAATAATTTAAGCATTGGAATTAATGATGAATTCAACCCTCAATTGCTTTCAAATAACCGAGTGTCCTTGCACTCCACATTTGGCTTGCCATAAGGAAATCATTTCACATCAATCAGGTTTTATGCAGGAGCTTACTTGATTCTTGCTCACAACAACAAGGTCTCGAACAGCTGACCCAACCCCACATGGGCAAATACAAATGTTAATCAGATTAAAGCCACAATCCACTTTCTCAGTTTTAAATCAGCTCAATTCACTACTATCATGATCCTAGCGTTTCAAGCTTTAAGGCAAATCAATAATTGAATAGGTTTATAAGCTAAGTTTAATTCGTTATTTAAAATAATTAATGGATTAGGAAATAAATTCTATTAAGTTGAAAGTTCAACTCTTGTTAAGGAAAATTTAGAGTTTATTTGATCAAGAGCCATAGGTGGTACTAGGTAAACTAGTGATTTAATGATAGCTTAGTTGTTAGAAAATAATTGATAGCTAAAACTAGTTAAGATTAAATTTAATAAGTCTTTCTTGGAAAATAATAAGTAAATCCTTAAGGGTTTTGATCTAGTAAATATTATATTAAGCATAAATCTTTTCTATAAAGGCTTTAATTAATTTCTTTATTTTAAATATTATTTATTTATTTTATTTTCTAGAAAAGTTATTATTTACTTGACTAAAATATCCTTTACATATATTAAAATTCCAAATCTACCCTTCCTAGGGTTTTCAAAATTCTGTAGCAAAAATTATTAGTAAATATTTTATTTATGAAATAAAATTTGCTTAGGGATAACTAGATCATGATCAAGATTCCATGGTCAACCATAATCAATAACATACTCAATCCTTCAATTCATCAAATCATCCAATCTTGCACATAGGCATAGATCTAAATTTATTATTACATGATTTAACCTCTACTAGCATAATCAGGATCATGGCTTCAAAATCTAATCATGCACATAAATCCTATTCATCCATGGTGACATAATCTCTAGCATGCTTCATCACAAATACTACCTATGACATGCATCAAATCTCAACTCATCATTAAATCCACCAATAAAATCCTTCCATGCATAAATCCCATCTCCATCTCAATCATACATATACTCATGCTTCAATCAACAACATCACATACACAAACCCATCGCCATTCATCAACCTAGAGACATGATTCTAAATTTTAAAGAGAGTATTGAAGGTACTTAATTGATTGATGAATGACTTGAAGGAGTTTAGAGAAGATCTCAACCCCTAGATGGCTAATCTTGTTCAATAAGGGTGGTGAAAGCACGGTCATGGGAAAAGAGACCATTCGGCCAAGGGAGGAAATTTCGGTCCATGAGAGAGAGAGAGAGAGAGAGAGAGAGAGAAGAAGAAGAAGAGATCATTAGCATGCTTATTCATATAGGTTTTCATTAGAGATTAAGTTTGAAGAGGATGAAGTTGTTAGAATAAGTTTACCTTGAAGATGTTCTTGTTCTTCACAGAAATTTCTGCTTTTTGATCCAAAGTAGCAAGATGATTTGTGGAGTTTGATGTTAATAAGGGTGTTGATGAATGCACAGCAAGGAATAGATCAAATCTGGAGATTTTCGTGAGGTTTTGAAGTGGTTTCAAGGGGTATTAGGTGTGGAGAAGGAGTAGGTGTTCTTGGTGTAGTGTGTGTGTGTTCTTGGTGTAGTGTGTGTGTTCTTGTTGCTTGAAGAAAATCGAGAGAGAGAAAAGAGAAGCTGCCAATTTTTTTGAGGAGTTGTGGCTGCCGAAATTCTGTACGGTTTAGGGAGTGACTTCTCTGATTTGGAAGGGAATGGAAAGACTAGTTGTTACAATCCTTGAAAATTATTTTTAGGAAGAGAATTTGGAAACTAGATATTCCAAGAATATCTTGATTTTTCTGGACAGCTTTGAAGTCTCCTATGGCCGACTGGATTGTGCAGTTTTATGGGGAATTAAAGCAAGTTAAAGGAGGCTTGTGATGGCTGAAACTAGGGTACACAATGGTGAAGAAGATGTCTGATCAATTGAGCAAAACTTTATGGAAAGTTGTTAAACAAGATGGCTAAATTGCAGGGATTTGGTTGAGAGATTTTCGGTCAGCCATGGAGGGAATTTCGTGCAGAAGCTTCAGGGAACAATGGAGCTCTGTTAATGGTGGTTTAAGGAAGGTTTTGATAGAAGTAGGTTGGGGTTTTCGGTTGAAATAAAATAGGAAACAAGCTGGATAAAAATTCTGCTCAGGAATTTCGCTGAACAGAAATTTTCTGGCAGAATTTTCATCTACCATTTCTAGCAGATTTGCAGCAAGTTTTGAAGGGGATTTCAGGGGTTTTCAAGGCTGGTTTCCAGCCTTATTTATGGAGGAAAAATATGGCTACGGTGCTGCACAAAATCTGGGAGAAAACAGCTTGGTTTGGAGCTCACAAAGCTGATTTTCGTATAGGAATTTTTCATGTTTTGCTCCAGCTTGTGCAGTCCGAATTTGGGCAAAAACTTTCAGGTTTCAACTGATCCTAAAGATCATTTTTCTGGTAGCATTTGAGAGGGAATTTGAGCTATAATTTTTGATCTTTTGAAGGTAGAACAAGCTGGAAAATTTCATCTCATATCATGAAGATAGATGAACTAAGTTGGAGGAAAACTTTCAGCAAGCTTTCAAGAGGGATTTTCCTCTTGAATTTTTCCCACAAATCATTTACATTTTCCAAACCACGAGAAGCCTTTTACTAGGACATTTTGATCCTAAAAGACCTTAGTCCTCTACTGAATTTTCTGGAAAGGAAAAGGATAGAACACCTTGATCAAACTAAGGAGCTGGAAATTAAGAAAAGCTAGGGGTCAAGGGAGATTGAATTCCCTTTAGGCATTTCGCGAAGAACAAAAGAGTGAAGTGGGAATTCTCCTAACATGTCTCTCCTAGGACATCATCACCACATTGATCTTGGCCCTCATAGCCGAAACCATCCTTTTCCAAGAAAAATAAAATTTACTCAAACTAAAGCTTCTATGATGGACTTTGAACCTTAGACCTCAAGAATTAATTCTAAGTCTCTAACCACTAAACCACAACAACTCTTGTTGCTATTTCAACTAGAAAAATTATTTCCTTTTCAATCCACAAGCTATCTCCTTATTTTCACCTCAGGAAAAAATTACCATTTTGCCCCTCTCACACATCACTCACTAACAAGACTTCAAGATAACAAAAATCAAATTCAAAGCACATAGAAATCATATGAAAACATATTTAATCATGAAATAAAGCATGATATGCATCCCAACCCCCTTACTCTAAGGTTGGTCTTGATTGGGGTTTCACATCCTCCCCTTCTTAGAAGAATTTCGTCCCGAAATTCAAGCATACCTCTATTTCAGCTCGAGATACTTCCGCTTAACCCATTCTTCCGATTCCCATGTAGCATCCTGCGTGCCATGGTGCTCCCACTGAATCTTAACCATTTGTATCTGCTTATTCCGGAGGGTTTTGACACTCCGGTCCAATATCCGAACAGGCTTTTCCACGTAGCTCAAGTTTGACTGCAACACTAACGGTTCCTCATTCAACACGTGACCGGGATCCGCATTATACTTT
The DNA here is from genome assembly GCA_026120185.1 of Voacanga thouarsii. Lineage (NCBI taxonomy): Eukaryota > Viridiplantae > Streptophyta > Magnoliopsida > Gentianales > Apocynaceae > Voacanga > Voacanga thouarsii. The sequence continues at coordinate 8,319 of JANUWF010002206.1, forward strand.
TTCAACTGTGACACATGGAACACATCACAGATACCCAACAACCCATCCAGTAGGTCCAACCGGTACGCTACTGGTCCGCTTCTTTCCTTAATAAAAAACAGCCCCAAATACCTCGGATTCAATTTTCCACCCTTCGGATGCTTCACAATCCCCCGGTTGGGTGATAGCTTCAGAAACACACGGTCCCCGACTTGAAATTCCAATTCCCTCCTCCGGTGGTCCACATAACTCTTTTGTCGGCTCTGAGCCGCCTTTAACCTTTCCCGAATCAGTTTCACCTTATCCAACATTTCTTGGACACAAACGTCTCCGATTTTGCTCACGTGTCCATCTTCCGTCCAACTCCAATAGAATGGCACTTGACACTTGCGCCCATACAAAGCCTCGTAAAGTGCCATCCCGATCGAGGCCTGATAGCTGTTTTTATAAGATAATTCCGTGTAAGGTACGCATTCTATCCACTTGTCCCCAAAATCCAGAACACAGGCCCTCAACATATCCTCTAATATTTGGATTACCCTTTCTGACTGCCCATCAGTCTGCGGATGCGCCGTCGTACTGAACTTCAAATTCGATCCCATTGCTTCCTGGAACTTTCCCCAAAAATGAGAAGTAAACCTCGGGTTTCGGTCTGACACTATGCTCGAAGGTACTCCATGGAGTCATACTATTTCTTGAACATACGTCTGAGCCCGCTTCTCCATGGAGTCCCTTACATTTACCGGGATAAAGTGGGCCGACTTGGTCAGTCGATCCACTACTACCCATATGGCGTCCTTCTGAGTCTTTGACATAGGGAGTCCGGTGACGAAATCCATAGTCACCTCCTCCCACTTCCATTCTAACACTGGCAACGGCTGCAATAGTCCCGCTGACTTTTTATGCTCTATTTTAACTTTCTGGCAGGTGAGACAGGTCGATACGTACTTGACCACATCTCGATTCATTCCGGGCCACCAGTATGCTCTCTTCAAATCTTGATACATCTTGACCTCTCTCGGATGAATTGCGTACTTGCTCTTGTGTGCCTCTTCCAAAATTCTGACCCTTAGTTATTGCTCCTCGGGTACACACAATCGATCTCTAAAATAGAAAACTCCTGTTTCGTCCTGACGGAATTCGCTGTTCGGTCGCTTAAGCTCCTTATCCTTAAAAATTTGAAACTCAGTGTTGCTTCGCTGAGCTTCCACTATTTCTTGCTTCAAGTCCGGCACCAACTTCAAGTTGCTGATAACAATTATTTTGTCTCGCACTTCCGTCCTTCTGTCCAATACGTCCTGAACTACTTGCATTTCTTGCACCTTCAGCCTAGCCATCCCAACTTTTCTGCTTAGGGCATCTGCCACCACGTTAGCCTTCCCAGGATGGTAGTTGATTGGGCAACGGTATTCTTCCAAGAATTCCATCCACCTTCGTTGCCTCAAGTTCAAATCCTTCTGAGTGAAGATATACTTCAGGCTCTTATGGTCGGTGAACACCTCGTACTCGGCTCCATACAAGTAGTGTCGCCATTTCTTTAGGGCGAACACTATAGCCGCCAGCTCTAAGTCGTGAGTAGGGTAGTTCACTTCATGCGGTCGCAACTTCCGTGATGCAAAGGCAATCACTTTCCGGTCTTGCATCAACACCGCTCCTAGTCCCTCTTTCGAAGCGTCGGTGTACATTGCGTAAGATTTTCCTTCCTCTGGTAAACTCAATACCGGTGCTGTCATCAGTCTCTTCTTTAGTTCTTGGAAGCTTTTCTCGCATTTCTCGTTCCACATAAACGGAACATCCTTTCTCAACAAACGGGTCATTGGCGATGCGAGTGTCGAGAATCCCTTGATAACCCTTCGGTAGTATCCCGCTAAACCCAAGAAACTCTGGATCTCGGTAATATTCTCCGGCTGCTTCCAGTCTGATACCGCTTCCACCTTGGCCAGATCTACCTTAATTCCCTCCTTAGTCACCACATGACCAAGGAATGCCACACTGTCCAACCAGAATTCGCACTTGCTGAACTTCGCGTACAGCTTGTGCTCCCTCAATTTTTCCAACACGAGCTTCAGATGCTCCACATGCTCCTCCGGACTTTTGGAGTAGATCAAAATATCGTCGATGAATACTACTACAAACTTGTCCAGGTAAGGCCGGAATACTCGGTGCATCAGGTCCATGAATACTGCTGGAGCGTTAGTCACCCCGAACGACATTACTACGAACTCGTAATGCCCATATCGGGTGTTAAAGGCTGTCTTGGGGATATCTTCCTCTCTTATCCGCACATGGTAATATCCTTGTCTCAGATCCAACTTGGAATAGCAACTGGATCCTTGCAGCTGATCGAATAGTTCGTCAATCAACGGAAGAGGGTACTTGTTCTTAATCGTCAAATTGTTCAGCCCTCGGTAGTTGATGCACAGCCTCAAGGTCCCGTCCTTCTTCTTTACAAATAGCACAGGCGCTCCCCAGGGTGACGTGCTTGGTCTAATATAGCCTTGGCCAACGAGCTCCTCTAGTTGCTCTTTCAACTCTTTCAACTCTATCGGCACCATCCGGTACGGAGTCCGCGATACTGGTTTCGCTTCGGGAACTAAGTCGATAGTGAACTCCACTTCTCGACTAGGAGGTAGAGAATCAAGCTCCGCTGGAAATACATCGGGAAAATCTTTCACTACTTCCGTGTCCTCCAAAGTACACTGGTCCTTAGGCTTGTTCATCACGTAAGCCAGATAACCTTTACAACCTTGCCTCAATAATTTTCGGGCCTTAGCCCCTGCAATCAAGTACTTCAACTCTTTCACCCTCTTTCCATTAAATTCTAACACATCATATCCCGGTCTAACAAACTGAACTGACTTATTTTTGCAGTCTACCCTAGCCCCATGTTTGGCAAACAAGTTCATCCCCAAAATTAAGTCATAGTCTTCAATGTCCAACACAATCAAATCTCCCTCCAGATTTTCTCTCCCCACCATAACCTTACAATCCCTCTCATACCGATCCACTTGCACCATCTTTCCCAAAGGGGTGCTTACTTCTAAAATGAAAGATAGCTCCACTCCATCCCAACCCAAATGACATGCATACAACTTGTTTATATAGGAATGAGTAGAGCCAGGGTCAATCAAAGCATTAACGGATCGTCCTTGAATAGTGAACGTACCTTCCACCACCGCGGCATCGGCCCCAACTTCCTCTCTATTGAGAGCGAATACCTTGGCCCTCACTTGTGGCTTCGGCGCTCCACCTCCGGCTGCTGCCATGGCGTTGGCCCGGTTGGGTCCCGGGTTCTGAGCCGGGTTTCCCTGCCCGACTCGGTGCAGCTTAGGGCAGGTATTCCTCAGGTGGTTCGGGTCACCACAGTGGTAACACTTCCTATCTCTTCCCTTGGCCAGCAATTCCTCTCGGTGTGACCTTTCTTTCCACACTGCCTGCAGGACTGGAGGTTCGGTGCAGGTCCAGCCGGTGCTGTCTGGCCTTGCTTTTCCCAGTTCTGCCAGAGATGATTTGCAGGGCACTTGTAGGATTGCTGCCTCGAAAAGTGTCCCTGTGGTTGTCTCGCGGTTGGAAGGGCTTAGCCGCCATCCTGCTGCGGTCTTCATTTTCTGTGCGAGTAGCAGCGTCCACCGCCCCCGAGTAAGTTCTCGGTGGAGCAGGTGCCAAAGCTCTCCTCAGCTCCAGTCTTAGCCCCTTGATGAACTACCTCGTCCGGTTCTGCTCGGTGTTGACCAGTCTTCTGCAGTATTTCGACAACTGCGTGAATCGGGCCGCGTATTGAGCCACAGACATGCTCCCCTGCCTCAGATTCTGAAATTCGTCCTCCCGTTTCTCTACAATCCACTAAGGGATGTACTCCACCCTGAAAGATTCAACGAAGTTGGACCACGACCATTCTTGCTCATCCATTACCCAGTCCTCTTGGACACGCTGCCACCACGCCCGAGCTGGTCCTCTCAACCGAAAAGCCACAAACTTAATCATCCGCTCCTCCGAATACTGGAGCGTTGCGAAGATATCCTCCATTTGCTCGACCCACTACTCGGCCTTCTGGTCTTGTTCCGCTTCACCCATAAAGATAGGCAGTTGGAATTTCAAGAACTTCTGCAACGCCTCATTTTCCCTTCTAGGGTGCCTCCACTCGGTTAGCATCTAAAGAATGTCGGCCACTTTGCTGAGTATCTGACCCATTGACCCATCTACCGGGGCATCAGACCCCATGCCCATCGCGGGATCACTTTGCCCGTCACCGTGATGGGGTGATTGCATCTGTTCTGGTTCAACTTCTGGTGCTACCCGGTCTACCTCCGGAGTTCTTCTGGTGGAAGAAACTGCACGTCTCTTAGGTGCCATTCTATACCATAACCCAAATGTTAAATGTATGCACTCAAGTATCAAATCATTTTAGTGGTGTATGCATACATAGCCAAGTATGAGTAGAAGGAAGTCAGATGCAACTTATTTAAAGGATTGCTCATAAATTTCGATTTCAAAAATTAACTTGCATAATTTCGAAATGTGATAAAAATGAACTTTAAGAATTCTTAACATCTCAATTCTTGAAAAGCAGTAAATAAACAAACATCCAAATCAAAATGACTCGTAGCTCTCTACTCCTCATCGGAATCCTCATCATCTGCCTCATATATCCAACCTCCGGTGTTTTTAGAGAAATCCACCCCCTCCCCGCTAGCAAATCCCTCCATAGGCTCCTTCCCAGGGCGCCTAGAATCTCCCTGGCCTCAACTCGGCTGAAGGGAGGAATAAAGGAAGGTCTGGGTGGAGACTCATAGTCTATCTCCCCTGGTTCATCACTAGCTACTGCTAAATCCACCTCGGGATTAGGAGGGTGGGGTTCAGGCTCCACTATCATAACATCATCCTCACTGTCAGAGCTTATATCTATCACCAGGATCGGAGGTGGTTCAAGGATCTGGATCTCGTCCTCACTGCTATCCTCCATCAAGTCAAGCTCATCATCACTATTATCCTCTATAGGGATATCCTCGACGTCATTGTTATCCTCTATAGGGACAACTGGCTGAGGGGCAGGTTGGGGAACTGGAAGGTCCTCCTGATCTAGATAGTAGGGTGGGTGCCACTGCTGCCCTTTCCTTGCTGTCCTAAGCAGTCTAACCATCCTACAGCATCAACAAAATAGGTTAGATAAGATTTAAAATTAAATAAATAAATCATATATCATTAATATTTGTCTATAACATAGTCTCTGATACCACTTGTAACACCCCGGAAAACCTAGGCCCGTCAGTGCCGGGGATGTCGCCCCGTTCAAAGGACAAGGGATCTTTATAACTAGGACACAAATAAAAAATGCTGGAATAAATAATACTCAAGCTAAAAGAATTTATTACAACCTAAAAATACTTCAAAAGTACATCAATGAAAGTCCAAAACAAAAACCATAATTAAAATCATCCACACTTGTCTCCCAAAGCAGTACATAAAATCAAAAAAAAACATTCTCTTCCAAGGTAGCTACTCACCCACAACAGAATCAACCTGAAATCATGATAAAAGGTGGTGAGACAGAAATCTCAGTAAGTCCGTGTGTGCTTTGGGTGTTTAGCAGAAACAGTTTGTGGATGCAAAGTGTGAAATCTTTATAATAGAAAATTGGCAAGAAATAAACATTAGTCAAAAGCAAGAGTGGCGTTTTGGCCCTTCTAGCCATACATAACTAATGAAATCAACCACTCGAAAGAAAGGGATATGGGTTACCACACTTTGGGCCCCATAACCGATCAGAATGCCTAACACGTTGTGCAGACTGATAAAAATAGGTGATCGGCCTACAGGGCAAGATACTCCTCCATCTCTATACCCAAACAACCACCAGGTGTCCATTCCGGCAAAAACACAGTCACTTGACTGAAACAAAATAAACTGCTAGCTCGGACCGGCACGACTCACTGGAACTGGCATCTTATCCGGGAAGGACTCACCCCTCAGAGGTGGCCACCTACTGAGAGACTCACCCTAACCCTTCAAAGACTAGCCCTAGTAGTCCACCCTTATTGAGTACTCAATGACATTCCCCACTTGGGATAAAATGAACAAAGCATTGTTCTTCATGAAAATAACAATTTGAGGGTTTCCAAGGCTTTGGTAGAAATTAGTTTTAGAAAGAGTTTTAAGTTTGGAAAAATCTACTCAAAGACTTTTAAATAATTTCAGCGTTGGAATTAATGATGAATTCAACCCTTAATTGCTTTCAAATAACCGAGTGTCCTTGCACTCCACAATTGGCTTGCCATAAGGAAATCATTTCACATCAATCAGGTTTTATGCAGGAGCTTACTTGATTCTTGCTCACAACAACAAGGTCTCGAACAGCTGACCTAACCCCACATGGGCAAATACAAATCTTAATCAGATTCAAGCCACAATCCACTTCCTCAGTTTTAAATCAACTCAATTCACTACTACCATGATCCTAGTGTCCCAAGCTTTAAGGCAAATCAATAATTGAATAGGTTTATAAGCTAAGTTTAATTCGTTATTTAAAATAATTAATGGATTAGGAAATAAATTCTATTAAGTTGAAAGTTCAACTCTTGTTAAGGAAAATTTGGAGTTTATTTGATCAAGAGCCATAGGTGGTACTAGGTAAAATAGTGATTTAATGATAGCTTAGTTGTTAGAAAATAATTGATAGCTAAAACTAGTTAAGATTAAATTTAATAAGTCTTTCTTGGAAAATAATAAGTAAATCCTTAAGGGTTTTGATCTAGTAAATATTTTATTAAGTATAAATCTTTTCTATAAAGGCTTTAATTAATTTCTTTATTTTAAATATTATTTATTTATTTTATTTTCTAGAAAAGTTATTATTTACTTGACTAAAATATCCTTTACATATATTAAAATTCCAAATCTACCCTTCCTAGGGTTTTCAAAATTCTGTAGCAAAAATTATTAGTAAATATTTTATTTATGAAATAAAATTTGCTTAGGGATAACTAGATCATGATCAAGATTCCATGGTCAACCATAATCAATAACATACTCAATCCTTCAATTCATCAAATCATCCAATCTTGCACATAGGCATAGATCTAAATTTATTATTACATGATTTAACCTCTACTAGCATAATCAGGATCATGGCTTCAAAATCTAATCATGCACATAAATCCTATTCATCCATGGTGACATAATCTCTAGCATGCTTCATCACAAATACTACCTATGACATGCATCAAATCTCAACTCATCATTAAATCCACCAATAAAATCCTTCCATGCATAAATCTCATCTCCATCTCAATCATACATATACTCATGCTTCAATCAAGAACATCACATACATAAACCCATCGCCATTCTTCAACCTAGAGACATGATTCTAAATTTTAAAGAGGGGATTGAAGGTACTTACTTGATTGATGAATGACTTGAAGGAGTTTAGAGAAGATCTCAACCCCTAGATGGCTAATCTTGTTCAAGAAGGGTGGCGAAAGCATGGTCATGGGAAAAGAGACCATTCGGCCAGAAGAAATTTCGGTCCATGAGAGAGAGAGAGTGAGAAAGAAGAAGAGATCATTAGCATGCTTATTCATATAGGTTTTCATTAGAGATTAAGTTTGAAGAGGATGAAATTGTTAGAATAAGTTTACCTTGAAGATGTTCTTGTTCTTCACAGAAATTTCTGCTTTTTGATCCAAAGTAGCAAGAAGATTTGGGTAGTTTGATGTTAATAAGGGTGTTGATGAATGCACAGCCAGGAGTAGATCAAATTTGGAGATTTTTGTGAGGGTTTGAAGTGGTTTGGAGGGGTATTAGGTGTGGAGAAGGAGTAGGTGTTTTTGGTGTGGTGTGTGTGTGTTCTTGTTGCTTGAAGAAAATCGAGAGAGAGAAAAGAGATGCTGCCGATTTTTCTGAGGAGTTGTGGCTGCCGAAATTCTGTAGGGTTTAGGGAGTGACTTCTCTGATTTGGAAGGGAAAGGAAAGACTAGTTGTTACAATCCTTGAAGAATATTTTTAGGAAGAGAATTTGGAAACTAGATATTCCAAGAATATCTTGATTTTTCTGGGCAGCTTTGAAGTCTCCTATGGCCGACTGGATTGTACAGTTTTCTGGGGAATTAAAGCTGGTTAAAGGAGGCTTGTGATGGCCGAAACTAGGGTGCACAATAGTGAAGAAGATGTCTGATCTGTAACACCCCGCTACCTAGGCCCGCCAGGGCTGGGGATGTCGCCCCGTCCAAAGTACAAGGGGTCTTTATAACTAGATTACATGAAAATAGAATAAAACAAAAGACTTTAAAATTAAATTTATTGCAACCCAAAAGAGAAATACTGGAACAAATCTAAAATAAATTATTTGCAACAATCTCTCAAACAATACTTAAAGTAAATAACAAGAGTCTTCAGGCAAGGCAACATTCTAGCTAATGATCTCCACAGCAGGATCTTCTTGAAAATATGGCATAAAAGGTGGTGAGATAAAAATCTCAGTAAGCCCGTGTGTGCTTTAAGTGTTTCAGGTAAAATAATTCATGTATGCAAGTTGTAAAAGTTTCATAGGGAAAAGTGCTGGCAAGTAATAAATAAATGTTGAAAATAAAGAGTGGTGTTTCACTTTTCAAATCATATATGTGCATAATAAATACAACCACTCAAATGGGTAGTCATGGGTTACCATACGTTGGGTCCCATGACCAATAATAGTCAAAATGCCACACTTTGTGCAATGCTGACAAAAGGTAGGTGTACGGCCTACTGGGTGAGATACTCCTCCATCTCTACACCCAAACTTACCGGTTGTCCACTCTGGAAATACACACTCCACATGACTGAAACTTGCTAGCTCGGACCGGCATGACCTACCGGACTGGCATCCTATCCAGGAAGGACTCACCCCTCAGAGGTGGCCACCTACTAAGAGACTTACCCTAACCCTTCAAAGGCTAGTCCTGGTGGTCTACCCTTATTGAGTACTCAACGTTGATTGTTCCCCTTGGGAGAAAATTGATCAAAACTTTGCTTTATTTGGAAATAGCAATTAAGGGTTTCCAAAAGTCTAGTCAAGTTGGGTTTTAGAAAAAGTTTAGATTTGTGTAAAACTGCTTGTTCAAGTTTCAAATGATTTGCTTTGACTGAAATAAAAAAGGAAAAAAAGTCCTTAATTGGCTTTACAAATAATGTCCATATACATTGCATTTGCTTGCCACAATAACTTTTGGTCTTCACAAAACTCCGTACAGGAGCTTACCTGCTTCTTTGCTTGCTCTACTCAAAAGTCTTCCAAGGCTGGCCTAACCCCTGCCTGGGATAAACACAAAACATAAAGTCACATTCAAGCTATACCTGCCTTACATAAATAATTCTTAGCTCATCTAGTGACAACCATGTCTAACCATGACCTTAATGTCCTAAGTTTTAAGGCTAGATGCTGAAGAATTTTATAAAATAAGTCTAGTTTGATAGGTTGAAATAACTAGGGGTTCTAAAATAATTGTTAATAAATTATAGACTCAAATAATAATTCTTGAGTGTTATTATTAATAAATAAACCAATGTTTGAATTTTAAATATTATTAAGTCTTATTTAATATTAAGAAATGGTAATTTAAAAATAGCTTTATTATAAATAAATAATAATTTCTAATTAATTTCGAAGAGATAATAAATAATTAATAATAATTAAAATTTATTAATAAATTATTTTAAATTTTCTTTTAATAAAAATATTAATAGTTTGATTTAATATTCTAATCCAAATCCCCTAGTGTTTCGAATTTTTTTGAAGAAAAATATAGTAGTAATTTTAATTCATGTAATAAAATATGTTGATGAATATAACTTAGAATTAACAAGAAAATAATCTTACATCATGGTCTTCCTATTGCTAGAAAAGATTCATGATCCCATTCTCCATCATCAAACAAGAAATTAATCTATTCATGAACAAATACTTGAACTATCTCATACTATCACATGGCCAAAAATCCTACTAAGCATAATCATTAATAATGGTTTCCATGGAAAATAGGATCATAAGAGCCTAATCACCTTTGGTATCACAATATCTAATCATGCTTCAAGATCCATTAAATTCATCAAGCACGAAGAACATATATTGATTCGAAAGGAAAACACATACATCCTAGTCAAATACAACCGTCATCATGTCATAACTTCATCCTCCTAATCCACATGCATATACTCAAACTCCCAATCATATTCCATTTCTCTATCATCATCTAGGAGACATGATTTCAGAATTTAATAAGAGAAATTTAAGAATGAATACTTGATTGTCAAGTCCCTTGGTGAGGACAAAAGAAGGTCCACGCGCGATGGAATGACTTGAATGGTCCAATGAAACAACATCCATGGTTGATGTTTTGATCAACCATTTCGGTTAGAAGAGAGTGAGAGAGAGAGAGAGAGAAAGAGAAAGAGAGCATTAGACAGGTGTATTAAGAATTGAATGGAAGAAGATGACCAAGAAGGTTGTTCTTGTTTTACCTTGTTGATGTTCTTGAGGTCTTCAAGAAAAATTGATTTTTGATCCGGTTGAAAATTCTTGTTTGCGAGATTTCGTGTTATAAATGGCAGAAATGAAGTCTAGGGATTAAGTAGAGATGATCTGGAGTATTTGAGATTGATTGGAGGTGTTTAGAGTAGGTTTAGGCTTGAAGAAGTTTAGTGTGTGTTCTTGGTGTTCTTGGTGTTTTAGGTGAAAATGGAGAGAAATTAGAAGAAGTGTTGCACGATTTCTGCTAGAAGGCTGGCTGAATGGTAGGGTGTGATTGAGGGTTTCGGTTTTCAGCTTTGTGAGAGAGAGAAATCAGATTTTATTTGAAATTTAAATGGAGGAAATGGTGGAGATGTTTAAGGTAAAAGATCAGCTATGGTGTTTGATCAAGAGAGGTGTCTATGGACTTTAATGGTGTCGTCTGAAGCAAGGTTGTCTTGCTGAAATGACTGAGGTTTAGTGTTGCTCAAGTCTGACCGAAATTCAGTCCTTAAAGGCAGAGGAAATTCTGGTTAATTCAGCTTAATGCAAGAGTGATTTTATTGGAGTGAAATGCTGAAATTATTTGAAGTTCAAATGGAGTTTGAATGGAGTGATCTTAGGAGTGTTTTGTGGTGTAGTTATGGAGTCCTTATGCTTCAAGGTAAGTGTGGGTTTAATGGTGATCAGTGTATAGCTGAGCAAGTGTCAATTCTACAGAGATTGAAGATGATTTTCGGTCTTAGGCTAGAAAGGAACAAGGCTGGAAAATTCTGGTCTCAAGTGTTCATGGCTTTCCGAAAATTGCAGAATTTTGGTGCAGGATTTTCGCACCCTCTTGGCTCGGTTTTTCGGAGGTTATTCAGGGATGTTTGAGCATCTTCCAAGGGTGGTTTTTCAGCCTCATTTCTGGACAAATACAGAGGAGTTTGCTGGCTTGAAGATGAACTAAAAACAGCTTCATTTCCTTGATGAAGAGCTGCGAATTGCCCAGAAATTTTTCTGGTTTGGTGCTGTTTTGTGCAGTCCGAAAATTGCACAATTTTTCCAGCTTCCAAGCCACTTGAAACGACCATTTTCTTGGCAGAAATTGAATGGGTTTATGGCCTGAATTTTCGAAGAAAAGGTTTGCAACAAATCTGGAAAATTTCCAGATTTCTTACTACTAAAGCATGAACATCATGAAGATAGATTTGAAGGTCCTTCCATGGTGATTGATTTTCTCTTGGAACCCTTCTTATTTCCCCTCCTATTTTCGGTCAACCTCCCTTCCCCAAAGCTGATTTTCGAAATTTAAGGGGAAGAAATTATCACAGATTTTTTTTGGAATTCAAAGAAAAAGATTTAATGGATTTTAGTTCATTTGAATTATGAAAATGCTAGGACAAAGCTAGAGGTAATAAATTGGACAAGAATTCTTCTAGAATTCTTTTAGGACATGAGGATAAGATTAGGACATTCTCTTCATGTCTCCCTTAAGACAATTATTCCTATTTTCATGGAATGCAAGAAAACAAAAATTCAAACTTAATTAAGATAATCATGGTAAAAGCTTAAATGATAGGATTTGAACTCATGACCTTAGAGATTAATTCCAAGACTCTAACCACTAAACCACAAAAACTCTTGTTCTTATTTTCTCACCCACATATTTTTCTTATCTACTCCTCAAGTTATCTTCCTATTCTGACCTCAAGCAAAATTACCATTTTACCCCTCCTACTCAATAAGGATAATTAAGCATTTAAACTTATAATCCACAATTCTAAAGCACATAAAATCATTCAAAAACGTATATATTCATGCAAAATAATATGATATGCATTTCCGACGCCCTTACTCTAGGGTTGGTTTTAAGTGGGGTGTCACATGATCAATTGAGCAAAATTTTATGGAAAGTTGTTAAACAAGATGGCTGAAATTTTGGAAAGTAATCAAGCTAAATTGCAGGGATTTGGTTGAGAGATTTTCGGTCAGCCATTGAGGGAATTTCATGCAGAAGCTTCAGGGAACAATGGAGCTCTGTTAATGGAGGTTTATGGGATGTTTTGGCAGAAGTAGGTTAGGGTTTTCGGTTGAAACAAGATAGGAAACAAGCTGGATAAAAATTCTGCTCAGGAATTTCGCTGAACATAAATTTTTTTGCAGAATTTTCATCTTCCATTTCCAGCAGATTTGCAGCGAGTTTTGAAGGGGATTTTAGGGGTTTTCAAGGCTGGTTTCCAACCTTCTTTATGGAGGAAAAACATGGCTAAGGTTCTGCACAAAATCTGGGAGAAAACAGCTTCGTTTGGAGCTCACAAAGCTGATTTTCGTACAGGAATTTTTCCTATTTTGCTCCAGCTTGTGCAGTCCGAATTTGGGCAAAAACTTTCAAGTTTCAACTGATGCTAAAGACCATTTTTCTAGTAGCATTTGGGAGGGAATGTGAGCTATAATTTTCAACCTTTTGAAGGTACAACAATCTGGAAAATTTCAGCTCATTTCATGAAGATAGATGAACTAAGTTAGAGGAAAAATTTCAGCAAACTTTCAAGAGGGATTTTCCTCTTGAATTTTTCCCACAAATCATTTACATTTTCCAAACCATGAGAAGCCTTTTACTAGGACATTTTGATCCTAAAAGACCTTAGTCCTCTACTGAATTTTCTGGAAAGGAAAAGGATAGAACACCTTGATCAAACTAAGGAGCTGGAAATTAAGAAAAGCTAAGGGTCAAGGGAGAATGAATTCCCTTTAGGCATTTCGCGAAGAACAAAAGAGCGAAGTGAGAATTCTCCTAACATGTCTCTCCTAGGACATCATCACCACATTGATCTAGGCTCTCATGGCCGAAACCATCCTTTTCCAAGCAAAATAAAATTTACTCAAGCTAAAGCTTCTATGATGGACTTTGAACCTTAGACCTCAAGAATTAATTCCAAGGCTCTAATCACTAAACCATAACAACTCTTGTTGCTATTTCTACTAGAAAAATTATTTCCTATTCAATCCACAAGCTATCTCCTTATTTTCACCTCGGGAAAAAATTACCATTTTGCCCCTCTCACACATCACTCACCAACAAGACTTCAAGATAATAAAAATCAAATTTAAAGCACATAGAAATCATATGAAAACATATTTAATCATGAAATAAAGCATGATATGCATCCCAAACCCCTTACTCTAAGGTTGGTCTTGACTGGGGTTTCACAGTATGAATCCCTTAGAAGCTTTTGTAGGGCACAAGAGTAGGATTAGGGCATTTCTATCATGTCTCTCCTAGGACAACACTCCTACTCTTCCCTAAAGCATGCAAAGGCCGAAACATAGCCTTCACAAACAAAAATAAAATCTAATCATGCTAAAACTCCAATGATGGAATTTAAACTTAAGACCTCAAGAATTAATTCCAAAGCTCTAACCACTAAACCACAACAACTCTTGTTCTTATTTTCTCTCCTAAATATTTTTTCTATTTAATCCTCAAGCTATCTCCCTATTTTCTCCTCAAGTAAAAATTACCATTTTGCCCTCATTACTCAACAAGCACAAATAAGCCATCCAGGCTACAAATCACAAATCTAAAAGCACATAAAATCATATAAAATATATTTTTAAGCATGCAATAAAATATGATATGCATCCTAACCCCTTTACTCTAAGGTTGGTTTCAACTGGGGTTTCACATCTTCCATCCGCAAGCATGGTTTTATGAGTAATTGAAAATTATCTTGAAGCTTCTTGGTCCTAGATCTTGTCATCGATCCTTGTCCTTGCACAGTCACGCCTCCCCCTCCTTGATCTTGACTTCCATGATGAAGTGGAGTCTCATCATCTCCCCCTCCTTGAAAAGGATTCGTCTCCGAATCATTGCCATCATCTACATCAAAGGGAGAGAGGTCACTAACATTAAAAGTGGTGCTAACATGATACTCACTGGGTAAATCTATCTTATAAGTGTTATCTCCAACTTTGGCGAGAACTTGAAATGGACCATCCCCCCTTGGATCTAGTTTGCTCCATCATTGCGTGGAAAATCTCTCTTTGCGAAGGTGCACCCATACCCAATCGTTCGGCTCAAATGACACATTTTCTCTTCCTTGATTACGCTTATGGGCGATCTCTTCATTTCGTTTTGCAATGGTTGCTTTCACCTTCTCATGAAGTGCCTTCACTATTTCTGCCTTCGTAGCTCCATCGAAGTTCATCCGTTCACCTATAGGCAATGGAACCAAATCTAAAAGAATTAGAGGATTAAAACTATACCCAATTTCAAAAGAAGGATAAGAAATGGTAGAGTGAATAGCCGCATTGTAAGCAAACTTAATGTGTGGCAAGCATTTCTCCCAATTTTTTAAGTTCTTCTTGATTATGGTCTGCAATAGTTGGATGAGTGTTCGGTTGACCACTTTTATTTGTCCGTCTGTTTGAGGATGATAAGTTGTGGAAAATAAGAGATTAGTACCAAGTTTGTTCCATAATACTCTCCAAAAGTGGCTAAGGAATTTAGTATCCATAACGAGACAATAGTCCTTAGGATCCCATTCATTCTCACCACTTCCTTAAAGAATAAATCCGCAATATAGGACACATCATTATTCTTAGAACAAGCCACAAAATGAGCCATTTTGGAGAATCAATCAACAGTCACAAATATGGTGTCCTTACCCCCTTTGGACCTAGGCAATCCTAAGATGAAGTCCATTGAAATATTAACTCAAGGCACATTAAGTGTGGGCAAAGGAGTACAAAAACCATGTCGAAGAGATCTAGACTTAGCTCGCCTACAAATAATGCATTGAGAACAATGTTTCTCCATATCCTTTCTCATTTTTTGCTAAAAGAAATGTTTCTTAAGGATGCCTAAGGTCTTTGCAATGCCAAAATGCCCTATTAGTCCCCCACTATGTGCCTTCTTAACTAGCAACCCCCTAATAGAACCCTTTAGCACACAAAGCCTGGCCTTCCTAAATAAGAAACCATCATGCCTATAATATTTAGCAAATGTACATTTCTCACAAGTATGAAAAATATCCCCAAACTCCTCATCATCAATATACAATTCCTTCACAAGTTCAAAACCAAGAAGTTTAGCATCCAAAAAGTTTAGTAGTGCATACCTTCGAGATAGTGCATGCGCAACCACATTTTCCTTACCCTTCTTGTATTGAAGGACATATGGAAATGTTCCAATAAACTATATCCACCTTGCATACCTCTTGTTCAAATTTTGTTGGCTTTTGAGGTGTTTAAAGGTCTCATAATTGGTATGAATGACAAACTCTCTTGGTAAAAGGTAGTGTTGCCAATATTCTAGGGTGCTCTCCTAGGCAAAAAGCTCTTTTGTTAGTGTTGTGCCCTAGAGGCAATTACTTGTACATTGTATATAACACATTTTATTTTAATAAAAAGCATTATTTATCTTACAATTTCTTTTATTTACTTTAAGTAATATAACTGTTTGATAAAGTCCCTAGTATAACACTGCATTAAGGAAATGATGATAGAGATCATGATATGAGATTCCTACTACACTGGATAGTGTTAGTACTTAAATAGTCCCTAGTCATAGTATTAATGAGACATGACATCATTAATGTGTCAAGACTAACATGTGTTAGACTTCCTGATTTGATCAGGCGGTGGTTCTCATAACCATAAGTATTGAGATATTCAAAGTTAACGCATGGATGATTATTAATAGAACAAGTTCATTGGATGACCTAGTTTTGAGATAATCACATGGATAACTATTTAGTGCCAGTGACATAATCTAAATATAGCAAACGTGCAAGTATCCTTAGACTTGAGATCTCCAAGGTACTTTGTTTGCTGAGCTTTGTACCTTGATTCCAATCTCTGCAACTCGATCAAGAGACACCTATGGGATGGATACTGGGTAATTTGTGAGGTAAACGAAAGTTGTTGAGAGGGTCAATAAAGGATTCACCACTTCTACTAGTAGGGGCGAATATCTCAGACCACTTGTAGGAATTACTACTTGAGAAGTCCTTGGCCAAGGCAATTGTGTATTGGAAATAGTTTCAATTGATACATATCTAGAGTAGTGGGTTCTTGGTACAAGTACTATTGTATTCGGGTCAGAGTTATTTCTGGAGGGAGTTGTTACTAATTACGTACTCCCAACAGAATGAGATATTGTATGGTGAAAGGAGTTAATTGCACTGACGTTTGTTATTGAACGGTTCATGTCAAGCCACTTGGCTTCCTAGACTATTGGGTGTTCATGATGTGTTGCTAGATACCGCTCATGATCTAGGAATATGGGTTTATTAATTGATAAATTAATAAACCAATCCTGATTAGAATTAATATGATTAATTCTAATTAATTATGGATTATTGATCTCAAAGACATTTGGATTAATTCATGTTCGCTACCAATTGATTGGGAAACCTAATAGGTCACACACAATAGAGGATTATATACTCAAGATGTTATTTGATAACATAGTAGGGTTGATTGAGAGAAAGAGAAGTTGTTGTGGACAAATTATAATTGGTTATAACTTGTGGTCCAAGTTGTAATTGTGAGAACTTGATGTTTCCAATTACAATTAGGGAATTCTAATAGGATTAGAATTCTTAGTTTTGGGAGAGAAATTTCATGTAATATATAGTATATGTAACACACTAAAAACCCTAGCTGAATAACATAAAAAAATAATAGCCACGAACATTCTCTCTTCTCTCTATCTATCTCGATTTTATCTTGATCAAAGAACCCTAGCCGCCATCTTTTTTTGCTAGCACAGGAAATTTTTGTGCTTGAGTGTACCCTCTATGTGGATTACTATTAGAAATAATCACACATTGTGATTATAGTGGTTAGACGTTCAAATCACGTGGAGATTGATCACGAGGATTGCTGGATCGCGCCTCAACTTGAAGAAGATTTTTTTTTTGTTCTTCGGACGATCACCCAAAGGTAAAAGCTATTACCTTTACTCTCTTTACGTCTTGTTTTCCACACAGAGATGGGTCCTGGGAGGGTATCTCATTTTATTTTCCACTGCGCTGTATACAATACAAGCCTGAGATACCCAACAGGGGTATTAGAGCTATGCAATGTGTGGTCTACGGACATTATTTTGGCATGAAAAATTGTTTTCGTGTTTGTCTTTGTTTACTTGTGAAAATCATTTTCACTCGAGTCGAAATCGTTCGATCATTATTTTAACACCCCACGACTACGTACCCTAAAAGGGCGGGGATGTCGCCCCGTCCCATAGGACAAGGGGTCTTTAAAACGGGGTTTAAAATACAAAGGCAACCTCCAAGAGATTCAACTTAGATAAATAAAGAAATACTCTTATTACATCAGGCTCAACTTGGAGCAAAACGAAATAAAAATAATTAATCGTTCAACAGCTTAAACAACCAATGTCTCCTAAGCAAAGATGACAATAATTTGAAAAGCTTCAACTAGCAATGCCCCGCTGACTCAGCACAGTCTATCTCCTGAAAACATGATGTAAAACAGTGTGAGAATAAATCTAGTAAGTCATGTGTATGCGCATGGTGTTTAAAATTGTACGTGTATGCAAAGTGGAAAACATTTGTAGAAATATTTGGCAAGTCATAAATAATTGCTCTTTCGCAAAGAGTGGGTTTTTCCATAATCATACTTTACACAAAACAATCATCCACTGGAATAAACAGTCATGTCACCACACGTTGGGCTCCATGAGAACAAAATGGCCAAGGCACCACACTTTGTGCACCTTGTTCGGACCAGATTACCATACGTTGGGCGTTCTGATTAAGGTGAGTGTACAGCTCACCGGGTAAGATACTCCTCCTTTTCTACACCCAACAAAACCATTCGGGTGTCTATGTCGGGAAAATAAATAATGCCATACCAAGTACAAATGCTAGCTCCGACTGGCCTGACTAACCAACACTATCGCCTTTTTAAGCAGAGTTCATCTTCTAGAGGTGGCCTCCTGCCAGAAGACTTACGCTAGCCCTCCAAGACTAGTATTGTTAGCCTACCCTTATTGAGTACTCAACGAACATATCCGTCAATTCCTGATTCAAAATATTTCCAAACCTTGGCTTTGTAAAACGTGGTTTTCTTTAAAAGAGATTTCTAAAAGTTTAAGGAAAAGAATAGTTTTCTTGATAAAATCGTTTGTTTGACCAAACCGTTTAAAGAATAAATATCCACGTTTACAACCCAAGCAAACATAGCTCAACAATAGCTTTACAAAGATTCACAATATAGACTTGCCATCACAACATTTAACCAATGAGTTTATACAAGGACTTACCATCACAACATTTAACAAAAGAGTTTATGCAAGGACTTACTTGATATGCCTCAGATAAATGAAATAAATTCACAGCTTGCTTTCCTCTATTATCCTCCTGATCTAAACCATATAATATCGCGATCAGGGCTTCAACTAATTTGAACATGTGTCAAACTCATTTATTTTCATAACAATTCACAATCCCCTAAGATCATATACTATGACCATATATTCAACAAGGTAATAGACATCATCTACTACCTTAAACCTTAATTCCAGCATTAAGGGTAAGTATTTCCATACCTTACAACAACCAGGTAGCAAGATCTCGATGCTCCTATGGTGATTGTCCCAAGTTCATTGGATTAGAAGAGAAAGGTTGTCTCATTTTTCCTTCCTTATGACCGAGAATGCATAAAGAGATGAAATCAGCCTTGAGATGGCGTGATTCCAAAGAAGAAAAGAAGAGAATTGAGGGAAGAAAGGAATCAAGAAGTTGAGATGGTTTTTGCTTACCTTGGAGGGTGATTGATTTTTGCTAGGTGTTGTTCTTGAGGTTTTCAAAAATTTGCTATGGAGTTCTTGCTGGAATTTTTGTGTAGAATGGTGAGGATAGATGGTCGTTATGATTTAGAGTTAGAGAAGATTGGTTTAGGGTTAGATGGTGATGTTTAGAAATACTCCTAAAGGCTTTAGGCTTCTTGGATAGTAGGGCGAAAATTACAGCTTGGGATGTCTCTCCTTGCTGCCGATTATAGGTGAGTTTAAGGGAAGAAAATAATCTGCAATTTACTCCCTTGTGCAGGCCGAAATATTGGTCAAGAGAAGGGCTGATTGTGTGTAGAGTTTTGGGCCAAACAAGGTTGAGTTTGAGAAGGCTTTGGAGACTAAAATTCTGCGCAAGATGGCTTTATGTGCAATGCGATACTTCTGAATAGAAGAGGAAAAATTTCTGGACTGTTTTTGCTATAGTTCTGTCGAAATTTCCAGAGAAACAATGAGGGTTTTAGGCGTAGAAATTGGCTTGATCAGCTGGGGTTTTTCGGTGTGTTGTGTGTGCAGAATTTCGATTGGAATAGGAATACAAAAGCTGGCCGAAATTTCCTGTACAAGCTGTCGAAAATTCTGGTTCCTAAGCTGGCCGAATTTCTGTAGTTTGGTGAAGATAAAATTCTGGTTTTGTGCAGTTAAGGTAATTTGAATTGATAAGGAGTATTTAGGTGTTTTGAGCTGGGGTTTTGAGAGTTGGATTTCACTTAAGGAGTGCTGGAATTTCGGACAGCTTTTGTTGACACAAAGCTACCGAAATTCTGCTAGGATAAGGAAGAAAATCCTAGTTGAATTAGGATTGAAATAAAAGTCTGATTTGCTAAGGGATTTAGGATATGATTTTCTTAGTTTTGGAAGAGTTTAAGTTGAGCTAAAATTCCTCTAAGAAGTGGCGGCACTTGCTGGAAATTTTTTCCAGATTTTAGCTTAGGTTCTAGGGTTAAAATCAACAAGGTTTCCTACTAGAAAAATGATTCATTAATTCCAACTATCCATGGCAAGATCTATCTAGCTTAATTCAAGCTGAAATTTTAATTGTTAGCTAGGGGTTTTTCGAAAATCCTAAGGAATAAAAGCTGAAAATTAAAAGTGAATTTTATTCACATCAAGGTCCTTAAATTTAGGAAATAAATATAGAGACTTATTTCCTTGGAATAATGACACAAAAATTTCTCTAGGTTTGCTAGATCTTTTTCCGTCAAGACATGGAAACTCTAAGGAAAGGAATTTTCAAGAAGAGAAACTAACTCCAGAAAAGGTAGCATTCGAACTCGGGTCACCAAAGGAAATCACCAACCTCCCCGCTATTCCAAAACAACTCCAATACTAATTTTTTTTCGACAATAAGTTCTCACCACCCCCCAATACTCAAACTTCCAAATCTTCGACCAAACCTCCTTTATCCAAATCTTTAACAACACAACTATTTCGCATCAATTAATTCAAATGCAAGAGCAACAGAAAAATTCACATGCATCCATGCAACAAAAATAATTCTAAGCTACCATATAAAATGTAAAATGCTATGCAATGCATGACTTTTCCCCCATAGTCAAAGGTGGTTTTGGGCGCGGTATTACATCCCCTCTCCCTTAAGAGAATTTCGTCCCGAAATTCAGATTTCATACTCTTCGAGCATATCTGGATACTTTCGTCTTGACCATTCCTCCATTTCCCACGTTGCATCTTGTGCACCATGATGATCCTAAAGTATCTTCCCCATGGGTATCTGCTTGTTTCGAAGCGTCTTAATACTCCGCTCTAAGATCTTGACGGGTTTCTCCATATAACTCAAATTTGGTTGCAACTCCAATGGTTCCTCTCTGAGTTCATGACTCGGATCGGGGTTGTATCTCTTTAACTGAGAGACATGGAATACATCATGCATCCCGGTTAGACCATCAGGTAGATCCAATTGGTTGGCAACCGGTCCAATTTTCTCCAATATCGGGAACGGTCCCAAATACCTAGGACTCAACTTCCCTCCTCTTGGATGTTTCAGGATTCCTCTACTAGGAGTCAACTTCAAGAATGCATGGTCACCAGCTTGGAACTCCAGTTCCCTTCTCCTAGAGTCTGCATAACTCTTCTGTCTGCTTTGCGCTGCCCTTAGCCTTTCTTGAATTAACTTGATCTTGTTCGTCATCTCCTGAATGCATACTTCACTAGTCTTCTTAACGTTGTCCTCTTCTGTCCATCCCCAGTATATCGGTACTTGGCATTTTTACCCATACAATGCTTCGTACGGCGCCATTCCGATCGACGCCTGATAGCTGTTGTTATATGCTAACTCTACATGCGATAAAGTCTCAATCCACTTGTCTCCAAAGTCCAAGATAAATGCTCGGAGCACCTCTTCCAATATCTGAATGATTCTTTCGGATTGACCGTATGTCTACGGATGAGCAGAGATGCTAAATTTCAGGGTCGTGCCCAAGGACTCCTGGAACTTACCCCAGAACCTTGAAGTGAATCTAGGGTCCCTATCCGACACAATGCTCGACGGTATACCATGCAACCTTACAATTTCTCGGGTATATGTCTGAGTCAAATTTTCCATCGAGTCCCTTACGTTTACCGGTATGAAGTGCACTGTCTTGGTGAATCGGTCCACTACCACCCAGATTGTATTTTTGGTGACTTGGTCATCGGAAGGCCAGTCACAAAGTCTATGGTCACCTTTTCCCATTTCCATTCGGGAATCGGTAACGGTTGCAATAACCCTACAGACTTCTTATGTTCCATTTTAACCTTCTGGCACGTCAGGTAGGTTGACACATGCTGAACTACATCCCTCTTCATTCCAGCCCACCAATATTTCCTCCTCAAGTCTTGGTACATCTTTACCTCCCCAGGGTGTATGGTATATTTGCGCTTGTGCGCTTCGTCCAATATCCTCTTCCTTAAGTCTTGGATGTCCGGTACACAAATCCGATCCCGAAAGTATAATACCCCATTCTCATCGGTCCGAAAATCGCTTCCGCCTCTCGCGATCTCTTTCTCCTTGAAAGTTTGAAATTCTGCACTGCCCTGTTGACCTGATACAATTTCCTATTCCAGGTCGGGTTTCAGGGTCAAGTTGCTCACGCAGATCTTCCTTTCTTGAACTTCTGCCCCTTGCTCTTGGATATCCTGGACTGCTGACATCTTCACCTTCTGACTCAGTGCGTCAGCTACCACATTCGCTTTGCCCGGGTGATAATTAATAGGGCACTTATACTCCTCGAGAAATTCCATCCACCTACGCTGCCGGAGATTCAAGTCCTTTTGCGTGAAGATGTACTTCAAACTCTTATGGTCAGTGAAAACTTCGTATTGTGCACCGTACAAGTAATGTCGCCGTTTCTTCAAGGCGAACACTATAGCTGCTAGCTCCAGGTCTGGCGTGGGATAATTAGTTTCGTGCGGCTTTAGCTTCCTAGATGCATAAGCTATGACTTTGCCCTCCTGCATCAGCACAGCTCCTAGTCCTTTCTTGGATGCATCTGTATAGAGTGCATAGGGCTTATCAGTCTCAGGCAAACTCAACACGGGTGCTATAATCAACCTCCTCTTAAGATCTTGGAAGTGCTTTTTGCACTTCTCACTCCAAGCAAAACCGACATCCTTCATTAACAGTCGCATCATTGGTGAAGCCAAAGTAGAGAAATTTCTAATGAAACACCGATAGTACCAGCTAACCCAAGGAAACATCGTATCTCGGTAATGTTCTCCAGTTGTTTCCAATTAGCTATGGCTTCCATCTTGGCAGGGTCCACTTTAATCCCCTCTTTGGATATCACGTGACCAAGGAAAGACACCGAGCTCAGCCAAAACTCACACTTACTGAACTTGGCGTAAAGCTTGAATTCCCTCAGCTTCTCTAGGACCAATCTTAAGTGCTCCGTGTGGTCCTCCAGATTTTTGGAGTAGATTAAAATGTCATCGATGAATATAACCATGAACTTCTCCAGGTATGGTTGGAAAATGCGATGCATCAAATCCATGAATACAGCCAGTGCGTTGGTTACACCGAATGGTATTACTACAAATTCGTAGTGGCCATACCGCGTGTTGAATGTAGTCTTAGGAATGTCTTCTTCTTTGATACTCACCTGGTAGTATCCTCGCCATAGGTCCAACTTCGAAAAGCAAGCGGCGCCTTGCAGTTGGTCAAACAACTCATCGATAAAGGGTAGAGGGTAATTATTTTTTTACCGTTAGATTGTTCAATCCCCGATAGTCAATGCATAGCCTCAAGGTTCCGTCTTTCTTCTTGCCAAACAAGACCGGGGCTCCCCACAGCGACGTACTTGGCTGGATGTTGCCTTGCCATAGCAATTACTCTTTTAACTCCTTCAGTTCCGTCGGTGCCATCCGGTAGGGGGTTCTTGACTCCGGTTCCGCTCCGGGAATTAGATCCACGGTGAACTCAACTTCCCGCTCAGGGGGTAGGGAAGTGAGCTCAGCAGGGAAAATATTCGAAAAGTCTTTTACTACCTCCGTACTTTTCAAGGTACACTGGTCCTTAGGTTTGTTCAGGAGGTACGCCAAATATCCCGTACATACTTTCTTGAGTAATTTCCGGGCTTTAGCACCAATAATAAGAAATTTCAGTTCCTTAATTCGCTTGCCGTTGAATTTAATTACATCCCGTCCAGGTCTCACAAACAGCACCGTCTTGATCTTGTAGTCCACACGAGCTCCGTGTTTCGACAACCAGTCCATGCCCAAGATCAAATCATAATCATCCATGGGCAGGATTATAAGGTCAGCCTCCAGAATCTCCTTCCCTACCTCAACTCCACAACTTCCCATTTTCTTGCCTGCTTCCACCACCTTTCCCAATGGGGAACTAACTACGAGGGTATAAGGTAGCTCTTTTCCATCCCATCCTAGACATGAAGCACATACTTTACTTACATACGAGTGTGTGGATCCTGGATCTATCACAACATTAACAAGATGACCTTGGATAGAAAGGTTACCTTCAATCATGGCGGCATCCGCTCTGACTTCCTCTCGGTTCAGGGGAAAAACTTTGGCCTTCACCTGAGGCTTCTGGCCTCCCGCTCCGGCTGGTCCAGCAGTGGCGCCTCTATTTCCTCCCATTGATTGGGCCGGCGCAGTCTGCTTAATCCTTAAGGGTTTAGCGCAGATGTTTCTCAGGTGCCCCGGTTCTCCGCAATTGAAGCACCTCCTCACACCCCCATTACCGCAGTAGTTTCTTTCAGTGTGGCCTCGCTTCCCACACAGCCAGGAATTCATGTTGCCTTGCATCGGTCCTACTACTGGCACTCGAGGCTACTTGCCCCGATTTCCCCAAGGCATAGAGGCTGCGGGTCGCTTGTTGCTTGAAGGCCTTATAGTTGGACGATTCGGTTGGAAGGGTCTACTCACCGGTCGAGGCCGATCTTCAGTTTCTGTCTGGGAAGCTGCGTCCACGGCTGTAATTTACGATGTAGGCGGTGATGGAGCCAATGCCTTCCTCAACTCTGGCCTAAGCCCTTTCACGAATTGGCAGGTGCGTTTCTGCTCCGTATCTTTCACGAATTGCAGTACTTGGACAACTGCATGAATCGGGCTGCATATTGGGCCACGGTCATGCCTCCCTGCCTGAGGGTCTGGACTTCGTCCTCCCTCTTCTCAGCCACCCATTAAGGAATGTACTCGGCCCGGAAGGCTTCCGTAAAGTCGTCCCATGTCCATTCCTGCTCCTCTCTATCCCAATCACTCCGTACCCGCTGCCACCATACCCGAGACGGTCCCCTCAGCTGAAAATCAGCAAACTTCACCATCCTCTCTTCCGAGTACTGCAAAGTAGCAAAGATGTCCTCCATTTGCTCAAACCACTGCTCGGCTTTCTCGTCCTGTTCCACCTCCCCCTAGAATGTGGGAGGCTGGAACTTCAGGAAACGTTCCAGGGCTTCATCCTCTCCCCGCGGTGGTTTCTTGGCCACCTTATACTCTCTTTCCGTCGGATTCTGTAGGATCGAGGCCATCTTGTCGAAAGCCTGACCCATGGTCACATCTCGTGACCTCTCCGAAGCCAATTCCTGCTCACGTGGTAGGTGCTCTTCTACATTGGGGGTGGAACGATACATCTGCTCAAATTTCGGGGTGGAGAATGCACTCTCATGCACCGTTCTGCTATGGACAACTGTTCTGCGTCTTGGTGCCATCTTAATCACACTCACTCAGGGTCAGTTAGTTACCAAGGGGAAAAAAATATGCTTAGATGCATGATCAGTTGATAGCAATGTACTTATCTAAAAGAGAATGTGTTGATATCATGCAAGGGTAAATCAAGTAATAAATGAAAGTCATGCTTGTCATGTAAAACATTCTTTGTAGAAAAGAAGGGGTTATCCCATATGATACCCTTTTTTATTTAAAATGATAAATAAGCCCTATGAGCAACATGCTCCCTTAAAAGAATTAAACAAACACAGGTATGCAAATCCCAAAGAAAGAAAAGTAAAAGCTGCTAGTCTTCAATGTTCGACTCTCTCTAGTTTCAACAGAAGCATTGCAGTCGTCAGAGGCTGGTTCCACAAGCCACCCCACGGAGCTATCGGGTCTCCCTATGTAGTTCATCGCAAATCTAACACTCTCACTTAGCTGCCCTGACTCACTCTCTCAGCCTCTCTTCGCTCTCATGGCCATCTCATAGAGCTCATCCAATGCGAATCTAATCGTACCCTTAGGTGCAGGCCTCTCACTCCCTGAATCAACCGGGTCAAACAATCCCCCACTTCTTTGCATGGCATCTATGCCCAGTCTATATCGGAGTCCACACCCCTTAGGACTCTCTTCCAGCTTCCTCTTCCCCTTATCTACCCCTCCTAGAACTGACTGCCTAAGGTCTCTCTCTCCCGAGGCAACCCCATCTCTCGGCGTATATCCCTCACTACTGGACCCTTTAGGGTTATGGCAAGCAGGGGTCCTATCATCTTCCCCTATCTGCGGGGTCCGGGGAACCTCCATTACCTTCTCATCCTCTCCTTCTACCTCAGCCATCTCTCTTTTGTTCTCCTCGTCTCCCTCATTCCCTAGCTCATCTACCTCTTTATCACTCAACTCGGTCATCTCCTCATCTCCCTCATCTTCCCTTTAGCTCTCCTTGACCTCTATCTCCGCCTCAACCACCGGGTCGTCTAGCATTGATGGCTCACGCTCTCTCTCTGAATCGGACGCGGGTGGATCAGCTATGGGTAGTGGGGCAGGTGGATTCTCGCAGCCAGCGGGCCAGTCTCTAACAGTCGATACAACTCTTTTGACCATCCTATAAACAAAAGATAAAAATTAGCACCAGATCAAAATACTTAAGAAAATAGAACCCCATAAGTCAAGTAATTGCCTAAACCTTGTTCTTTGATACCACTTGTAACACCTCACGACTACGTACCATAAAAGGGCGGGGATATCGCCCCGTCCCATAGGACAAGGGGTCTTTAACATGGGGTATAAAATACAAAGGCAACCTCTAAGAGATTCAACTTAGATAAAAAATAAATACTCTTATTACAACAGGCTCAACTTGGAGCAAAACGAATTAAAAACAATTAATCGTTCAACAGCTTGAACAACCAATGTCTCCTAAGTAAATATGACAATAATTAGAAAAGCTTCAGCTATCAATGCCCCGCCGACTCAGCACAGTCTATCTCCTGAAAACATGATGTAAAAACAGTGTGAGAATAAATCTCAGTAAGTCCTGTGTGTGCGCAAGGTGTTTAAAACTGTACGTGTATGCAAAGTGAAAAACATTTGTAGAAATATTTGAAAAGTCATAAATAATTGCTCTTTCGCAAAGAGTAGGTTTTTTCACAATCATACTTTACACAAAACAATCATCCACTCGAATAAATAGTCATGTCACCATACGTTGGGCTCCATGAGAACAAATTAGCCAAGGCACCACATTTTGTGCACCTTGTCTGGACCAGATTACCACACGTTGGGCGTTCTGATCAAGGTGAGTGTACAGCTCACCGGGTGAGATACTCCTCATTCTCTACACCCAACAAAACCATCCGGGTGTCCATGCCGGGAAACAAAATAATGCCATACCAGGTACAAATGGTAGCTCGGACTGGCCTGAACAACCAACACTGTCGCCTTTTCAAGCAGAGTTCATCTTCTGGAGGTGGCCTCCTACCAGAAGACTTATGCTAGCCCTCCAAGACTAGTATTGTTAGCCTACCCTTATTCAGTACTCAACGAACATATCCGTCAATTCTAGATTCACAATATTTCCAAACCCTGGCTTTAAAAGAGATTTCTAATAGTTTAAGGAAAAGAATAGTTTTCTTGATAAAATCGTTAGTTTGACCAAACCGTTTAAAGAATAAATATCCACGTTTACAACCCAAGCAAACATAGCTCAACACTAGCTTTACAAAGCTTCACAACATAGACTTACCATCACAACATTTAACCGAAGAGTTTATACAAGGACTTACCATCACAACATTTAACAAAAGAGTTTATGCAAGGACTTACTTGATATGCCTCAGATAAACGAGATAAATTCACAACTTGCTTTCCTTAATTATCCTCCTGATCTAAACCATATAATATCATGATCAGGGCTTCAACTAATTCAAACATGTGCCAAAGTCATTTATTTTCATAACAATTCACAATCCCCTAAGATCATATACTATGACCATATATTCAACAAGGTAATAGGCATCATCTACTACCTTAATCCTTAATTCGGACATTAAGGGTAAGTATTGTCGTACCTTACAACAATCGGGTAGTAAGATCCCGATGCTCCTATGGTGATTATCCCGAGTTCGTTGGATTAGATGAGAAAAGTTGTCTCCTTTTTCCTTCCTTATGACCGAGAATGCATAAAGAGATGAAATCAGCCTTGAGATGGCGTGATTCCAAAGAAGAAAAGAAGAGAATTAAGGGAAGAATCAAGAAGTTGAGATGGTTTTTGCTTACCTTGGAGGCTGATCGGTTTTTGCTAGGTGTTGTTCTTGAGGTTTTCAAAAATTTGCTGTGGAGTTCTTGCTAGAATTTTTGTGTAGAATGGAGAGGATAGACGGCCGCTATGATTTAGAGAGTAGAGAAGATTGGTTTAGGGTTAGATGGTGATGTTTAGAAATACTCCTAATGGCTTTAGGCTTCTTGGAAAGCAAGGCAAAAATTGTAGCTTGGGATGTCTCTCCTTGCTGTCGAATTTTGGTGAGTTTAAGGGAAGAAAATAATCTGCAATTTGCTCTCTTGTGCTGGCCGAAATATTGGTTAAGAGAAGGGCTGACTGTGTTCAGAGTTTTGGGCCAAACAAAGAAAAGTTTGAGAAGGCTTTGGAGACTAAAATTCTGCGTAAGATGGCCTTATGTGCTGTGCGAAACATTTGAATTGAAGAGGAAGAATTTCTGAAATGTTTTTGCTGTAGTTCTGCCGAAATATCCAGAGAAAAAATGAGGGTTTTAGGCGTAGAAATTAGCTTGATCAGCTGGGGTTTTTCGGTGTGTTGTGTGTGTAGAATTTCGGTTGGAATAGGAATACAAAAGCTGGCCGAAATTTCATGTACAAGATGTCGAAAATTCTGGTTCCTAAGCTGGCCGAATTTCTGTAGTTTGGTGAAGATAAAATTTTGGTTTTGTGCAGCTAAGGTAATCTGAATTGATGAGGAGTATTTAGTTGTTTTGAGCTAGGGTGTGGAGAGTTGGATTGCACTTAAGGAGTGCTGGAATTTCGGACAGCTTGTGTAGACACAAAGCTGCCGTAATTCTGCTAGGATAAGAAAGAAAATCCTAGTTGAATTAGGATTGAAATAAAATTCTGATTTGCTAAAGGATTTAGGATAAGATTTCCTAGCTTTGAAGAGTTTAAGTTGAGCTAAAATTCCTCTAAGAAGTGGTGGCACTTGCTGGAAATTTTTTCCAGATTTTTAGCTTAGGTTCTAGGGTTAAAATCAACAAGGTTTCCTACTAGAAAAATGATTCATTAATTCCAACTATCCATGGAAAGATCTATCTAGCTCAATTCTAGCTGAAATTTTAATTGTTAGCTAGGGGTTTTTCGAAAATCCTAAGGAATAAACGCTGAAAAGTAAAAGTGAACGTTATTCACATCAAAGTCCTTAAATTTAAGAAATAAATATAGAGACTTATTTCCTTAGAATAATGACACAAAAATTTTTCTAGGTTTGCTAGATCTTTTTCGGCCAAGACATGGAAACTCTAAGGATAGGAATTTTCAAGAAGAGAAACTAACTTCACAAAAGGTAGGATTCGAACTCGAGTCACCAAAGCAAATCACCAACCTCCCCGCTATTCCAAAACAACTCCAACACTAATTTTTTTTCTACAATCAATTCTCACCACCCCCCAAAACTCATCCTTCCAAATCTTCGACCAAACCTCCCTTATCCAAATCTTTAACGACACAACTATTTTACATCAATTAATTCAAATGCAAGAGCAACGGAAAAATTCACATGCATCCATGCAACAAAAATAATTCTAAGCTACCACATAAAATGTAAAATGCTATGCAATGCATGACTTTTCCCCCCATAGTCAAAGGTGGTTTTGGGCGGGGTATTACATCCCCTCCCCCTTAAGAGAATTTCATCCCGAAATTCAGATTTCATACCCTTCGAGCAATTTTTAATGAAACGTCGATAGTACCCGGCCAACCCAAGGAAACTTCGTATATCGGTAATGTTCTCCGGTTGTTTCCAGTTACCTATGGCTTTCACCTTGGCAGGGTCCACTTTGATCCCTTCTTTGGATATCACGTGACCTTGGAAAGACACCGAGCTCAGCCAAAACTCACACTTACTGAACTTAGCCTAAAGCTTGAATTTTCTCAGCTTCTCTAGGACCAATCTTAAATTCTTCGCATTGTCCTCCGAATTTTTGGTGTAGATTAAAATGTCATCGATGAATATAACCATGAACTTGTCCAGGTATGGTTGGAATATGCGATGCATCAAATCCTTGAATACTGTCGGTGCATTGGTTACACCGAACGGTATTAGTATAAATTCGTAGTGGCCATACCGCGTGTTGAATGTAGTCTTAGGAATGTCTGCTTCTTTAATCCTCACCAGGTAGTATCCTTGCCGTAGGTCCAACTTCGAAAAGCAAGCGGCGCCTTGCAGTTGATCAAATAACTCATCGATCAAGGGTAGAGGGTAATTATTTTTTTATCGTTAGATTGTTCAATCCCCAATAGTCAATGCATAGCCTCAAGGTTTCGTCTTTCTTCTTGCCAAACAACACCGGGGCTCCCCACGGCGATGTACTCGGCTGGATGTGGCCTTGCCTTAGCAATTACTCCTTTAACTCCTTCAGCTTCATCGGTGCCATCCGGTAGAGGGTTCTTGACTCTGGTTCCGCTCCGGGAATCAGATCCACGGTGAACTCAACTTCTCGCTCAGGGGGTAGGGAAGTGAGCTCTGCAGGGAAAACATCCGAAAAGTCTTTTACTTCCTCCGTATTTTCCAAGGTACACTGGTCCTTAGTTTTGTTCAGGAGGTACGCCAAATATCCCGTACATCCTTTCTTGAGTAACTTCCGGGCTTTAGCATCAACAATAAGAAATTTCAGTTCCTTCGTTCGCTTGTCGTTGAATTCAATTACATCCCGTCCAGGTCTCACAAACAGCACCGTCTTAATCTTGCAGTCCACACGAGCTCCGTATTTCGACAACCAGTCCATGCCCAAGATCAAATCATAATCATCCACAGACAGGATTATAAGGTCGGCCTCCAGAATCTCCTTCCCTACCTCAACTCCACAACTTCCCATTTTCTTGCCTGCTTGCACCACCTTTCCCAAGGGGGAACTAATTACTAGGGTATAAGGTAGCTTTTTTCCTTCCTAGCCTAGACGTGAAACACATACTTTAATTACATACGAGTGTGTGGATCCTGGATCCATCAGAACATTAACAAGATGACCTTGGATAGAAAGGTTACCTTCAATCACGGTGGTGTCCGCTCCGACTTCCTCTCGGTTCAGGGCAAAAACTTTGGCCTTCACCTGAGGCTTCTGGCCTCCCGCTCCAGCTAGTCCAGCAGCGGCGCCTCTATTTCCTCCCATTGATCGGGCCGGGGCGGTCTGCTCAATCCTTAAGGGTTTGGGGCAGACGTTTCTCAGGTGTCCCTGGTCTAGGGTTAAAATCAACAAGGTTTCCTACTAGAAATATGATTCATTAATTCCAACTATCCATGGCAAGATCTATCTAGCTCAATTCAAGCTGAAATTTTAATTGTTAGCTAGGGGTTTTTCGAAAATCCAAAGGAATAAAATCTGAAAATTAAAAGTGAACTTTATTCACATCAAGGTCCTTAAATTTAGGAAATAAATATAGAGACTTATTTCCTTGGAATAATGACACTAAAATTTCTCTTGGTTTGCTAAATCTTTTTCGGCCAAGACATAGAAACTCTAACGAAAGGAATTTTCAAAAAGAGAAACTAACTTCACAAAAGGTAGGATTCGAACTCGGGTTACCAAAGGAAATCACCAACCTCCCCGCTATTCCAAAACAACTCCAATACTAATTTTTTTTCTACAATCAGTTCTCACCACCCCCCAATACTCATCCTTCCAAATCTTCGACCAAACCTCCATTATCCAAATCTTTAACAACACAACTATTTCACATCAATTAATTCAAATGCAAGAGCAACGGAAAAATTCACATGCATCCATGCAGCAAAAATAATTCTAAGCTACCACATAAAATGTAAAGTGCTATGCAATGCATGACTTTTCCCCTATAATCAAAGGTGGTTTTGGGCACGGTATTACAATTATAGATTGGGTCCGAGTACAATATGATTGTGTAAAAGTCACAGCGTATTTCGAAAAGATGCTTTCTTTGGTGCTGAAAATTTCTGCTGGAAAAACGTTTTCTTTCAACATGGATTTTGCCCTCTATTTCAAGGAAATAAGTCTCTATATTTATTTCCTAAATTTAAGGACCTTGATGTGAATAAAGTTCACTTTTAATTTTCAGATTTTATTCCTTTGGATTTTCGAAAAATCCCTAGCTAACAATTAAAATTTCAACTTGAATTGAGCTAGATAGATCTTGCCATGGATAGTTGGAATTAATGAATCATTTTTCTAGTAGGAAACCTTGTTGATTTTAACCCTAGACCAAGGACACCTGAGAAACGTTTTCTAACAAATTGGTTGTTGTTTAGAGCTTCAAAACAGAAAATACTGCTGAGAATTGTTCTCACTAAAAATTTACAGAAGAAGAAACCACCAGAAATTGTTTCTGAATTTTTTTGAAAAATCGCCACCATTGTTTCAGAACACAGGCGGCGCCAGCTTCGGCCTCCAAGCCAGCACCAGTTCTATTCTATTCGTGATGTCTAGAAATTAGTTTTGGAAAGGAATTTTTTTTTTTAAAACCAGAACAGAGCCGGCGCCGGCTCCGACTTCCAAACCGACGCCTGTTCTGCTATATTTGCAACTTCCAGGTATTTAAAAAAAAAAAAAGATTTCTGGAACAGAATTTTGAAAGGAGAAAATCTCAATTGATGAGAAACGGGACCCAAAAGCATTTTCTCAAAATTAGTCTTGAGACAAACAATTTTATTTTTCAAAATAATGATTTTGAAAATCTAAAATTAGTGTATCTTTCTAAAGTGGTGATTTTAGAATTTGTTTTGTCTTTCCAAAATAGTGATTTTGGAATAATAAAAGTATATGTTTATTTTGTTTAAGCATAGTCAATGGCATGGTGGATGGTTATGGACTAAAACTAATTATTTTTGTTCATGCATTTTATAGTTTTGGTTTTTATGAAATAAGGCTTACGTGTCCTACCTTCTCTAGAATTCTTACGTAATTCTCTTCACATCTAACTCCCCTCGAATGTAACTCGAGGTTTTCTCTCTTTAGGAAATTATGTAATTAGTTTACATAGGTTAGATAGGAGTAGAATTATTCTATTCTGGAGGTGGCGACCAAAACAAGGCGAGAAGGTAAGACCTTCTACTTAATGCATGCATGAACACATAGGGTTAACTATATTAATTTTTTTTTATGGCTTAAAGAAATTAATTTAGGAAAAGTCTGTAACCATACCACATAATCTCTTATAAATGATGTGATTTATTGATTTTTATGCATGTCATTCAACGAAATCACTAAAAGGAACAAATTCCTCAATTAATATTAAACTTAATTCCTTCTGTTAATATAGTAAGAACAAGAGTCCTTTTTCGAGACCAGGTTGTTGGGCAAACCCAAGCCTACTTGACATTAGGCATTTTCAAGCTATGGAATTAAATTCCTGATTAATGGGTCGGGTTTAACTAAATTCTTTATCCCAGTTGGGCAAACTTAAGCATAAAGAAAGTTAGAGGAAAAGTTGGGGTAGCCCAAAAAGCTTTAAGATTAAAAGCTGTTAATCACCCAATGATCCAGTAGTTACATACGATGTAATTAGTATTGGATACCTACTAATGAACTCAAGGGTGTCTTGTTGGGCAAACCCAAGGTTATTCTTGAGGAATTTAGATACCGGTCCACTAGGAAAGCTTCCAACAGGCTTTCCCCAAATCAGTAGTGGGGGCTATTGGTTTGAGTAAAATAGTGGAGTAAAAATGCGCTTAATTAAAGTAGTAATTATTTGCATATCATGTACATATACAAGTAACTAATGTTTTCTATCTTTATATCTAGGTCACTTACATCATGTCAACAAACCTAAACTTACGCAGCATCTTGGAAACTAACAAGTTAACCGAATCAAACTATCTCGATTGGTATAGAAATTTAAGAATCATTCTCAAATCGGAAAAGTTGCTCTACGTGCTAGATGCTCCTATTCCACCACCACCAGCCCAAGATGCTTATGCTGATGAGCATGCTGTCCACAAGAGGCACAAGGAGGATAGTGATACAACATCATGTATTATACTGGCATCCATGACTCCTGAGTTGCAAAAACAGCTCGAGCATATGGATGCTCAATCAATCATTTTACATCTTTGAGAGATTTTTCATCCCCAAGCCAGAACTGAGATATATGAGTTCTCGAAGCAACTGCTTCATGGCAAAATGGCAGAGGGTTCTTCTGTGGCCACTCATGGGCTGAAGATGCTAGGCTTAATAGAGAAGCTTGGATCCTTCGGGTTTGCAATGGATCATGATTTAAGTACTGACTTAATTCTATAGTCTTTACCTAATAGTTTCTCACGATTTGTGATTAACTATCAGATGAACAAGATTGAGTCCACCATTCCTAAGTTGATCAATCTTGTCAAAACTGCGGAGTCTTTCATGAAGAAAGATTCTAATGCAGTTTTAATGGTAGAATCTCCCTCTTCTAAGAAGAAAGTTCAAAAGAAGAAGAAGAAGGTTCCCATGAAGCCCAAAGGTGATGTGAAAAAAAGGACGCAGCTAACAAGGGCCTATGCCATCATTGTGGGAAGATGGGCCACTAGAGGCGCAATTGTAAAACTTACTCGGAGACCATTAAGGACAAGAAGCAGAAGGAGAAGCTTACAAGCACTTCCACTTCTTCTCTAGGTATGTTTATGATTGATATAAATACTGCCTTTAGAAATGAGATATGGGTATTAGATACCGGATGTAGATCTCATTTGTACAATAACTTGCAGGGACTAAAGAGCAATAGAAGGCTAGAGAAAGGCGATGTGGACCTACGTATTGCAAATGGGGCAAATGTTGTTGCACTTGTTGTGGAGACATACGAGCTGAACCTGCCTTCGGGATTAATTCTAGAACTACAAAACTGTTACTATATAGTAGTTTTAATGAAAAACACTATCTCAGTTGTATGTTTAGACTTATGTGGATTTTATTTAATAATTAAGAATAAATGTTGTTCATTTTCTTTGAATGATATTCACTATGGTTCAGCAACTTTGGTTAATGGTTTATATGTTCTAGATTTAGATAATCTAGTTCTCAATATAAATAATAAGAAATCTAAAATAGATAACTCTAGCACCTCTTATTTATGGCATTGTCGTTTGGGCCATGTAAACAAAAATCGTGTTTCTAAGTTACACAAGCTTGGTGACTTAGGGTCATTTGATTATGAATCATATGGCACATGCGAGTCTTGTTTACTAGGTAAAATGACTAAAACTCATTTTCTAGGAAAAGGAGAACGGGCTAAGGAGTTATTAGAACTCATACATTCTGATGTATGTGGCCCAATGTCAATACAAATAAGAGGAGGTTATAACTATTGCATAACCTTTATCGATGATTTCTCACGATACGAGTATTTGTATTTAATGAAATACAAATCTGAGGCCTTTGAAAGGTTCAAAGACTTCAAGAATGAATAGAGACACAACTTGGTAAAAGTATAAAGGCTCTAAGATCTGATCGATGAGGACAATACTTAAGCCAAGAGTTTCTGAGTTATCTGAGAGATAATGAGATATTATCTCAATGGACTCCACCACATACACCTCTACATAACGGTGTATCTAAGAGAATGAATCGAACCCTTCTAGACATGGTATGGACTATGATGGCTTCTGCAGACCTACCAAAATCATTTTGGGGGTATGCACTAGAAACTTCTATTTGTATACTAAACAGAGTTCTGACAAAATCAGTTTTTACTACCCCATTTAAGATGTTTTTTGGTAAGAGACCAAAGTTATCTCACTTTCGAGTATAGGGTTGTCCGACCTTTGTTAAAAAGGCCACAGTCAGACAAACTTGATAGTAAGTCTGACAAATATTTGTTTGTGGGATATCAGAAAGAAGCTTTCGGATATTACTTCTATTTACCCTCCGAAAATAAATTGTTCTTAGAGAAGGAGCACATGCTCAAAGGGGATAGTGGGAGTAAGATTAAACTTAGCGAAGTTCATGAAGATCAAACAAACGAGGATCAACCGTCTAACCCCACATCTATTGAGAGAATAGATGAACCTTCTACTACACATGAACCGTGTAGATCTAGTAGGATACGTGTGGCACCTGAGAGATATGAATTTTTCATTAGTGACCACAATAATGTATTACTTATAGATAGAGATAGGCCTACTACCAACAAGGATGTTCTGAATAGTTCAGAATCTGGAAAATGGCTTGAGGCCATGAAGTTAGAGACGGATTCCATGTACGACAACCAAGTATGGACTTTGGTTGATCTGCCCAAAGAAATTAAACCCATTGGGTGCAAGTGGGTTTTCAAGAAGAAAACAAACATGGATGGTAACCTAGTTACCTATAATGCACGACTAGCGGCAAATGGTTATTGTTAACAACATGGTATTGACTATGATGAAACCTTCCCGCCAGTAGCCATGTTAAAATCCATCAGGATACTTCTAGCCATTGCTGCTCATTATGATTATGAGATTTGGCAAATGGATGTGAAAACAGCTTTCCTAAATGGAAATCTTACTGAGGAAGTGAATATGACACAACCTGAGGGTTTCACATCCAGTGATGGCATAAAGGTGTGTAAGTTGCAAAGGTCTAGTTATGGACTTAAGCAAGCTTCTAGGAGTTGGAATATCCGTTTTGATGAAATAACCAAAGAGTTTGGTTTCATTCAAAATATGGATGAGTCTTATGTATACAAGAAGGTTAGTGGGAGTGCAATCGTTTTCTTACTGCTTTATGTAGATGACATATTGCTAATAGGAAATGATATATCTGTCTTGCAAACGGTTAAAATTTGGTTGTCCAAACAATTCTCCATGAAAGACCTTGGAAAAGCAACCTATATTCTTGGAATAAGGATCTTTAGAGATAGATCTAAAATGTTGCTTGGTCTTTCACAGTCTACATATATAGATAAAGTGCTAAAGGGGTTTAGCATGGATAAATCCAAAAAGGAATTCTTACCCATGTCACATGGTGTAAGCCTTTCAAAGTCAATGTCTCCCAAGACACAAGTTGAAAGGGATCACATGAGTAAGATTCCATATGCCTCGGCAGTTGGATCTATCATATATGCTATGATATGTACTAGGCCCAATGTATCTTGTGCTCTCAGTTTGACGAGCAGATACCAATCCGACCCTAGTGAGAATCTTTGGGCGGCTGTAAAGAACATCCTTAAGTACTCACGAAGGACTAAGGATATGTTCTTAGTATATGGAGAACGTGATTTGAAAATAAATGGGTATACTGATGCCAGTTTTCAATCTGACAAAGATGATTTTATATCACAATCCGGCTACATGTTTATGTTTTGTGGAGGGGCAATAAGTTGGAAAAGTTCCAAACAAGAGACTATAGCCGACTCTACGATAGAAGCTGAGTACATAGCTACTACTGAAGCAGCCAAGGAGGCTGTTTGGATCAAGAAGTTCGTGATGGAACTGGGTGTGATTCCTAGTGTTGTTGGTCCAATAACTTTGTATTGTGACAACAACAGAGCCATTGTACATGCAAAGGAGTCGTGGTCTCACCAACGATCCAAACACGTACTGCGGTACTATCATCTGATCCGGGAGATCATATATAGGAATGATGTAAATATAGAGAGAGTTCCCATGGATGAGAATATAGTTGACCCGCTGACGAAAGCACTATCCCAAAAGAAACATGATTGTCATGTTGAGTCATTCGGTATTAGATACATGAATAATTGGCTCTAGTGCAAGTGGGAGTTTGTTAATGTTGTGCCCTAGAGGCAATCACTTGTACATTGTATAAGACACATTTTATTTTAATAAAAGGCATTGTTTATCATACAGTTTCTTTTATTTACTCTAAGTAATATAACTATTTGATAAAGTCCTTAGGACAACACTGTGTTAAGGAAATCATGATATGAGACTCCTACTAATCTAGATGTTGTTTGTAGTTAAGTAGTCCCTAGTCATAGTATTAATGAGACAGGATACCATTAATGCGTCAAGACTAGCATGTGTTAGACTTCCTGATTTGATCAGGAAGTGGTTCTCATAACCATGAGTATTGAGATACTCAAAGTTAACACATGGATGATTGTTAATAGAACAAGTTCATTGGATTACCTAGCTTTGAGATAATCACATGGATAACTATTTAATGCCAGTGATATAATCTCAATATAGCAAACGTGCAAGTATTCTTAGACTTGAGATCTCTAAGGTACTTTGTTTGCTGAGCTTTGTACCTTGATTCCAATCTCTGGAGCTCGATCGAGGGCCGCCTATGGGATGGATATTGGGTACATTGTGAGGTAAATGAAAGTAGTTGAGAGGGTCAATAAAAGATTCACTACTCCTAATAGTAGGGGCGAATATCTCACGGCCACTTGAAGAAATTACTACTCGAGAAGTCCTTGGCCAAGGCAATTGGGTATTGGAAATAGTTCCAATTGAAACACATCTAGAGTAGTGGATTCCTAGTACAAGTACTATTGTATTCGGGTAAGAATTATTTCTGGAGGGAGTTGGCACTAATTCCGTACTCTTAACCGAATGAGATATTGTATGGTGAAAAGAGTTAATTGCACTGACGTTTGTTATCGAAGGGTTCATAACAAGCTACTTGACTTCCTGGACTCTTGGATGGTCATGATGTGTTGCTAGATATCACTCATGATCTAGGAATATGGGTTTATTAATTGATAAATTAATAAACCAATCTTGATTAGAATTAATAGGATTAATTCCAATTAATTATGGATTATTAATCTCAAATACGTTTGGATTAATTCTTGTTCACTACTAATTGATTGGGAACTTAATAGGTCACACACAATAGAGGATTATATATACTCAAGATGTTATTTGATAACATAGTGGGGTTGATTCAGAAAAAGTGAAGTTGTTGTGGACAAATTATAATTAGTTATAATTTGTGGTCTAAGTTGTAATTGTGAGAACTTGATATTTCCAATTACAATTAGAGAATTCTAATATGATTAGAATTCTCAGTTTTGGGAGGGAAATTTTGTGTAATATATAGTATATGTAACACATGAAAAACCCTAACTGAACAACACACAAAAACAACAGGCATGAACATTCTCTCTTCTCTCTATCTCTCTCGATTTGATCTTGATCAAAGAACCCTAGCTGCCATCTTTTTCTGCTAGCATAGGAAATTTTGGTGCTTGAGTGTACCCTCTGTGTGGATTACTGTTAGAGATAATCACACACTGTGATTATAGTGGTTAGACGTTCAACTCACGTGGAGGTTGATCACGAGGATTGCTGGATCATGCCTTAACTTAAAGAAGAAATTTTTTATTCTTCGGATGATCACCCAAAGCTAAAAGTTATTACATTTACTCTCTTTATGTCTTGTTTTCCACACATAGACGGGTCTTGGGAAGCTATCTCGTTTTATTTTTCACTGC
The DNA here is from genome assembly GCA_026120185.1 of Voacanga thouarsii. Classification (NCBI taxonomy): domain Eukaryota; kingdom Viridiplantae; phylum Streptophyta; class Magnoliopsida; order Gentianales; family Apocynaceae; genus Voacanga; species Voacanga thouarsii. The sequence continues at coordinate 47,861 of JANUWF010002206.1, forward strand.
GCCGTATACGATATGAGCCTAAGATACCTAACATATTTGTCATAGGTAGAGTAATTAAGGGCTGCCCTGGACAATTTCTCACTAAAGTATGCAATGGGTTTTCTATCTTGGATTAAGACTGCACCTATTCCCACCCCACTTGCATCGTGCTCTATCTCAAATCCCTTCTCAAAGTTAGGAAGAATAAGAATTGGTACTTGGCTCAATTTGTCTTTGAGGGTTTGAAAGGTTTGTTGTTGGGCTTCCTCCCACCTAAATCCCACATTTTTCTTTACCACTTCGGTTAGAGGGGCCGTTATGGTACTAAAATTTTGGATGAACCTACTATAAAAACTAGCTAGCCCGTAGAAACTACAGACTTGGGTAATGGTGGTAAGGGTGGGCCAGTCTTAGATGGCTTTTACTTTTCCCTCATCAACCTCAATCCCTTTGGCACCCACAGCATACCCAAGGAATGTAATCCTCTCCAAACAAAAAGAACACTTCTCAAGGTTAGCATACAATCTCTCCCTTCGAAGGGCAACAAGCATACTTTGAACTTGATTCAAATGATCCACATATGATTTGCTATAGATTAATATATCATCAAAGTACACAACAACAAATTTTCCAATAAATTCCCTCAAAACGTGGTGCATTGATAACATGAAAGTACTAGGAGCATTAGATAACCTAAATGGTATGACAAACCACTCATACAACCCTTGTGTGGTTTTAAAAGCCGTTTTTCATTCATCCCTTTCTCTTATTCTAATTTGGTGGTAACTGGATTTCAAATCAATTTTAGAGAAAATGCATGCACTAAATAGCTCATCAAGCAAGTTATCTTGCCTAGGAATGGGATAGTGGTACTTTATTGTGATTTTGTTGATAGCACAACAATTCAAGCACATACGCCATGTCGCATCCTATTTGGGCACCAAGAGAATTGGAACAGCACATGCGCATAGGCTCTCTCTCCCATGTCCCTTCTCAAGTAATGCCTCTACTTGCTTTTGCAATTCCTTGGACTCCTCTGGGCTGCTTCTATATGCCAGTCGGTTGGGGATGACGGCTCCAAGCACAAATTCGATTTGATGCTCAATCCCTCTTGTGGGTGGTAGTCCTCCGGGCACCTTCTTTGGAAAAACATCTTTAAATTTTTGAAGAATAACTGCAATTTTATTGGGCAAAGACAATATAGAATTGTTAGTAGTAATATAAGAACCTTTGCATAAAAGAAGAATAATCGGTTCCTTAACTTCTATAACCTCTATGACCTCACTTTCTTTTGCAAATTAATTTACTTTTCTTTTACCTCCCTTGTCTTATCCTTGCTCACTCCTATCCTTTATCCTCAAAGGTACTTATTTGTCCATCCTTTCTCTCAACTCTTTTTCTTTCCTTTCTTGTTCTTTCCTCTCAATTTCTTGTTCTTGTTTGACATCTTGCACTCCCTTCTTTTTTTTCTTTCTCCTTCATAATTCTTTGATCTTTGTTTATCTGATTAGGGGTTATGGGGGTGAGGGTAAATTTAGTTCTCTCCTTAAGTAGGGAATAAGTATTCTTCCTCCCATTATGCTTTACATGCCTGTCGTATTGCCAAGGCGTCCCTAGGAGCAAGTGACCCGCTTGTATGTGTACCACATCACCTAACACATTATATTGTACTTTCCCATCTCAAAAGACACCAAAACTTGTTTGTTTACTCTCAATTCACTGCTATTGTTCAAGCATTGAAATTTGTAGGGCTTGGGGTGTTTAATCCATCTCATGTCCAATTCTTTAACTAAGTTTGCACTAATCACGTTAGTGTAACTCCCACTATCCACAATGACACTACAAGGGGTCTTGTTGATTAGACACCTAGTGTAGAAAATGTTCTTTCTTTGTTAGTGATCTTAATCTTCAATGGCTTGTGAATTCAATGACCTTCTTGTGACTCCTACTAAAGAGTATTCTTGACCAACAACTTCCCCTTCATCACTTTCTTCTTCCCTATTTCCCTCTTGGTCTCCTTGGTATTTTTCTCCCTCTTCTTTTTCATCGGTAGAAACCTCACCATAAGGATTAGTATACATTATTCTCTTACTTGGACACGCATGGGAAGTATGTCAATATCTAAGGCACTTAAAACACATGATATCCCTGTTCTTTTATGGCCTCTCCATGGCTTTTCCCTTGTCCTTGTTCCAACCTTCTCTGGGTTATCAATCCTCCCTAGGCTTCCAATCCTCTCTAGGTTTGTTGAAGTCCCTTTGGAATGGCTTAGGGGCTTCATCCTTTTTAATTAGCATCTTGCTAGTAGTGTTGGGGTTTGGAAGTGGTGGTCTAGTAAATGCCCTCCTCTTTAATTGCCTCTCAATCTTCATTGCAGAATATACCATATCCTCCAATCGTTCATAGGGGTGCAATTCTACAAAATTGGCAACTTCTCTATTTAAGCCTCCCAAGAACTTTACCCTAGAATCCTCATTGATTTGAACTCTCATCAACATTACTTCCATCTCTTTATGGTAATCTTCTATACTCTTGTTCCCTTGCTTGAGTGATTGGAGTATTTGGTAAAGATCATTGTAGTAATAGTGTGGTATAAACCTAGCCATCATCATATCTTTCAACAAATTCCAACTAGCCATGGTTTCCATTCCCATTTGTCTCTTTTGTGCACTAACTTACTCCTACCAAACCAAAGTATACTCCAAAAATCCCAAGATAGCCAATCTCACATTTGACATCTCACTATAGGTATGACTTTCTAAGAAGATCTCCATCTTGCTCTCTCACTCGAAATATGCTTCGGGGTCACTCTTGCCATAGAATGTGGGCACTTTCAATTTAATGTGGTTCAACTCCCTTTCCTCATCATTTTCTTCTCTCCTACCTCCTCTATTGCTCCATCCTCTATTGTGTTCCCTAAATGCTTCAACTTGCTCCCCCTCATACTATTCATCAACTCCCACAAACTCTCTTTCTAACCCCTTTAGGTTGTTCCCACCATTCCTTCCTTGACCCATACCTCGTCCTCCTCTCATACCATGTCTTCCCTCTCTCATAGGGGCTTGTTGGAATCCCCCGATAGAGTGCTCATCCCACTCTTCCCCTTGTTGGGCATTTAACGGAGGAGTATGCGCATCACTATCCCCATTCTAGGGTTAGGTACTTCAAATTGCTCTTGGCCTCTCTTTTATGCGACAATAGAAAATTGTCCAAGATGATTTATCAATTCTCTTGTTAAGTTTTGAAACCTACTTTGCATAGTCCTCATCATGGCTTGCAAGTCATCACGCAAAATCGTAGCATCAATTTGTTCTTCTAGAGGTCTACTAGGTCCACTTGGGTTAGGCCTAAAGATCCCTTGATCATGGGCCATGGTGGTGGAATATTTACTTATTTATATCTGCAAAACAAAAGAGATTAGAAAGAAAAATAGGCGCTCACTTCATTTCCTTGCATGTTGGCTCTTAAAGGTTGGCCACTCTACGCTCGTGTTTGCTCCCGTAGGCTCTTTTACTAATAGGCTCACCCTCTTGCCTTTTTTTCAATACTCAAGCCTTCTTGTTCAATCCCAATTCTCCCCTATAGCTAAAGATTTAGTCTAACTTAGTGAATCACACAAATCAATGGATTTTTCCAATTAGGGGGTCTTAGGGGAATTTCAACAAACACTTGTTGGGCACCTCAAGCAAACAAGTTTTAATTCAAGAATTTCAAAAAATATGGACTCAATCAACATAAGAACAAACACTTCTAACTAAGAAATAAACAAGAGTTAGCAAGAACAAAGAAACAAGAACAACTAGAATTAGGATTATAAGAACAAGATGATCACAAGTGTGCACTAGTGAAGTTAAGTTCAATGAGCATGGAATTCAACAATAGAGTGATATACTAAGTCCCAATATCCCAAGGAATGAAAATTAAGAATCAAAGTTTCCAACTATAGCCAAAAGCATTCTCATAGAACATTTATCAAACATCTTGGTTGCAATCCCATTACTTACGAACAACCAACATTTTTACCTATATTCAAGCCAATTTTCACCACAAACATAAGAAAAATTTGTTCCCAACGATTATATTAACATCAAGAAGCAATTTTTCTAAAGAAAAATTAAGGTATAACAAATATTTCATAACCTTTTTGGAGCATGTTTTTAAGTTATGGGATTTCTCTTGATTTTCTTCAATTTTTTAGGGCTCATTTTCTTACTTCTAAGCTTTGATTGGAATCAAAGCCTTCCTCACTCTGATACCAACCCTTTGATATGATCTTGAGTGGGTTTTTTCTTGGTATTGTGGGTGGTTTAGTTGATTATAGTTTAGCTCTTCCCACGGGACTAAAACAGTGAATTTATTGAGATAAAAAGGAGAAATTAAACTAACAACCTACCCTTTATCATACCCTTGAAGAACTAGGCTTCAAAAATCCTAAAAAAATAGTAGAAAGTTCTACTATATTCTCACCCCAATATCCTTGAAGCAACAAAGGCAAACAAGAACAAAAAGAATAGAGAATATAGGCACCCAAGTAATGGAATTCAAACAAACCTTAGAAGAGCAAAGCAACTAAGACCTATTGAAAGAAACCAGATTGGATTATCCAAAAGATTTTATAGACTTATTTATAAGGAGGACTAAGCCTTAAGCATGGTCTTGAACAAGAAGAACAAGGAGGCTAGGGCCTCTCAAGATTGTCTCTTCAAATTTGAACAAAGTGTGTGAATTATGTTGTCAAATCACTAAAAGTTGTATTTATACTACCTTAACCCTAGCTAAGTAATCCCTGAGGTTCTAATACAATTTATGGCCTTAATAGGTCTTTACAAAACATTTAAAATAGAGGAAAACTGGAGAAAATATAAAAAATGTATGGCTGCCCAGGTTGGAGCCGGCGCAGGCTAGGGCTCTTGAGTTAACGCCGGTTATGCGTTGTGTTTGGCCCGTCGTTGTGTAGGTTGAAGTCAGCGCCGGTTCGGCTGCTTGGATCGGCGCCGGTTGTCCTCTGGAAGGCCACTTTTTGATCAAATTTCGTCCGTTTTTGTTGCCGACTTGAGTTTTTGTTGGGGTCCTTCTTGGATAGTCATCGAAATGAACTCTTGACTGGCTTCCTCAACCTTCCAACCCTCTTCCATCCTCAAGCATGATTTTATGAGCAATTGAAAATCATCTTGAAGCTTTTTGGTCCTAGATCTTGTCATCGGTCCTTGTCCTTGCACAGTCACGCCTCCCCCTCCTTGATCTTGACCTTCATGATTAAGCGGGGTCCTATCAGCCTCAGATATTAAGAAAGGGTTCTCCAATATGAAATTATCCTTCACAAAGCTATGGAAACCTTCTTGAAGCTTCTTGATCCTTGCCCTTGTTATTCACCCTTGAATGCTTGGTTAAATGAGTATTCTCCCTTCTTGTGGTGATCTTCATGGGGTAGATTCCTATATTTTTCCCTTTTTGAAAAGGATATGTCATCAAATTATCTCTATCACCTTCATGAAAAAGGAGAAAGGTCACTAACATTAAATGAAGTACTAATATTATACTCACCAAGTAAATTAATCTTGTAAGCCTTATCCCTAATCTTTTATGCAACACTTGAAAAAGACCATCACTTCTTAGGTTAGGCTGGGATTTTCATTTTATTAGGAATCTTTCTTTGCAAAAGTAAACATGCACCCAATTTCTGGACTCAAAGGTCTCCTTGCATATTTAGTTGTACTTCAAAATTATTTCTTTATTCTTCTACTTAATGTTAGCCTTGATTTGCTCATGTAGTGTCTTTATCTTCTCATGTTTTTTCTGAGTGAGACTCAAATGATTACCGCTTTGCAGAGAAACCAAATCTAATGAAGTGAGTGGGTTAAAACCATAAAGATTTCAAAAAGGGAATGGGAAGTTGTCGAGTGAATAGTTGATTATAGGTAAACTTAATATGTGCAAACGATCTTCCCAAATCTTCAAGTTTTTCTTCATGATGCTCAAATGTTGGGTGAGTATGCGTTGACCACCTCCATTTGGCCATTAATTTGTGTGGAAAGTCATAGAAAATAAGAGATTAGTTCCATGTTTGTGCCATAAGGCTCTCCAAAAATGAATAAGAAATTTAGAATTCCTATCGACGATAATATGCTTCGAATCTAATAAAATAAATAAATCTATAATATACGAGGTATCATTAGACTTAGAACAAGGTATAAAATGTGTTACCTTTCAAAATCAATCAACAACTACAAAGATAGAATCTTTACCCCATTTAGTACTAGGTAAGCCCAAAATAAACTCCATAAAAATGCCAACCTAAGGTATAGTTGGAGTGGGTAAAAGAGTATATAAAGCATGAGATAGGGACCTAGACATTGCTTTTCTACAAGTGACTCATTACTCATAAATATTTCTCAATATCCATCCTCATCTTCGGTCAAAAGAAATGTTCTTAAAGAATGTCAAAGTCTTAGAAATACTAAATGTCCTATTAGGCCTTTCCTATGTTGCTTTTAACAAATAACGTTCTAATAGAAATCCATTGGCAAATAAAGTTTTCCATCCTTAAATAAGAAGCCTTCATGCCTATAAAACTTATCAAAAAACACATTTCTCACAAATATGAAAGATCTCTCCAAACTCCTTATCATGTGCATATAATTCTATCATGAATTCAAATATAAGAATTCTAGTATTTAAAGAGTTAAGAAGTGCATTTCTTCTTGAAAGAGCATCTACCACAATAATTTCATTACTTTTCTTATACTTGATGATGTAAAGAAAGGCTACGACGTATTTTGACCACTTAGCATGTTTCTTGTTAAACTTTTGTTGTCCTTTCTAGTACTTTAGGGACTCATGATCGGTGTGTATAAAAAATTCTTTGGTAAGAGATAAAATTGCCAATGATTAAGAGTCCTCACCAAGGTATAGATTTCCTTATTATATGTAGACTAGTTAAAGGCTATCTTGAAAGGCTTTTTATTAAAATAAGATATTAGCTTTTGGTCTTCGGTTAGCATCGCAGTAATTACAACTCTAATAGTATTACACTCTACTTTAAAGGCTTTTTCAAAGTTTAGCATGGAAAGAATTAAGGTTGCCTCAATTTCTCTTTAAAGGTATTGAAAGTTTTCTATTAGTTTTCCTCCCACCTAAACCCAACCAATTTCTTCACAATTTCAATCAATGAGGTAGCTAAAATGGTAAAGTTTTTTATGAAACTACTATAAAAACTAGTTAGCCCATGAAAAATATGCATTCTGGTTATGGTAGAAGGTGCTCACGATTCTTGGATAGCATTAATCTCCCCTTTATCAACTTCAATCCTATGAGTAGTCACAAACATAACCAGGGAAAATGATTTTCTCTAAGCAAAATGAATATTTTTCAAAATTTGCATAAAGCTTTTCCATATGAAGGAAAACAAGAACAATTCTTAGATGACCAACAAGAACTTCATAAGATTTGAGATAAATCAAAATGTCACTAAAGTAGACAATCGCATATTTACCAACGAAGCCCCTTAATATATGATGCATCAATCTCATAAAAGTACAAGGAGCATTTGACCAACTAAAAGGCATAACAAACTAAACATACAACCGTTGTTTAGCTTTAAAAGCTATTTTCCACTCATTCTCCATCCCTAATCCTAATTTAATGATTATTCAATTTGAAATCAATTTTTAAAAACACATTAGCTCTATGCAATTCATCAAATAAATCATCTAGTCTAGCAATATAATAATCATAATATCTGATGTGTTTGAATTTGGGTATACAAAATTATATAAAAATAAGCACATTCCTAATTAAGTTTAAATTAAAACATTAACCTCAAATTACACATATGAGTAAGCGTACTCATCATTAAGCATAGCATATGGTTTAAAACGAGTGTAGATCCTCAAGGAACAAGTATGCCGTAATCACTTTCCTTTCATTGTTTAATCGACTCAATAAAATGAAAAAGAATAAAAAATAAAATAATATATGCATGTCAAGGATGGAGAATTATGTAACTCAAACCATTATTTTGGCAAACATGACTTTACAGTACGTAGCCATTATCATAACTAATCATTCTCTTGGCATCATAAAGGATTAAGATAGATTCACTTCATTTTTAATCCATGAAATCACTATCTTTTAGACAAATTAGCATCACATATTCTGGCTCAACTAATTCACCCAAAAGATGCATTAAACACAATCTTTGATTAAATCTCCATATCCTGGCAAACTTAAAACATGATAACCAATGAATCCATATTCTGGCATACATCAGTTAACCTCTAATTACCCAGTTCTTAGCAATTAACCCATTTTTCAAGCAAGTTAATAGACAACAAATATGAAATTAATGAATTAAAACCACCATCAACCTTTTTTCCAAGCAAGTTAATAGAAGAAACAACAAATTAATCTCGTAATCAACATAAGCAATTAAAAACCAAGAACAACAATCAATTAATCAAAAAATCAAAGTAACTGAAAAAATCATAAATACCTAAAATGATGATAAATTACAATAAAACAATTAATACATCATTTTTCAAAAAAGGAAAACAAAGTTAAAAAGAAAGCGCTTATAGACAAGCCTTCTTCTTCTTCTTTCGTAGACCCTCTTCTACAATCCTCTTTGATTTAAGTGAATTCCACCTTCAATTTGAGTGATTTGATGTTTTGATCCATGAATTTCCCTATTTTCCTTGTGTTTTCCCTCTATTTATAGGCTATAGAAGTGCCTAAATTCGTCATTGTAGGGTTTCTGGCCAAATAGATTAGAAAAATACTAAAAATCTGCAAATTGCAAAAAAAAACACGCACAAAAATTGAGGCACCACCTCAGTACTACTGCACAGCCAGCACTACTTGTCCTGCCTAGGGCTGGCACCGGCTATGTTCTACTTCTCCATCCGTTCACCGATTTTTCTTGATTTTCACCATAATTCTTCTAGGCTACAGCCGGTGCCGCCTCTGAGATCCTAACTGGTGTCGGCTATGTTCTGTTTAGCTCTATTTCATCAATTTTTATCGCCTTGATTTACGTGCCAACAGCACGTGGTCGGCGCCGATTCTCCTGTTCTGTCCTACGCCGCCTCTATTCTATTTAGCAATGTTTTTGCCTTATTTTACCCCTAAAATCTAAAATAATGTACAAAATACATTTTCAATGGTAAAATCTCAAATATGAAGGAATATGACCAATTATTGAACAAAACGTATAACAAAATAGCCTCAAATAACTAGGAAATTGATGACTAATTTAGGCCCTATCACATTCCCCCATACTTAGCTCTTTCTTTGTCCTCAAGCAAAGTATCAAAGATAATTAGAAAAACATAAGTTTTTTTACAAAATTACTCAATCAATTTCAAAACAATATTTGCAATGCTTTTTTTATTCAAGACAACAAAACATTTGCTACTATATCTTTCATAACAAATGCAAGACTTGTGTAAGTGAAGAATGATTAGTAGAACCATCCCAACACTTAACATCATTCTCAAACCATTGGAAATATGTTAGTTCAAAAGAATATGCATTCCATAAGCTCACTTTTCATACACTCTCTCCACTAATCCGAGACATATCATGATTCTACTTAGGTCAAGTAGGACTTTTAAGCTTATAATGTAAGGCTAAAGGGTTTGTAATGTAGCTGTCAAATGAAGGATATAGGAAATTAAATATCAAAGATGATGAGAGTTTGCTAGAATAGGATAAACAAAATGTACCAATAGATTCCAAACTTATCTTGCTCTCTTATCATAAAATCAATCAAAAACCCATAACCTTGTATAGCAATCATATTACAGTTTAAGCAAATCTTGCATTATTTTCATCCATAATTCTCAACTCATCAATCATATTGCACAAGATCATCAAAATTTTAACAATTCTTATCCCAGCTCAACCACATTCTTCCTGTGCTCTTCTTTTCTTTTTTCTTCTTCTTTTCAAATGTTGCTTTTTTTTTTCTCAGTTTTTTTCAACATTTTCTAGCATCTTTTTGTTTTTCTCAATCTTTCTTTTTCTTTTTCTTTTCTCTTCTCCTTCCACAACTCCAACTCAACACATGATGCATGACTGAAAGTAACAAGTCATGACATTTACACAAGCATTTTCCTTCATCATTCTTCTACTTGTACTTTTATCCATCAAGAGCGATCAAAGATTTGGAAGGTAAATCAAACTCTCAAAAAGAAGTAATGGACAAAGTAAGATAATGGGTTTAAGAAAGAAATTAACAATTTAAGCTCAAAATAGGCACTAGGGATAATATCAAATAGGTAGGCTTGAAAAGCTCAAACTATCCAAAAAAGGCCTATTACAGTCATCCCTAAGTTAAATCATGAATATCTTTCTTATTTTGCCTCAAGAGGTATTCAAGTAAGTTATAGAATGCTCAATGAATTTTAGTAGAAAAACAGGTTTAAGAACAATGTAAAGCATTTGATTAAGAACCACTTAGTCCAAGTGCATGCAGAAAGTTATGCATATGCCACAAATGATATAGAACGTATGTTCTATGACCTAGCACAAAGACATGCATTAAAAATTTTGAAAATTTTGCTCAAATTTCTATTCTAAAGAATTTCAAGAAGAATGAAGCATAGAAGAATTCCCATTCTAACAACTCCCCCATACTTAAACTGGATATTGTCCTCAATGGCCAAACAAATAAAGCAAGGAAATAATGCCATGGGACTAAAAAATAAAGGGGAAAAGAGAAGAAAGAAAATACTTCCATTACATTATGCATTCTCCTACAAAAGAGTGGAATTCCAATAGGAAGGAGTATTATCGAAGTGCCTAGAAAGAAAAATACACACAAGAAACACACCAAAGCATAAAAACTAGAAAAGAAAAATAAACCAAAAAGTAAGGAAAATAGTACGAAAAAGAAAAGTACAAGAAATAATGAGAAGATGTCATGAAAATATAAAGGAAAAAGAAAGTGACATGTAGGAACAAGGGCAGAAAAATCATCTCAATCCTCCCCATCATCATCATTAGGTGCTGAAGTGCCATCACCACCATAGGGTCCCGGAAAATGTGCATCCACTCAGTCCATTGTTGCTCCATAATAGTCTGCCTCCGGGCAATGTCATTAATGGAGTCCTGCATGTGTAGCAACATCTCTATCTGCTGAGCTAGCTGTCCTATCACCGCAGTCTTAAAGTCAGTCCTTGGTTGGGACTGTGAACTACTGGCTCGTGCTTGTGATAGTGGTGTTAGGTGCTCCTCCTCCACAAGTGGTGGCTAAACTTGGTCGGGATACTTGACCTTATAGGAAGTTAGCCATTTCTTCATCTCCTGGCTATATTTGTACCCACAGCTCATCAATGTTTGCTCCATGACTAGATCATGCTTAGTGGTTGATAGGGCCTAAACTAGTCATATATTTCCTAGTTATTTGAGGCTCTTTTGTGATACATTTTGTTCAATAACTGGTCATATTCCTTCATATTTGAGATTTTACCCTTGAAATGGTATTTTGTGCATTATTTCAGATTTTACTGGTAAAATAAGACAAAAACATTGCAAAATAGAATAGAGGCGGAGCTGGCCAGGACAGGGGAACCAGCGCCGGCCACATGCTACTGGCACGCACTTTGAGATGACCAAAATCGGTGAAACAGAGTGGAAGAGAATAGAACTGGTGCCGGCTGCACTATGGAAGGGTTGGTGTTAATATCAAGAAAAATCAGTGAACAAACGGAGAAACAAACCACAACCAGCACTGCCCCTAGGTAGGATAGGCGGTGCCGGTTGTGCCCTTATGCTGAGGCGGTGCCTCGATTTTCATACGCATTTTTTCTCAATTTGCAGAGTTTTAGTATCTTCTTACTTCTAGTCGGATAGAAACCCTAGAGGAACGATTTTAGGCATTTCTTAAGCCTATAAATAGAGGGAAAATACAAGGAAATAAAGAGAGGATTCACAGATCAAAATAGAAAATCACTCAAATTAAAGAAGGAACTCTTTAGATTAATGAGACTTGTACAAGAGGGTCTAGAAGGAAGAAGAATGAGGCTTGTCTATGAGTGCTTTCTTATAACTTTGTTTTCTTTTTCTTCAACAATGATGTATTAATTGTTTTATTGTAATTCACATTATTTTAGGTATTCATGATTGTTAGATGTACTTTGATCTTTTTATTAATTGATTATTATTCTTGGTATTTAATTACTTGTGCTAATTACGAGATTAATCGATTGTTTCTTTCCATTAACTTGCTTAGAAAAAAGGTTGATGGTTGTCTCATTTCATTAATTTCATATTTGTTGTTTCTTAACTTACTTGGAAAATGGGTTAATTGCTAAGAACTAGGTAATTAAAGGTTAATTGATGTCTGCTAGGATATGGATTAATTGATTAATTTCATGCTTTAAATTTGCCAGGATATGGAAATTTAATCAAGGATTATGTATAATACATCTTTTAGGTGAATTAGTTGAGATAGGATATGTGATGCTAATTTGTCTGAAAATAGTGATTTCGTGGATTGGAAAATAAGTGAATCTATCTTAATCCATCATTATGCCAAGAAAATGATTAGTTATGATCATGATTGGGTACTTTAAGATCATGTTTGTCAAAATAATGATTTAAGTTACATAATTCTCCATCCTTGACATGTATATATTCTTTTAATTTATTTTATTTTTATTTTTATTTTTTTTCACTTTATTGATTCTGTTAAACAATGAAAGAAAAGTGATTAATGCATACTTATTCCTGGAGGATCGACACTCATTTTAAACCCTATGCTATGCTTAATGGTGAGTACATTTGCTTATATGTGTAATTTGGGGTTAACGTTTTAATTTAAACTTGATTGGGAATGTGCTTATTTTTATATGACTTTTATACCCAAATTTAAACACATAAGTGGTAGTCTTCGTCAATTCCCCCTCAGTACTAATACCAAAATCGCTAAGAATTTTCATGATTACGAGAGGGAAGACAAAGGCTTTGGTCGAGAGACGATGATGAACTACATCCCAAATGGATTGTATGATCAATAGGGCAAGTGGGATAGGCTAAGTGGTCATCATCCTATGCAAGATGTATATATCAATAGTGTAGGCCTCATTGAATCCATTGGCTCGGGGTACGACATTAAAAGCAAACATGTAGACTAGAGCCCAAAAGTTGGCAGCAAGATCATTGTTAGAGTAGAAGCTATTGGCTTGGAAAGCATTTCTCTTGTGTAACCCTAGGGTCGCTCCTGTTCTACTGGCATCCCAATTAGGATTAAAAAGAATCTTTTGATGATTAGTATCTATCCCTAGCCAAGAATCATCCTCATACACATTGAGAAGAGTAGTTAAATGGTTTCATGTGATGATAATAGGGGTTCCTTTTGTTGGGTATCTCTCACATATCATATATGGCACAACGAAAAATTAAAAATGAGATACCATCCCGAGACATGTATACTTGTGGAAAACAAGACATAAAGAGAACAAAGGTAACAACTTTACCTTTCTTTGAGCGTTTGAAAAATAAAATTTTTCTTGTTCAAGTCTGAGGCGCGATCCAACAATCCTCTTGATCAAACACTACGAGAGTTGAATGTTCAACCACTATAATCAGAGTATGTGATTACCTCTAACAGAAATCCACACAGAGGATCACACTCAAGCACTAAGATGTTTATGCGCTAGCAGAAACCAAGGTGACGGCTAGGGTTAGGGTTTTTCGTTTCCTCTTTGCTGAATAAAAACGAGGGAGAAGAGAAGGTTTGGAGATGTTATTTTTTTGGCGTAGATTTCTCACAAGCTGGGGTTTTGTGTGTGTCTCACACATATCATGAAAAACATGCTGAAATTACTCCATCTCAGGATTCTAAAACAATTAGAATTTTCTAATTGTAATTGGAAACATTAAGTTCTCACAATTATAACCTGGACCATAAATTACAACTAATTATAATTTGGCCACAACAACTTCTCTTCCTTGCAATTAACCCCATTATGTTATCAAATAACATCTTGAGTATATAATTCTCTATTGTGTGTAACCTATTAGGTTTCCCAATCAATTGGTACCGAATATGAATTAATCCAAACGTCTTTGAGATTAATAATCCATAATTAATTAGAATTAATCAAATTAATTCTAATCGTGATTAGTTTATTAATTCATTAATTAATAAACTCATATTCCCAAATCATGAGCGGTATCTAGCAACACATCATGACCACCCAAGAGTCGAAGAAGTCAAGTGGCTTGACATGAACCATTTAATAACAAACTACAGTGCAATTAACTCCTTTCATAATACAATATCTCATTCGGTTCGGAGTACGGAATTAGTGCCAACTCCCTCCAGAATATATATTAATTCTAGCCCGAATATAATAGTACTTGTACCAGGAACCCACTACTCTAGATGTGTATTAATTGGAACTATTTTCAATACACAGTCGCCTTGGCCAAGGACTTCCTGTGAAACCCCAGTCGAAACCAACCTTAGAGTAAGGGGGTTGGGATGCATATCATATTTTATTTCATGTTTAAATATATTTTTATCTGGTTTTATGTGCATTAAATTTTTGTTTTAAAGTCTAGAGGGCTTGATTGTGATTATTGAATGGGAAGGGCAAAATGATAATTTTTACCTAAGGTGGAAAAAGGGAGATAGCTTGGGGATTGAATAGGAAAATATTTTTAAAGAGGAAATAAGAACAAGAGTTGTTGTGGTGTAGTGGTTAGAGCCTTAGAATTGATTCTTGAGGTCTTGGGTTCAAATTCCATTATTAGAGCTATAGCATGATTAAATTTTATTTTTGCTTGGGAAGTATCATTGTCGGCCTTAGTGGTGTTTGGAGTAGGGTAGAGATGTTGTCCTATGAGAGACATGATAGAAGTCTTCAAATCCTACTCTTTTGCTCTACACAAAATTTCTAAGAGGAATTCATTTCCTCTTGATCCTTAGTTTTTCCTGATTCTAAATTCATTAGTTTGTTCATTGTGTTCAAGCTAATTTTATTCTAGAAAAATTCCAGCAATGTGTTGTGGCTTTGAAGGTTCAAAATGTCTTAGTAAAAGACATCATATGGACCGAAACAATGAATGAGGGGGAAAGATTTCAAGTGAATTAAATTCCTTAGTGAACTTTCTAAAAATTCACTCTATCTAGGTTCATTTCCCTTTGTATATAGAATTGAAAATTTTCCAGCTTTGTGTGCCTTCAAGGTGTCGAAATTCTTGACCATTATTCCCTCCCAAATGCTGCCAGAAAATGGCCCTTTTGATCAGCTTAGAATCTGGATTTTTATGGCTATTTTCGGACTGCACAAAGATGGTGCAAAATCAGAAAAAAATCCTGTACAAATCGCAGCTTTGGAGGTCCAAAACTAAGCTATTTTCTTCCAGTTTTTGTACAGCTGCCTAGCCATGTTTTTCCTCCATGAAGTAGGCTGGAAACCAGCCTTGAAAGCCCTAGAAATTCCCCTTCAAAGCCTCTGAAAATCGCCTGGAAAAGGGCAGCCGAAAACTGCCCAGAAAATTCCAGCCTTTTGAAAAACTATGCAGTGGTTTTTTTTTTCCAGCTTTGTTTCCTAATTCTCTCCTAGCCATAACTCCATCCTTTTTCTGAAAAAACCACCCTTAAACCTACATTAACAGAACTCCATTGTCCTCCCTAAGTTCTGCACGAAAATCCAGCCATGGATGCCTAAAAGATTTCCAAAAAAATTCTGCAATCATTCCTTGATTTAGATACCAAAATTCCAGCTACCATGATTTAACAACTTTCTATAAAATATACATCAAACAACCAGACCTTTTCTCCACCATTATACTCCATAATTTTGGCCACCCTAAGCCTCCTTCAACCAGCTTTCATTCAACCAAAACACTGCCCAGAAATTCGTCCATGACAGATCTCCAATTATCAAAGATATTCTTGTGATATCTAGTTTCCAAATTTTCTTTCCAAAATATTCTTCAAGGATTTTAACAACTAACCTTTCCTTTTCCCTTCCAAATCAGAGAATCAACCTCCTAAACCCTACAGAAATTTGTCCAGCCCTATCTCTCACAAAAATTCGGCAGCTGTACATTACCATCTCTCGATTTTCTTCAACCTTCAAGAACACACACTACACCAAGAACACCTACTCCTTCCTTTCACCTAATACCTCTCCAAATCACTTCAAAATACCTCTAAAAATTCCAGATTTAATCTATTCATTGCTGTGAGTCCATCCATACCATTTTTAACATCGAACTCCAAAATGCAACTAGCACTTTTGGATAAAAAACCAAAAATTTCTGTTAAGGTCAAGAACACCTTCAAGGTAAATTTATTCTAATAACTTCATCTTCTCCAATCTTGACCTCTAGTGAGAGCCTATGTGAATAGACATGCTAATGGTCTCTCTCTCTCTCTCTCTCTCTCTCTCTCTCTCTCTCTCTCATGGCCGAAAATTCCCCTCTCTTGGCCGGATGACTTTTTCTCCCATGAACATGCTTTCGCCATCTCCCTTGGACAAAGTTAGATATCTAGGAGTTGAGATCCATTCTAAACTCCTTTAAGGCATTCATCAACCAAGTAAGGGCCTTCCATCTTTCTTTTAAATTCTAGATTCATGTCTCTAGGATGATGTTGATAGAAGATGGATTGCGGATAAGGTTTGAGTATATATTGTTGAGGTTGAAGCATGAATGTATGTATGAATATGAAGGAGATGGGATTTATGCATGGATGGATTATCTTGGTGGATTGTATGATGATTTGAGATTTAATGCATGTCTCCATGTCATAGGTAGTATTTGTGATGAAGTATGCTAGAGATTATGTCACCTTTGGTGAATATGATTTATATTCATGTTAGATTGTTGAAGCCATGATCATATTTATGCTAGTAGGGGTTAGATTATGTTTTGATAAATTGAGATCTATGCTTGTATACATGATTTGGATGATTTGATGAATTGAAGGGTTGTATATGTTCATGATTGTGGTTAGCTATAGGAAAATGATCATGATCTAGTTATCCCTAAGCTAAATTTTATTTCATTAATAAAATATTTAATAATATGATTTTTCTAGTAAAATTTTGAAAACCATGGGAAAATGTGGATTTGGTCTTTTATATAAAATAGTGATATTTTAGTCAAATAAATAATAGTTTTTGCTAGAAAAATATAATATATAGATATTATAATATCAAATAAAGCCTTTTATGAAAATAATCATAATAGGTAAAATATTTATTATTAAAATTTAATTATGATCTTTTAATCAAACCTATTAAAATTTATTTATTATTTTTCAAGCAAGACTCACTAAAATTTATTTTCAACTAATTTTAACTATCAATTATTTTCTAGCAATTAATTATTAATAAATCATTATTTTATCTAATACCACCTTGGACCCTTTTTCAAATAAACCATAATTTATTTTTAGCAAGATTTAAACCTTCAACTTTTTGTACCTATTTCCCAAACTCTAGTTATTTTAATATCAAACTAGATTTATTTTATAAGCCCTTTTTATTTATTATTGAGCCTTAAAGCTTGGGACGTCAGGGATATGATTGTAGTAAGTTGAGTTAGTTTTATTTGACAAAGTGAGTCTTTGGCTTAAGTTTGATTGTGATTTGTATTTACCCTATGCGGGGTTAGGTTAGCTGTTGGAGACCTTTGTTGTGGGCAAGGATCAGGTAAGCTCCTGCATAAAACATGTTTGATGAAAAATGATTTTTTTTTTTTTTTTATGGCAAGCCAAATGTAGAGTGCATGATCACTCATTTCTGTAAAGGCAATTGACGATTATTTCCATTCTCATTTCAGACAAATAAATTATTTGTAAATCAAGGGGTGGTTTTACCCAAAACCTAAAATTCTTTCTAAAACCAGTTTTGCCCCAACTTTTGGAAATCCTTAATTGCCCTTTTCAAGTGAAACTGTGTTTTGTTCATTTTTCTTCCCAAGTGGGATATGTTACATTGAGTACTTAATGGGGGTAGACTGGTAGTACTAGTTTTGAAGAGCAAGAATGAGTCTTCTGGCAGGAGGCCACCTCCAGAAGATGAACTCAACTTAGAGAAACATCAGTACTACTTAGTCATGCCAGTCCGAGCTAGCAGTTTTTATTTCAGTCAAGTGACTGTGTTTTGCTGGAATGGACACCCGGTTGTTGTTTAGGTATAGAGAAGGAGGAGTATCTTGCCCAGTAGGCCGATCACCTACCTTTAGTCAGTCTGCACAAAATGTCGGCATTCTTGACTGGCAGTATGCACAAAGTGTCGGCATACTGACCATCCGGTTATGGGGCCCAACGTGTGGTAACCCATAATCCTTTCTTTCGAGTAGTTGATCTTATAAATTATCTATGGCTGGAAAAGCCAAAACGCCACTCTTGCTTTTGACTAATGTTTATTGCATGTCAATATTTCTCTTATAAAGTTTTTATACTCTGCATCCACGAACTATTTCCACTGAACACCCAAAGCACACACGGACTTACTGAGATTTCTGTCTCATCACATTTTCACCATGATTTCAGGCCGATCCTTCTGTGGGGATGAGTAACTTATTTTAAGTTAAATTATTATTTTCATTTCGCTATTTTAATTGTGTGACATAGTTATAAAGACCCATTGTCCTTTGGACGAGGCGACATCCCCGGCCCTGGCGGGCCTAGGTAGCCGGGTGTTACACTTCTCGAGTAGTAATTCCTACAAGTGGCCGTGAAATATTCGCCCCTCCTATTAGGAATGGTGAATCCTTTATTGACCCTCTCAACTATTTTTGTTTACCTCACAATGTACCCAATATCCATCTCATAGGCGGCCCTCGATCTGGCTCCAGAGATTGGAATCAAAGTACAATACTCGGCAAACAAAGTACCTTGGAGATCTCAAGTCTAAGGATACTTGCACGTTTGCTATATTGAGATTATATCACTGGTACTAAATAGTTATCCATATGATTATCTCATAGTTAGGTCATCCAATATATTTGTTATATTAACAAGCATCCATGTGTTAACTTTGAGTATCACAATAGTTACGGATATGAGAACCACCACCTGATCAAATCAAGAAGTCTAACATATGCTAGTCTTAGTGCATTAATGATGTCTAGTCTCATTAATACTATTACTAGGGATTATTTAAGTACGAATACTATACAGTGTAGTAGGAATCTTATATCAAGATTTTTATCATGATTTCCTTAACACAGTATTGTACTAAGGACTTTATCTAATAGTTATATTACTTAAAAGTAAACAAAAGAAACTTTAAGATTAATAATGCCTTTTATTAAAATAAAATGTGTCATATACAATGTACAAGTGATTGCCTCTAGGGCATAACACTAACACCTTTCCCTCGTGTCTCAATATGGGGGAGATGGTTATGGCCCTTTTCAACCATGTTGGCATAAAATTCTTTTACAAGTACTGGATAATAATGCCCCTTAAGCTGTACTATAAGTCCCCACCCTAGCTTCCTAAACATCATTCCTAGTTTAAGGGCATGGTCTAGGATAGATGTAAAGGTATGCTCCACAATAATCTTATTTGAGGCCCTTTTATTATACCACTCCTCACATGATGGATCAATGAACTCTACCGGCCTAAAGAATAGA
>JANUWF010002207.1:1800000-2042500 GCA_026120185.1 Voacanga thouarsii
GTCCTTGGCCAAGGTAACCATGTATTGGAAATAGTTCCAATTGATACACATGCTGAGTAATGGATTCTAGAACAAGTACTAATAAATTAAAGCTAGAATTAGTTATATTCTAGAAGGAGTTGACACTAATTTCATACTCCAAACTGAATAAAATATAATATAATGAAAGGAGTTTATTGAACTAATATTTTGTTATTAAAAGATTCCTGTCAAGCAACTCGACTTTTTGGATTTTTAGGAGGTCATGATGCATGGCTGGATGCTGCTCTTGATCTGTTAGATATGTATTTAATAATTGGAGAATTAATAAATTTATCCTAATTAGAATTAATAAGTTTTGTAATTATAAAAGGGTTATTAATTCTATTATGATGGAATTAATTCATATTAGCTACTAATAGACCAGAAAATCTAATGAGTCACGCATAATAGAGGAATTGGTGCTCAAGATATTATATGATAATATTATAAGTTATTTTGTGAGAAGGAATAACTATTATCAACTAATTATAATGTGTTATAATTAGTTGGATTATTTTGCAATTATATAATAGTCATATGGTCAAAATTATAAGGTTGTTATAATTTCATGTGCTATATTGCAATTTACAAAACTAATGCCCATAATTGAAAAGAAAGGAAATTGGATTCTGTTATTCATTTCCTAATAAGATTAGGAAACAAACACAGAGAAAACATGTTAGTGGTATGACCCAGAGGCAATCACATGTATTCTGTATATTGTACATTATTAAATAAAATAAGGCTTTCTTTATGTTTTAGTTTGTTTTTATTTATGCTTCATGTAAAATAACTATTAGACAATGTCCCAAGTACGACACTGTGTTAAGGAAATCATGATAGAGATCATGAGGTGAGGTTCCTAATACACTAGATGGTGTTCGTATTTAAATTATCCATAGTCATAGTATTAATGAGATAAGGCATCATTAATACATTAATAGTAGCACGTGTTATACTTTTTTATTTAATCAGATTGTGGTTCTCGTATCTGTGAGTATTGTGATACTCAAAGTTAACATGTGGATACTTGTTACTTAAACAAGTACATTAGATGACCTAACTATGAGATAATTACATAGATAACTATTTAGTGCCAATGATAGAATCTCATCATAGCAAATACGCAAGTATCCTTAGACTTGAGATCTCTAAGGTAATTTATTTACAAAGTGTTGGACTTTGATTCCAATCTCTGGAGTCCTGAAAAGACTGCCTATGGGATGGATATTAGGTATAATATGAAGCAAATGAAAGTAGTTGGGAGGATCAATAAAGGATTCACCACTCCTAATAGTAGGAGTGAATATCTCCCAACCACTTGTAGGAATCACTACTCAAGAAGTTCTTAGCCAAGGCGATTGTATATATTGGAAATGGTTCAAATTGATATTATGATGTGTACTGGATCTTGAGAACACGTACTAAAACATTCGAGCCATAATTAATTTATTATTCTCGAAGGAGTTGGCACTAATTCCGTACACCAAAATGAATGAGAAATTATAGGGTGAAAGAAATTTATTGCACTATTATTTGCTATTGAATGGTTCTTGTCAAGCCACTTGATTTTCTGGACTTTTGGGTAGTCATGATATATTACTGATACCGCTCATGATTTGCTGAATATGGATTTATTAATTAGATAATTAATAAATCAATCATTGTTAGAATTAATAAGTTAATTCTAAAATTATTAAGGATTATAAATCATAAAGATGTTTAGATTAATTCATATTTTCCTACCAATAGACAAGAAAACCAAATAAGTCACACACAATACAAAATTGAGCGCTAAAGTTGTTATTTGATAATATTATATTGTGAAAAGAAGAAGTTACTGTGGTCAAATTATAATTAGTTATAATTTGTGAGCTACATTGTAATTAACCGTAATCATAAAAATTATAGGTAATAAAGAATCTATATACGTAATGGATTATGATTACCAAATTCAAACGAACAAGGTGTATGATTATATATCTTCCATGGGATTATGATTAATTACAATTACATAGAAATTTTTTTTCGAAAAACTGGAGAGCCCCCTCATGTTATTCTTCTTCCAAAAAACAGAAAACACAAGCCACCATATTTAGTTTTGCTAGCACAAAGCTATTGTGTTTTTTAGCACTATTCTCATGTGGACTTTGTTGGACACAATCCTACACTTGGATTGCGTGTTTTGATAGAACAAAAGAGATGACATTCTCTGTGCTTGTTGGATCGCACCTCAAAGTAGAGGAAAATTTTGTTTCACAAAGACGCTGCGAAGGTATGATTTCTCTACTAGTTTAATCCCTATTAATGCAGAAACATGATCCTTAGTGTGCAATTCTCATTTCTTCTACTGCATAAATCTAGTTTTGCATGGGAAATTCCTAACAGTGTTATCAGAGCCTTCTTTTATGCCTTAATGGTTTGGAATTTTGGCCATGAAATATGTTTAATCATTGTCTCTGTGTCCCCTATGAAAAATTATTTTCATGTGAGTAGTTTGTGAAAAATAGAAATTTGATTCTATGGGCTTTGGTTGCAACAAGCATGTTTCTGTAAAAGTTACAAGAATGTTTTATGACAAGAATTAAAGTTTTAATTCTTGCAGAAAAGAAAAATGTTTTTCTAGGCGTATTATTTATGTAACTGTAAAAAGGAAATTGTTTTCCTGAAATTGTTGTTTTTCTGAATCTGTTTTTTTGTTCAGTTTTACTGAACAGAAGTTTTCTTTGAATGAGTTCATAGAAAGGAAAAAAAAAAAGAAAAAGAAAGATTAGCATGTGTCAAAGAATTATTCGTTGAAGTTGTGGTAGAAGACTTGAAGGTGTTTCCAAAAATCATTTATGGAGAAGATGAAGGAAATTTTTTTCTTTTTCTCCAACCCGTAGCCCACCAGGAGCCAAGCTATGACTTGAGGTGCAAAATTACCCAAGACGCGGCTTGCCCGGGCTGCAATTCAAGAATTGCGGCTCGGTGTGTCTTTCTTTGGAAATCATTCAAATTATACACAGCCTCCCCAGGATGCAACTTGTTTATATTAAAAAGAAAAATTGTTTCCTTTTTCTTTTCACGATTTTATCTTCTTGCAGAGGAATGGCCCATAGATCATTTTTGTTTCTTTTCACTTTATGACAAGTTTTTCTCAAAATTCATACTTTGGGACTAACATATTAATTTTCCAAAATTCTTGGTTTTGGAAAAATAATATATTTCTAAAATAATGATTTTAGACTATATATTATTTTATTACTAGAATATGTTTTTAGAAATTAATATATTTTCTAAAATAATGATTTTAGATTATATATTATTTTAATTTCTCAAAAATATGTTTTTAGTAATTAATATATTTTCTAAAATATTAATCTTAGATTATATATTATTTTAATTCCTAAAATATAATTTTAGCAATTAATATATTTTCTAAAATATTGGTTTAGAATTTATTCTATTTTTCAAAATAGTGATTTTGGAATTAATTTCAAGAATTAATATACCTTCTAAAATATTAATTTTAGAATTAATTCTATTTTCCAAAAATAGTGATTTTGGAATTATTTTCTATGTTTACTTTTGTTTTGAGCATAAAATTAGCATGGTGGTTTGTTTATGGACTATTGGGTCCAATTAAATTGTTCGTGCATTTTATTGCTTTGGTGTTGAATTAAATAGGGTATGCGATTCCTGCCTTCTATATTTTTCTTGTGTAAGTTTCTTTTCGCATCTAAACTCCCCTTGAATGTAACTCGAGGTTTCATTTTTAGATTTTTGTGTTATTAGTTCACATAGTTTAGATAGAATAGAATTTATTACAATTTCAAAAGAAGATGATAAAGACCAAAAAGAGGATGGTAAGGTTTTCTTCCTATATCATGCATGAACACTTAGGATTAGCCAAATTAATTTCCTTTGTGGCTCAAGGAAATCAATATAATAAAGTCCATAATCAAACCATATTATTATTTTGCAATGACTGGATATGAAGATATTATACAATCCATGTTAAGACACAAATATCACAAATCCCTCAATCAAAATTAAATCTAATGTCTTTCATTAATATAGTAAGACCGAGATTCCTTTTTCGAGAATATGTTGTTGGGCTAACCCAAGCCTACTATGGAATTTTAAATTCTTGATTAGTTGGTTGGGTCTAACTAATTTCTTTATCCTAGTTGGCTAACTCAAGTATAAAGAAAATTAGAGGCAAGATTGGGTTAGTTTAAAAGCTTTAAGATTAAAAGATACTAATCACTCAACGATCTGGTAATTACATATGATATAATTGGCATTACATACCTACTATTGAACTTAAGGGTGGCTTGTTAAGCTATTCCATGGTTATTCTTGAGGAATTTAGATGCTGGTCCACTAGAAAAGCCTCCAACGGGCTTTCTTGAATCAATAGTGGGGGCTATTGGTTTGAGTAAAATAGTGGTATAACAATGCACTTAATTAAAGACCTAATTATTTGCATTACATGTGTATATTGTGAAACCCCAACTAAAAAGAACCCTAGAGTACGGGAGTCAGGATGCATATCATATTTTCTTACATGCATAAATATATTTTTGAATGATTTTATGTGCTTTGGAATTGTGATTTATTGTCTAGAAATCTTAGTTGTGCTTATTGAGTATGAAGGGTAAAATGGTAATTTTGCTTAAAGAGAAAATAGGAGGATTGCTTGAGGTTTAAATAGGAAGAATATTTAGGAGAGGAAGCAAGAATAAGAGTTGTTATGGTTTAGTGGTTAGAGCTTTGGAATTAATCTATAAGGTCTTAAGTTCAAAACCCACCAATTAAGTTTTATCATGATTAAATTTTATTTTTATAGGGTGGGATATTTTTGGCCATGAGTAGAAGTAGGAGTGTTGTCCTAAGGGAGACTTGAAGGAAATGTCTTAATCCTATTCTTGTGCCCTACAAAAATTCTTAAGGGATTTATGCCCTTTTTGTTCCTTAGCTTACCTTAAATTATTCATTAATTAAGCTTGTTCAATTATCCAAATCCATATTTTATTTCCAGAAAATTCTAGCAAGGTTCTTTGATCTTGGAATTTTGAAAATGTCTCCTTGAGGATAGAATGTTGACTAAAAATGGGGAAGGAGTTAAGGAAGGTTCCTAAGAGAATTAATCTCCATGGTTGAACCTTCAAACTCTACTCTATTAAGTGTTCATCTTCTTCATATAGTGATCTGGAAATTTTTTAGCTTCTTGGTCAGTTCATCTTTCGAAAACTTTAGCCTTTTTCCTCACTCAAATACTGCCAGAAAAATAGCCAACTTGTTCAGCTTGAAGACTGAAATCATTGGCCAAAAATCGAACTGCATAAAAGCTGTGCAAACCAGGAAAATTCCTGGGCAGTGTCGCAGCTTGGTAGGCCAAAAACCCAGCTGTTTCTTCCACCTTTCAAACCAGCAATTTAACTCTGTATTTCCTCCATAAAGAAGGCTGGAAACCAGCCTTAAAGGACCCTCCAATACCCCTTCAAACCTTCTGCAAGTCAGCTGGAACATTGTAGAAAAATCTGCACAAAAATTCCAGCAAACCTCTTGAATGAACAACCAGAAATTCCAGCCTTGCTCCCTCTTCAACCTCATCCGAAACTCACTCCAATTTTCTGTAAAACCAACCTTAGTCAGCCATGAACTAAACTTCATTACCTCTTCCATTGATCTGCACGAAATGAACACCATAGCCACTCCTTAAATCACTCCTTCAATCACTACAATTAAACCTTCAATTGGAATTAAAAAAATTCAGCAAATTACTCCATGAAACTTCCATGGATTAAGCCTCAACCAACTAGAAATTTCCTCCACCATTGCACTCCAAATTTTGGCCACCCTATAGCTCTTTGAACCTCATTCATCGCAGTAAAACTTCAGCAAATTCTAGTTGGCCATAGCAGCTCTAAGAACCTCCATCAACCAAGCCATTCTTACCATATTTTCTACCTTAATTCACTCCCTAAATTACACCTTTTGAATTTCAAACAACTAGCTTTCCCTCTTCTCCCTAATCTGAAAATTCAATCACAAGAATTCCTCCAGCCATTCGACCAACCCCATTCAACAAATTTCGTCCAGCTTCTCTCTATTTTCTCCATTCTCTCCATTTCTCCAAGAACACTAAGAACACACACCACCATTCTCCAAGGCTAAGACCACCCTAAACACCTCCAATCTCTCCCAAAAACTCCAGATCACGTCTACTCACCCTTTAGAATCCATTTTTGTACTTTATAACATCAAACATTGGAAAAAAATTCTGCTCACGGATCAAAACTAGAATTTTTCTTGAAGATTCAAGAACTCTCTTAAGGTAACCAAGAATGATTATGTTTATCTCTTTTCCCATTCAATCTTTAATATAATATACTAATACTCTCTCTCTTTCTCTTCCTCTCTCTCTCTCTCTCTCTCTCTCTCTCTCTCTCTCTCTCTCTCTCGGCCGAAATGGTTGTTTCAACCATGGCCATTTTCTCTTCTTCCTTATGGTTGGATCAAGTCTTCCAAGTGTATGGACTCTCTTGAGACTTCATCAAGGTCGCCATCATTCGAGTATATCTCTCTAACCCTTTCCTTAATTCTAAAATCATGTTTCTTGGATGTAGTTAGAAAAGGATGGAATATGATTGGAGATTGAGTATGTGTTTGTATGAAGGAGTTGGGATTGGAGCATGAGGATGTTTTGTCATGATTGAGTTTTATGATATTTTGTAGTTGTTGCATGCTCTTCTTGTCGTGAGTTATTGTGAATGATTAAGTATGATAGATATTAAGTCACCTTTGGTGAATCGGATTTTATGTTCTTGTATTCTTGTTGAAGCCATGAATATGATTATGTTTCGTGAAGTTTGGATCATGTAATGGTAGATATAGATTTAAGACTTTATTCATGAATTGAATGGTTTGTTGATTGGTGTTAGAGTTTATGTTCATGATTATTGTTAGCAAAAGGAGAATTATGATCATGAACTTGTTGATCCTAAACTATTTAAGTTAGCCAATTTTATTACATTAATAAAAATTAGAACTATATTTTCTTCCCATAATTTCGAAAACCCTAGGAAGCTTTGGAATTGGATTGTTAAATGGAATAGTGATATTTTAGCTAAATAAATTATATCTTTTATTAAAAATAAAATATATAAATATTGTAATAGGTAAAATATTAATCTTACAAGTCATATATTCATAAACACTATTAAAATTTATTTATTATCTTCTAATCAAAATATAAAATAATTTACTTATTATTAATTTTATTTATTAATTTCTAACTATTAATTATTAATTAAGAGAATAGTAATAATTTATTACTTTAACATCATCTAGGACTTAGGACCTTCATCAATCAAACTTTAGTTTATTTATTAATAACAAAGATTATATTTGAACCTATAACTTATTAATAATTATTTTGCAATCCCTAGTTATTTTATTATCAAGCTAGATTTATTTTATAAAATCATTTTTATCATCTAGCCTTAATGTTTGGGACATTAGGGGCATGATTGTGGTAAGTTGAACTAGGATTATTTATGGAAGCAAATTTGGCTTGAGTTTAATTATGGCTTATGTTTACCCCAAGCAGGGTTAGGTCAGCTTTGGAAGATCTTTGAATTAGCTTAAGCAAGGGATCAGGTAAGCTCCTGCATAAAACTTATTTGCTATAAAAAGGTTACTATGGCAAGCCAAACACGAAGTGTGTGAACACTCAATTTTGTAAAGGGAATTGAGGACTGTTTCCTTTCTTGTTTCAGTCAAATAAATTATTTGAAATCCAACAAGCAGTTTTACCCAAACACTAAACTCTTTCTAAACCCAACTTTAGCACAAACTTTAGAAACCCTTGATTGCTATTTCCAAGTAAACCAATGTTTTATCAATTTTCTTCCAAGTGGGATAAACAATATTAAGTACACAATAAGGGTAGGCTAGTAGTACTAGTTTTGAAGAGCAAGACAAAGTCTTCTAGCAGGAGGCCATCTCTAGAAGATGAACTCAACTTGGAGAAGCGACAGTACTACTTAGTCATGCCGGTCCAAGCTAGTAGGTTTCAGTCATATGGACTGTGTGTTGCCGAAGTAAACAACCGGTTTGTTTGGGTGTAGAGAATGAGAAGTAGCTTACCCGGTAAGCCATACACCTACCTTTTGTCAGTCGGCACAAAGTGTGGCATTCTGACTAATGTATGGTTATGGGGCCCAACATGCGGTATGTGAAACCCCAGTCAAAACCGACCTTAGAGTAAGAGGGTTGTGATACATATCATGCTTTACTCCATGATTAAATACATTTTCATATGATTTCTATGTGCTTTGGATTTGAGTTTTATTGTTTTGAAGTCTTGTTTGTGAGTATTGTGTGAGAGGGGCAAAATGGTAATTTTTGCCCGAGGTGAAAATAGGGAGATAGATTGTGGATTGAATAGAAAATAATTTTTTCCAGTGGAAATAGCAACAAGAGTTGTTGTGGTTTAGTGGTTAGAGCCTTAGAATTAATTATTGAAGTCTAGAGTTCAAATTCCATCATAGAAGCTTTAGCTAGATTAAATTTTATTTTTGCTTGCGGGGAGTTGGTTTCGGCCTTAAGGACCTAGATCAATGTGGTGATGATGTCCTAGGAGAGACATGTTAGGAGTATTATCATTCCACTCCTTTTCCTACTCGAAATTCCCAAGGGAATTCTTGTTCCCTTGATCTTTAGTTTTTCTTAATTTTCAACTCCTTAGTTTGATCAAGGTGTTCTACCCTTTTCCTTTCCAGAAAATTCAGTAGAGGGCTGAGGTCTTTTAGGATCAAAATTTCCTAGTAAAAGGCTTCTCATGGTTTGGAAAATGTGAATGAATTGTGGGAAATTTCAAGAGGAAAATCCCTCTAGTAAGCTTGCTGAAATTTCATTCTATAGCTAGTTCACCTTCCTTCTTGGAATGAGCTGAAATTTTCCCGCTTGTATAACTTCAAAATGTCGAACTTCTTAGCTAAAATTCCCTTCCAAATGCTGCCAGAAAAATGGTCTTAATTTCATCTTAAAACATGAATTATTTCTGCCATTTTCGGACTGCACAAAAGCTGTGCAAAACCAGTGAAAATTCTAGGCAAAATCACAGCTTTGGAGGTCCAAAACCAAGATGTTTTCTTGTAGATTTTGTGCAGCACCTTAGCCATGTTTTTCCTCCATGAAGAAGGATGGAAACCAGCTTTGAATACCCCTGAAACCCCCCTTCAAACTTGCTGCATCTCAGCTGGAAGAGGCGGACGAAATTCTGCCAGAAAATTTCCTGTGCAGCGAAAATTGTTGTGCAGGAATTTTCCATCTTGCTTCCCATTTCTTCTCCAGCCGAAAATGCCAACCTACTTCTGTCAAAACCTTCATTAAACCACCATTAATAGAGCTCCATTGTTTCCTTCAAACTTCTGGACGAAAGGCTACAATAGCTGTCCGAAAATCTCTCCAACAAATCCCTGCAATTTAGCTTGATTACTTTTCAAAATTCTAGCCATCTTATTTAGCAACCTTCCATGATATCTTGCTCAATTGACCAGACTTCTTCTTCATCTTTGTACCCCTTAGTTTCGGCCATCATAAGCCTTGTAGAACCAACTTTAATTTCTCAGAAAAGCCACACATTCAGTCGGCCATAGGAGACTTCAAAGCTGTCCAGAAAAATCAAGATATTCTTAGAATATCTAGTTTCCAAATTCTCTTCCTAAAATTATTCTTCAAGGATTGTAACACCTAACCTTTCCTTTCCCTTCCAAATCAGAGAAACAACACCCTAAACCCTACAGAATTTCGGCACCCCTATCCCTCAAAAAAAATTCGGCAGCTGCACAAGAACAATCTCTTGATTTTCTCTAGCCACCAAGAACACACACACTACACCAAGAACACCAACTACGTTTTTTCACCTAATACACCTCCAAACCACTTCAAACCCTCACGAAAATCTCCATATTTGACTTACTCACTGCTGTGAATCCATCAACACCATTTTTAACATCAAACTCCACAAATCATCTTGCTACTTTGGATAAAAAACCAGAAAATTTTGTGAAGGACAAGAACACCTTCAAGGTAAACTTATTCTAACAACTTCATCTTCTCCAAACTTGATCTCTAAGGAAAACCTATATGAATAAACATACTAATGATCTCTTCTTCTTCTCTCTCCTCTCTCTCTCTCTCTCTCTCTCTCTCTCTCTCTCTCTTTCATGGCCGAAATCTCTCACCCTTGGCCGGATGACTTCTCCTTCCATAATCTTGCTCTCGCCATCTCTCTTGGACAAGGTTAGCTATCTAGGAGTTGAGATCTATTCCAAACTCCTTCAAGACATTCATCAATCAAGTAAGTACCTTCAATCTTCTTTTTAAACTCTAGAATCATGTCTCTAGGATGATGTTGTTAGTAGGTGGATGGTGATAGGATTTGAGTATATATATTTATTGTTGAGATTGAAGCATGAGCAATTGTATGATTGTGAAGGAGATGGGATTTATGCATGAAAGGTTCATCTTGGATGATTGTATGTTGATTTGAGGGTTGATGCATGTCATAGGTTGTATTTGTGTCAAAGCATGCTAGAGATTATGTCACCTTTGGTGAATAGGAGTTATATGCATGATTAGATTATTGAAGCCATGATCATGTTTATGCTAGTAGAGGTTAAATCATGTCTTAATAAATTTGGATCTATGCCTAGATGTAAGATTTGGATGATTTGATGAATCGAAGGATTGTGTATGTTATTGATTGTGGTTGGCCATAGAATCTCGATCATGATCTAGTTGTCCCTAAGCTATTTTTAGTTCATGAATAAAATATTCAATAATAATTTTGCTAGTAAATTTCGAAAAACCCTAGGAAGGGTAGATTTGGAATTATTATATACATAAATGATATTTTAGTCAAATAAATAATAATTTTGCTAGAAAATAAAATGAATAAATATTATTAAAGCCTTTCATGGAAATAATTATAATTAGTAAAATGATTATTAAATCAAAACCCCTTAAAGATTTACTTATTATTTTCGAAATAAGACTCATTAAATTTAATCTTTACTAGTTCTAGCTATCAATTATTTTCTAACAACTAAACTATCTTTAAATTACTATTTTACCTAGTACCACCTATGACTCTTGATCAAATAAACTCTAAATTTTCCTTAACAAGATGTAAACTTTCAACTTATTAGGATTTATTTCCCCAACCATTAATTATTTTAAAAAACAAATTAAACTTAGCTTATAAACCCATTTAATTAGTGTCTTGCCCTAAAGTTTGGGACACCAGGATTATGGTAGTAGTGAATTGAGTTGATTTAAAATTGAGGAAGTAGATTGTAGCTTGAATCTGATTAAGATTTGTATTTGCCATGTGGGGTTAGGTCAGCTGTTCGAGACCTTGTTGTTGTGAGCAAGAATCAGGTAAGCTCCTATATAAAACCAGATCGATGTGAAATATTTTCTTATGGCAAGCTAAATATGGAGTATATGGTCACTCGTTTATTTGAAGGCAATCGAGGGTCGAATTCACTCTTATTTTCAACATTTAAATTATTTAAAAGTTAATGAGTAGATCTTCCAAACTTAAAACTCTTTCTAAAATTGATTTCTCCCAAAACTCTGGAAACCCTCAAATTGCTACTTTTATGAAGAGCAATGCTTTGTTCATTTTATCCCAAGTGGGAAACGTCGTTGAGTACTCAATAAGGGTGAACTACTAGGACTAGTCTTTGAGGGGTTAGGGTAAGTCTCTCAGTAGGTGGCCACCTCTGAGGGGTGAGTTCTTCCCGAAAAAGATGCCAGTCCAGTGAGTCGTGCCGGTCCGAGCTAGCAGTTTGTTTTCAATCAAGTGACTGTGTTTTTCTGGCATGGACACCCGGTTGTTGTTTGGGTACAGAGAAGGAGGAGTATCTTGCCCAGTAGGCCAATCACCTACTTTTGTCTGTCTGCACAAAGTATCGGCATTCTGACCGGTTATGGGGCCCAACGTGTGGTAACCCATATCCCTTTCTTTCGAATGGTTGATTTCATTATTTATGTACGGCTAGATAAGCCAAAACGCCACTCTTGCTTTTGACTAATGTTTATTGCTTGCCAATGTTTCTCTTATAAAAGTTTCACACTTTGCATCCATGAACTGTTTTCACTAAACACCCAAAGCACACACAGACTTACTGAGATTTTTGTCTCATCACCTTTCTATCATGATTTCAGGATAATCCTGCTATGGAGTTGAGCGGCTAGTAATATCTGCTTTGGAAGAGAATGTGTTTTTTGATTTTATGTATTGCTTTGGGGAGGCGAGAGTGGATAATTTTATTTATGATTTTTGTTTTGGAATTCATGGATTTATTCTTGATGTTTTCTTTGGGTTGTAATAACTTTTTTTTAGTTAAATATTATTTTTATTCCACAATTTGTTTGGGTAACCTTGTTATAAAGACCCCTTGTCCTTTGGACGGGGCGACATCCCCGGCCCTGGCGGGCCTAGGCTTCGGGGTGTTACAAGTGGTATCAGAGACTAGGTTATAGGCAAATATTGATGATTTATGATTTATTTATTTAAGTTTAAATCTTATCTAACCTATTTTGTTGATACTGTAGGATGGTTAGACTGCTTAGGACGGCAAGGAAAGGGCAGCAGTGGCAACCGCCTTACTATCTAGACCAGGAGGACCTTCCAGTTCCCCAACCTGCCCCTCAGCCAGTTGTGCCTATAGAGGATAACCATGATGTCGAGGCTATCCCTATGGAGGATAGCAGTGATGACGAGGTCCAGATCCTAGAGCCACCTCCAATCCCGGTGATAGACATAAGCTCTGACAGTGAGGATGATGTGATGATAGTGGAGCCTGAACCCCACCCCCCTAATCCTTAAATGGATTTATCAGCAGCTACTGATGACCCGGGGGAGATAGACTATAAGTCTCCACCTAGGCCTTCTTTCATCCCTTCCTTCAGTCGAGTTAAGGCCAAAGAGAGTTCTAGGCGCCCTGGGAAGGAGCCGATGGAGGGGTTTACTAGCAGGGACGGAGTAGATTTTTCTAAGAACACCGGGGGTTGGTTGTATGAGGCTGATGATGAGGGTTCAGATGAGGATTAGAGAACTAAGAGTTATTTTGATTTAGATGGTTATTTATTTGTTGTCTTTCGAGAACCAGTATGACAAAGATTTTCAATTCTATGTTCTATTCATAATTTTGGTTTTATGCAAGTCAATTTTTGAAATCAAAGTTCATGAGCAATCCCTTAAATAAATTGCATCTGACTTCTTTCTACTCATACTTGGCTATGTATGCTTGCACCACTAAAATAATTTGATACTTGAGTGCATACATTTAACATCTGGGGTATGGTATAGAATGGCACCCAAGAGACGTGCAGCTTCTTCAGCCAGAAGGATTCCGGAAGTAGACCGGGTAGCACCGGAAGTTGAAACCAAACAGATGCAATCACCCTATCAGGGTAATGGACAAAGTGATCCCGAGATGGACATGGGGTCTGATTCCCCAGTAAATGTGTCAATGGGCCAGGCACTCAACAAAGTGGCCGAGATTCTTCAGACGCTGACCGAGCGGAGGCACCCTAGAGGGGAAGACGAGGCACTGGAGAAATTCTTAAAGTTCCAACCGCCCATCTTTATAGGTGAAGCCGAGCAAGACCAGAAGGTCGAGCAATGGGTCGAACAAATGGAAGACATTTTCACAACGCTCCAGTATTCGGAGGAGCGGATGGTTAAGTTTGCAGCTTTTCGATTGAGAGGGCTAGCTCGGGCATGGTGGCAGCTGGTCAAAGAGGATTAGGTGATGGATGAGCAAGAATGGTCGTGGTCCAACTTTGTTGAAGCCTTTAGGACAAATTTCAGAAACTGAAGCAGGGGAGCATGTCAGTGGCTCAATATGTGGTGCAATTTACGCAATTGTCCAAATACTGCCGAAGATTGGTCGACACCGAGTAGAATAGGACGAGGCAGTTCATCAAAGGGTTAAGATCGGAGCTGAGGAGAGCATTGGCACCTACTCCACCGACAACTTACTCGGGGGCGGTGGACACAGCTACTCGCATGGAGAATGATGACTGCAGCAGGATGGCGGCCAAGCCTTTCCAGCCGCCAAGGCAGCAGCAGGGGAATTTCTCGAGGTCGCAACTCTACAAGTGCCCTGCTAACCAGCAATGGCAGAACCGGGGAAAGCAAGCCCAGATAGCACTAGTTGGACTTGCGCTGAACCTCCCGACATGCAGGCAGTGTGGGAAGAAAGGCCACACCGAGAGAAATTGCTGGTCCAAGGGTGGAGATAGAAAGTGCTACCACTGTGGTGACCCGAACCACCTGAGGAATACCTACCCTAAGCTGTACCGGGTCAGGCAAGGAAACCCGGCTCAGGACCCAGGACCCAACCGAGCTAACGCCACGGGAGCATCCTGGAGTGGAGCACCGAAGCCGCAGGTGAAGGCCAAGGTATTCGCTCTCAACAGAGAGGAAATTGGGGCTGATGCAGCGGTGGTAGAAGGTACGTTAACTATTCAAGGACGTTCTGTTAATGCTTTGATTGATCCTGGTTCTACTCATTCCTATATAAACAAGTTGTGTGCATATCATTTGGGTTAGGATGGAGTGGAGTTACCTTTTACTTTAGAAGTAAGCACACCTTTGGGGAAAATGGTGTAAGCGGATCGGTATGTGAGGGATTGTAAGATTAAGGTGGGGAGAGAAAATCTGGAGGGAGATTTGATTGTACTAGACATTGAGGACTATGACTTGATTTTGGGGATGGACTGGTTAGCCAAGCATGGGGCTAGAGTAGACTGTAAAAATAAGTCAGTTCAGTTTGTCAGACTGGGTTATGATGTATTAGAATTTGATGGCAAGAGAGTGAAAGAGCTGAAGTACTTGATTGCGGGGGCTAAGGCCCGAAAATTGTTAAGGAAAGGATGTCAGGGTTATCTGGCTTACATGACGAACAAGACCAAGGACCAGTGTACTCTGGAGGACACGGAAGTGGTGAAGGATTTTTCTGATGTATTCCCAGTGGAGCTTGATTTTCTACCTCCTAGCCGAGAAGTGGAATTCACAATAGACTTGGTTCCCGGAGTGGAACCAGTATCGCGGACTCCATACCGGATGGCACCGGCAGAGTTGAAAGAGCAGTTAGAAGAGTTAGTAGGACAAGGCTATATCAAACCGAGCATGTCACCCTGGGGAGCGCATGTGCTATTTGTAAAGAAGTAGGACGGAACATTGAGGCTATGCATTAACTACCGAGGGCTGAACAATTTGACAATTAAGAACAAGTACCCTCTTCCACTGATTGACGAGCTGTTTGATCAGCTGCAAGGATCTAGTTGCTATTCCAAGTTGGATCTGAGGCAAGGTTACTACCAAGTGCAGATAAGAGAGGAAGATATCCCCATGACAGCCTTCAACACCCGCTATGGACATTTCGAGTTCTTGGTGATGCCGTTCGGAGTGACTAACGCTCCAGCGGTATTAATGGACCTGATGCACCGAGTATTCCATCCCTATCTGGATAAGTTTGTGGTGGTCTTCATCGACGATATTTTGATTTACTCCAAGAGTCCGGAGGAGCATGTGGAGCACTTGAGGCTCGTGTTGGAGAAATTGCGGGACCACAAGCTGTATGCCAAATTCAGCAAGTGCGAATTCTGGCTAGACAGTGTGGCATTCCTTGGCCATGTGGTGACCAAGGAAGGAATCAAGGTAGATCCGACAAAGGTCAAGGCGGTATTAGGCTGGAAGCAGCCGGAGAATATTACTGAGATCCGAAGTTTCTTGGGATTGGCCGGATACTACTGAAGATTTATCAAGGGATTCTCGACGCTCGCGTCACCAATGACCCGTTTGTTAAGAAAGGGTGTTCCGTTTGTGTGAAACGAAAAATGCGAGAAAAGTTTCCAAGAGTTAAAAAAGAGACTGATGACAGCACCGGTATTATGTCTACCGGAGGAAGGCAAACCTTACGCGCTATACACCGATGCTTCAAAAGAAGGACTAGGAGCGGTGTTGATGTAAGACAGGAGAGTGATTGCTTATGCATCCCAGAAGTTACGACCGCATGAAGTGAACTACCCTACTCACGATTTGGAGTTGGCAGCTATAGTGTTCGCCTTAAAGAAATGGCGACACTACTTGTATGGAGCCGAGTACGAGGTGTTCACCGACCATAAGAGTCTGAAGTATATCTTCACTCAGAAGGAATTGAACTTAAGGCAACGAAGGTGGATGGAATTCCTGGAGGAGTACCGTTGCCCGATCAACTACCATCCCGGGAAGGATAACGTTGTGGCGAACGCCCTGAGCAGAAAAGTTGGAATGGCCAGACTAAAGGTGCAAGAAATGCAAGTAGTTCAGGATGTATTGGACAGAAGGGCGGAGGTACAAGATAAAAGAATCGTTATCAGCAATTTGAAGTTGGTGCCGGATTTGAAGCAAGAAATAGTGGAAGCTCAGTAAAACAACGCCGAGTTTCAAATTTTCAAGGATAAAGAACTTAAGCGACCGGACAGCGAATTTCGTCGTGATGAGGCAGGAACTCTTCATTTCAGAGACCGATTGTGAGTACCCGGGGAGCAGCAATTAAAGGACAGGATTTTAGAGGAGGCTCACAAGAGCAAGTACGCCATTCATCCGGGAGAGGTCAAGATGTATCAGGATTTGAAGAGAGCATACTAGTGGCCCGGAATGAAGCGAGATGTGGTCAAGTATGTGTCGACTTGCCTTACTTGCCAGAAAGTTAAAGCAGAGCATAGGAAGTCAGTAGGGGCTATTGCAGCTATTGCCTGTGTCGGAATGGAAGTGGGAGGAGGTGACTATGGATTTCGTCACCGGACTTCCC
Organism: Voacanga thouarsii; assembly: GCA_026120185.1. Classification (NCBI taxonomy): domain Eukaryota; kingdom Viridiplantae; phylum Streptophyta; class Magnoliopsida; order Gentianales; family Apocynaceae; genus Voacanga; species Voacanga thouarsii. The sequence goes on from JANUWF010002207.1 coordinate 1,816,893, forward strand.
ATGTCAAAGACCCAGAAGGACGCCATATGGGTGGTGGTGGATCGACTGACCAAGTCAACCCACTTCATCCCGATAAATATGAGGGATTCCATGGAGAAGCTGGCTCAGACATATGTTCGAGAAGTAGACCGACTCCATGGAGTGCCGTCGAGCATAGTGTCAGATCGAGACCCGAGGTTTACTTCTCATTTTTGGGGAAAATTCCAGGAGACAATGAGATTGAATTTGAAATTCAGTATGACGGCACATCCGCAGACTGATGGGCAGTCAGAAAGGGTAATCCAGATACTGGAAGATATGTTGAGAGCCTGTGTCCTGGATTTCGGGGATAAGTGAATTGAGTGTGTACTGTATGCCGAGCTATCTTATAACAACAGCTATCAGGCGTCGATTGGGATGGCACCGTACGAGGCTTTGTATGGGCGCAAGTTTCAGGTACCATTGTATTGGGGTTGGGCAGAAGATGGACATGTGAGCAAAACCGGAGAGGTCTGTATCCAAGAAATGTTGGATAAAGTGAAACTGATTCAGGAGAGGTTAAAGGCGACTCAGAGCCGGCAGAAGAGCTTTGCGGACAACCGGAGAAGAGAATTGGAATTTCAAGTCGGGGACCGCGTATTTCTGAAGCTGACACCGAATAGGGGAATTTTGAAGCATCCGAAGGGTGGAAAGTTGAACCCGAGATATTTGGGGCCGTTTTTTATTAATGAAAGAATCGGACCAGTAGCTTACCGATTAGATCTGCCGGATGGATTGACGGGTATCCATGATATGTTCCATGTGTCGCAGTTGAAGAAGTATAATATGGATCCCGGTCATATATTGAATGATGAACCATTGGTGTTACAGCCAGATCTGAGCTACGTGGAGAAGCCTGTGCGGATATTGGACCGCAGTGTCAAGACCCTACGGAATAAGCAGATACCGATGGTTAAGATTTAGTGGGAGAAACAAGGCACGCAGGATACCACATGGGAATCAGAAGAATGGGTTAAGCGGAAGTATCCCGAGCTGAAATAGAGGTATGCTTGAATTTCGGGGCGAAATTCTTCTAAGGAGGGGAGGATGTGAAACCCCAATCAAAACTGACCTTAAAGTAAGAGGGTTGGGTACATATCATGCTTTACTCCATGATTAAATACATTTTCATATGATTTCTATGAGCTTTGGATTTGAGTTTTATTGTTTTAAAGTCTTTTTGGTGAGTATTGTGTGAGAGGGGCAAAATGGTAATTTTTGCCCGAGGTGAAAATAGGGAGATAGATTGTGGATTGAATAGAAAATAATTTTTTCCAGTGGAAATAGTAACAAGAGTTGTTGTGGTTTAGTGGTTAGAGCCTTAGAATTAATTATTGAAGTCTAGAGTTCAAATTCTATCATAGAAGCTTTAGCTAGATTAAATTTTATTTTTGCTTGCGGGGAGTTGGTTTCGGCCTTAAGGGCCTAGATCAATGTGGTGATGATGTCCTAGGAGAGACATGTTAGGAGTATTCTCATTCCACTCCTTTGCCTACTCGAAATTGCCAAAGGGAATTCTTGTTCCCTTGATATTTAGTGTTTCTTAATTTTCAACTCCTTAGTTTGATCAAGGTGTTCTACCCTTTTCCTTTTCAGAAAATTCAGTAGAAGGCCGAGGTCTTTTAGGATCAAAATGTCCTAGTAAAAGGCTTCTCATGGTCTGGAAAATGTGAATGAATTGTGGGAAATTTCAAGAGGAAAATCCCTCTAGTAAGCTTGCTGAAATTTTACTCTATAGCTAGTTCACCTTCCTTCTTGGAATGAGCAGAAATTTTCCAGCTTGTGTACCTTCAAAATGTCGAACTTCTTAGATAAAATTCCCTTCCAAATGCTGCCAGAAAAATGGCCTTAAGTTCAGCTTGAAACATGAATTATTTCTGCCATTTTCGGTCTGCACAAAACCTGTGCAAAACCAGTGAAAATTCTGGGCAAAATCACAGCTTTGGAGGTCCAAAACCAAGCTGTTTTCTTCCAGATTTTGTGCAGCACCTTAGCCATATTTTTCCTCCATGAAAAAGGATGGAAACCAACCTTGAATACCCCTGAAACCCCCCTTCAAACTCTCTGTATCTCAGCTGGAAGAGGCGGACGAAATTCTGCCAGAAAATTTCCTGTGCAGCGAAAATTGTTGGGCAGGAATTTTCCAGCTTGATTCCCATTTCTTCTCCAACCGAAAATGCCAACCTACTTCTGTCGAAGCCTTCCTTAAACCACCATTAACAGAGCTCCATTGTTTCCTTCAAACTTCTGGACGAAAGGTAGCAATGGCTGTCCGAAAATCTCTCCAACAAATCCCTGCAATTTAGCTTGATTACTTTCCAAAATTCATGACATCTTATTTAGCAACCTTCCATGATATCTTGCTCAATTGACCAGACTTCTTCTTCATCTTTGTACCCCTTAGTTTTGGCCATCATAAGCCTTGTAGAACCAGCTTTAATTTCTCAGAAAAGCCACACATTCAGTCGGCCATAGGAGACTTCAAAGCTGTCCAGAAAAATCAAGATATTCTTAGAATATCTAGTTTCCAAATTCTCTTCCTAAAAATATTCTTCAATGATTATAACAACTAACCTTTCCTTTCCCTTCTAAATCAGAGAAAAAACTCCATAAATCTAATAGAATTTCAGCAGCTCTATCCCTCAGAAAAAATTTGGCAGCTGCACCAAAACGATCTCTCAATTTTCTCTAGCCACCCGAACACACACACTACCCAAAAAACACCTACTACCTTCTTTCACCTAATACACCTCTAAACGACTTCAAACCCTCACGAAAATCTCCATATTTGACTTACTCACTGCTGTGAATCCATCAACACCATTTTTAACATCAAACTCCACAAATCATCTTGCTACTTTGGATAAAAAACCAGAAAATTTTGTGAAGGACAAGAACACCTTCAAGGTAAACTTATTCTAACAACTTCATCTTCTCCAAACTTGATCTCTAATGAAAACCAATATGAATAAACATACTAATGATCTCTTCTTCTTCTTCTTCTTCTTCTTCTTCTTCTTCTTCTTCTTCTTCTTCTTCTTCTTCTTCTTCTTCTCTCTCTCTCTCTCTCTCTCTCTCTCTCTCATGGCCGAAATCTCTCACCCTTGGCCGGATGACTTCTCCTTCCATAATCTTGCTCTCGCCATCTCTCTTGGACAAGGTTAGCTATCTAGGAGTTGAGATCTATTCCAAACTCCTTCAAGACATTCATCAATCAAGTAAGTACCTTCAATCTTCTTTTTAAACTCTAGAATCATGTCTCTTGGATAATGTTGTTAGTAGGTGGATGGTGATAGGATTTGAGTATATATATTTTTTGTTGAGATTGAAATATGAGCAATTGTATGATTGTGAAGGAGATGGGATTTATGCATGAAAGGTTCATCTTGGATGATTGTATGTTGATTTGAGGGTTGATGCATGTCATAGGTTGTATTTGTGTCAAAGCATGCTAGAGATTATGTCACCTTTGGTGAATAGGAGTTATATGCATGATTAGATTATTGAAGCCATGATCATGTTTCTACTAGTAGAGGTTAAATCATGTCTTAATAAATTTGGATCTATGCCTAGATGTAAGATTTGGATGATTTGATGAATCGAAGGATTGTGTATGTTATTGATTGTGGTTGGCCATAGAATCTCGATCATGATCTAGTTGTCCCTAAGCTAATTTTAGTTCATGAATAAAATATTCAATAATAATTTTGCTAGTAAATTTCAAAAAACCCTAGGAAGGGTAGATTTGGAATTATATATATATATATATAAATGATATTTTAGTCAAATAAATAATAATTTTGCCAGAAAATAAAATGAATAAATATTATTAAAGCCTTTCATGGAAATAATTATAAATAGTAAAATGATTATTAAATCAAAACCCTTAAGGATTTACATATTATTTTCCAAACAGTACTTATTAAATTTAATCTTCACTAGTTCTAGCTATCAATTATTTTCTAACAACTAAACTATCATTAAATTACTATTTTACCTAGTACCACCTATGACTCTTGATCAAATAAACTCTAAATTTTCCTTAACAAGATGTAAACTTTCAACTTATTAGGATTTATTTCCCAAACCATTAATTATTTTAAATAACAAATTAAACTTAGCTTATAAACCTATTTAATTAGTGTCTGGCCTTAAACTATGGGACACTAGGATCATGGTAGTAGTGAATTGAGTTGATTTAAAATTGAGGAAGTGGATTGTAGCTTGAATCTGATTAAGATTTGTATTTGCCATGTGGGGTTAGGTAAGCTGTTCAAGACCTTGTTGTTGTGAGCAAGAATCAGGTAAGCTCCTGCATAAAACCTGATCGATGTGAAATGTTTTCTGATGGCAAGCTAAATATGGAGTGTATGGTTACTTGTTTATTTGAAGGCAATTGAGGGTCGTATTCATTCTTATTTTCAACATTTAAATTATTTAAAAGTTAATGAGTAGATCTTCCAAACTTAAAACTCTTTCTAAAACTGATTTCTCCCAAAACTCTGGAAACCCTCAAATTGCTACTTTCATGAAGAGCAATGCTTTGTTCATTTTATCCCAAGTAGGAAACGTCGTTGAGTACTCAATAAGGGTGGACTACTAGGACTAGTCTTTGAGGGGTTAGGGTAAGTCTCTCAGTAGGTGGCCACCTTTGAGGGGTGAGTTCTTCCCGGATAAGATGCCAGTCCAGTGAGTCGTGCCGGTCCGAGCTAGTAGTTTGTTTTCGGTCAAGTGACTGTGTTTTGCCGGCATGAACACCTGGTTGTTGTTTGGGTATAGAGAATGAGGAGTATCTTGCCCAGTAGGCCGATCACCTACTTTTGTCAGTCTGCACAAAGTGTCGGCATTCTGACCGGTTATGGGGCCTAACGTGTGGTAACCCATATCCCTTTCTTTCGAGTGGTTGATTTCATTACTTATGTACGGCTAGATAAGCTAAAACGCCACGCTTGCTTTTGACTAATGTTTATTGCTTGCCAATGTTTCTCTTATAAAAGTTTCACACTTTGCATCCACGAACTGTTTTCACTAAACACCCAAAGCACACACAGACTTACTGAGATTTCTGTCTCATCACCTTTCTATCATGATTTCAGGATGATCCTGCTGTGGAGTTGAGTGTCTAGTAATTTCTGCTTTGGAAGAGAATGTGTCTTTTGATTTTATGTATTGCTTCGGGGAGGCGAGAGTGGATAATTTTATTTATGGTTTTTGTTTTGGAATTCATGGATTTATTCTTGAAGTTTTCTTTAGGTTGTAATAACTTTTTTTTTTACTTAAATATTATTTTTATTCCGCAATTTGTTTGTGTGACCTAGTTATAAAGACCCATTGTCCTTTGGACGGGGCGACATCCCCGGCCCTGGCGGGCCTAGGCTTTGGGGTGTTACACGGTAACCCATGGCCACCCTTTTGAGTGGTTGATTTTATGGTGCACATGTATGGTTGGAAAAGCAAAATGTCACTCTTTATTTTTAACATTGTTTAATGCTTGCTAGTACTTTTTTCTTATGAAGTTCTTACAGCTTGCATACATAATCTGTTTTACCTGAAACACTCAAAGCACATACGGACATACTGAGATTTTTATCTTATCATCTTTTTATGCCATGTTTTCAGGGCGGTCCTGTTGTGGAGATGAATAGCTAGAATGTTGCCTTCTTGAAGACTCTTTGTTATTTAATTTATATGTTGATTTGAGAGATGATAGTGAACAATTTATTTTGGATTTTTTCTTGAATTTTTGGCTTGTAATTGGTTTTTCAATTTCAAAGAATTGTTTTATTTTCATATGTGTGACCTAGTTATAAAGACCTCTTGTCCTTTGGATGGGGCGACATCCCCGACCCTGTTGGGCCTAGGTTGTGGGGTGCTACACATATATAGTTAGCTAATTTTCTCTATCTTTACATCTAGGTCATGTGCATCATATCGATCAACCTAAACCGACGTAACATCTTGGAAACCAACAAATTAATCGAAACAAACTTTCTTGAAGAGTATAGAAGCTTGAGAATTGTTCTCAAGTAAAAAAAGTTGCTTTACGTGTTAAAGACTCATGTTCTGCCACCACTAGCTCAACATACTCATAGTAATGATAATATTGTCCACAAGAACCATAAAGAGGACAGTGACACGACATCCTGTATGATGTTGGCATCAATGACACTTGAACTACAAAAACAACACGAGCATATGGATACTTATTTGATTATCTTATATCTTCGATAGTTGTTTGCTGCTCAGGACAGAACAGAAAGATATGAGATATCAAAACAAATTTTCCATTTAAAGATGGCTAAGAGTGCTTCATGGCCATTCATGGACTGAAGATGTTGGGTTTAATTGTGAAGCTCGGATCCCGTCGTTTTGTGATATAGAATGAATTAAGTATTGACTTAATTCTCCAATCTTTAGCAAATAGTTTTTCACAATTTGTAAATAACTACTAGAGGAATAAGATTGAGTCCACCATATTCGAGTTAATCAATCTACGTAAAATTGCAGAGTCCTCCATAAAAAAAGAATCTAATACAGTTATGTTAGTAGAATCTTCCTCTTCTGGGAAGAAGGTTCCTAGAAGAAGAAGAAGGCTTCTACAAAGCCCAACGGTGGTGTGAAAAAGAAGAAGGCAACCACCAAAGGCCCATGCCATCATTGTGGAAAGATAGGTCATTGGAGCCGCAACTACAAAGCCTACTTGGAGACCGTCAAGGAAAAGAAGCAAAATGAGAAGCTTGTGGGCACTTCTACTTCTACTCCTAGTATATTTATAATTGAGATTAATACTGTCTTTAAAAATGAGATATGAGTATTAGATATTGGATGTGGATCTCATTTATGCATTAACTTGTAGGGACTAAAGGACAATAGAAGGCTTGAGAAAGGCAATGTGGACCTACGTACTACAAATGGAGCAAATGTTGCTACACTTGCTTTGGGGACTTACGAGCTACACCTACCTTCAGAATTAGTTTTAGAGCTGCAAATTATTTTGTACCAATTTTATTGAAAAACATTGTCTCTATTGCGTGTTTAGACTTATGAGCATTTCATTTAATTTTTAAGAATAAATGTTATTTTTTTTCATTCAATGATATTCATTATGGTTCGGCAACGTTAGTTAATGGTTTATATATTTTAGACATACATAATCTAATCCTTAATATAAATAATAAGAAACTAAGGATAGATAATTCAACTTCATCTTATTTATGGCATTTTCATTTAGTCCATATAAATGAGAATCGAGTTTTTAAGTTACACAAACTAAGTGAATTAGGGTCATTTGATTATGAATCATATGGCACATGCAAATCTTGTTTACTTGGTAAAATGGCTAAAATTCCTTTTCTAAAAAAAGAGAAAGAGCCAAAGAGTTATTAACACTTATACATTCTTATGTGTGTGGCCTAATGTCTATACAATCCAGAAAAGGTTATCACTATTTCATAACCTTTATCGATGATTATTCATGACATGGGTATTTGTATTTAATGAAATACAAATCTGAAGCTTTTGAAAAGTTTAAAGACTTCAAGAATGAAGTAGAGAAATAACTTAGCAAAAGTATTAAGACTCTAAGATTTGATCGAGGAGATGAATACTTAAGCCAGGAGTTTCATGATTACTTTAGAGACAATGAGACATTATCCTAACAGACTCCACCAAATACACCATAATATAATGGTGTATTTGAGAGAAGGAATCGAACCCTTTTATGTTAGTATCTCAGGCTCGTATCGTATACGGCACAGTGCAAAATAAAACGAGATACCCTCTCAGGACCCGTTTATGTGTGGAAAACAAGACATAAAGTGAGTAAAGGTACCAGCTTTTACCTTTAGGTGATTGTCTGAAGAACAAAAATTTTCTTCTTCAAGTCAAGGCGCGATCCAGCAATCCTCGTGATCAACCTCCACGTGAGTTGAATGTCTAACCACTATAATCACAGTGTGTGATTATCTCTAACAGTAATCCACACAGGGAATACACTCAAGAACCAAAATTTCCTGGGCTAGCAGAAACAATAATGGCAGCTGGGGTTCTCTTGTTTTCAACAAAATGAGAGAGAGAGAGAGAAGAAGGGAAAAACAGGTGACTTGGCTGGGGATTTCGTGTATCTCATTAACTAGGGTTTTCGTGTGTTATATCTACTATATATCACATGAAAAATCCCTTCCAAAAATGGAGAATTTTAATCCTATTAGAATTCCCTAATTGTAATTGGAAACATTAAGTTCTCACAATTACAACTTAGGCCACAAATTATAACTAATTATAATTAGTCCACAACAACTTCTCTTTCTCTCAATTAATCCCATTATATTATCAAATAACATCTTGAGTATATAATCCTCCATTGTGTGTGACCTATTAGGTTTTTCAGTCAATTGGTAGAGAACATGAATCAATCCAAACGTCTTTGAGCTTAATAATCTATAATTAATTAGAATTAATCCAATTAATTCTAATCAGGATTGGTTTATTAATTCATCAATTGATAAACCCATATACCCAGATAATGAGTGGTATCTAGCAACACACCATGACCACCCAAGATTCCAGGAAGTCACGTGGCTTGACATGAATCATTCAATAACAAATTTTAGTGCAATTAACTCCTTTCACCATGCAATATCTCATTCGGTTTGGAGTACGGAATTAGTGCCAACTCCCTCCAGAAATAATTCTGGCCCGAATACAGTAGTACTTGTACCAGGAACCCACTATTCTAGATGTGTTTCAATTGGCACTATTTCTAATACACAATTTCCTTGGCTAAGGACTTTCTGAGTAGTAATTCCTACAAGTGGACGTGAGATATTCGCCCCTACTATTAGGAGTGGTGAGTCCTTTATTGACCCTCTCAACTACTTTCATTTACCTTACAATGTACCCAATATCCATCCCATTGGTGGCCCTCGATCGAGCTCCGGATATTGGAATGAAAGTACAAGGCTCCGCAAATAAAGTACTTCGGAGATCTCAAGTCTAAGGATACTTGCACGTTTGCTATATTGAGATTATATCACTGGCACTAAATAGTTATCCATGTGACTATCTCAAAGCTAGGTCATCCAATGAACTTATTCCATTAACAAGCATCCATATGTTAAATTTGAGTGTCTCAATACTCATAGTTATGAGAATCATCGCCTGATGAAATCAGGAAGTCTAACACATACTAGTCTTAACACATTAATGATGTCTTGTCTCATTAATACTATGACTAGGGACTATTTAAGTACCAACACCATCCAGTGTATTAGAAATCTCATATCATTATCTCTATCCTGATTTGCTTAACACAGTATTGTACTAGGGACATTATCGAACAGTTATATTAGTTAAAGTAAACAAAAGAAACTGTAAGATAAATAATACTTTTTATTAAAATAAAATGTGTCATATACAATGTACAAGTGATTGCCTCTAGGGCACAATACTAACAAAATCCCACTTGCACTACAGGCAATCATTCATGTATCTAATACCGAATGACTCAACATGACAATCATGTTTCTTTTGGGATAGTGCTTTCGTATATGGGTCAGCTATGTTCTCATCTGTGGAAACTCTTTCTATCTTTACATCATTCCTATCTATGATCTCCAGGATCAGATGGCAGCGTCGCAGTACGTGTTTGGATCGTTGGTAAGACCGCGGCTCCTTTGCTTGTGCAACAGCTCCGTTGTTGTCACAATACAAAGTTATTGGACCAACAATACTAGGAACCACACCCAGTTCCGTCATGAACTTCTTGATCCAAACAGCCTCCTTAGTTGCTTCAAAAGTAGTTTTGTACTCAGCTTCTGTCATAGAGTCGGCAATAGTCTCTTGTTTTGAACTTTTCCAACTTATTGCCCCTCCACATAACGTAAACACATAGCCAGAATGTGACTTGAAATCAACTTTGTCAGATTGAAAACTGGCATCAGTATACCCATTTATTTTCAAATCACCTTCTTCATATACTAAGAACATATCCTTAGTCCTTCATAAGTACTTAAGGATTTCTTTTTAGCCACCCAATGACCCTCACTAGAGTCGGATTGGTATCTGCTCGTCAAACTGAGAGCACAAGATACATCGGACCTAGTACATATCATAGCATACATGATAGATCTAACTACCGAGACATATGGAATCTTACTCATGTGATCCCTTTTAATTTGTGTCTTGGGAGACATCGACTTTGAAAGGCTTACACCATGTGACATGGGTAAGAATCCCTTTTTGGATTGATCCATGCTAAACCTCTTTAGCATTTTATCTATGTATGTAGACTGTGAAAGACCAAGTAACCTTTTGGATCTATCTCTATAGATCCTTATTCCAAGAATATAGGTTGCTTCTCCAAGGTCTTTCATGGAGAATTGTTTGGACAACCAAACTTTAACTGTTTGCAAGACAGGTATATCGTTTCCTATTACCAATATGTCATCTACATAAAGTTGTAAGAAAACAATTGCACTCCCACTAACCTTCTTGTATACACAAGGCCCATCCATGTTTTGAATAAAACTAAACCCTTTGATTGTTTCATAAAAACGGATGGTCCAACTCCTAAAAACCTGTTTAAGTCCATAAATGAACCTTTGTAGCTTGCACACCTATGTTCTATCATTAGATGTGAAACCCTCAGTTGTGTCATATACACTTCCTAAGTCAGATTTCCATTTAGAAAAGCTGTTTTCACATCCATTTGCCAAATCTCATAATAATAATGAGTAGCAATGGCTAGGAGTATCTTGATGGATTTCAACATGGCTACTAGTGAGAAGGTTTCACCATAGTCAATACCATATTGTTGAAGATAACCTTTCACCACTAGTCGTGCTTTATAGGTAACTAAGTTACCATCTATGTCCGTTTTCTTCTTGAAAACCCACTTGCACCCAATAGGTTTAATTTCTTTTGGTGGATCAACCAAAGTCCATACTTAGTTGTCGTACATAGAATCCATCTCTGACTTCATGGCCTCAAGCCATTTGCCAGATTCTGAACTATTCAGAACATTCTTGTAGATAGTAGGCTCCTCTTCATCTATGAGCAATACGTCATTGTGGTCACTAATGAGAAATCGATATCTCTCAGGTGCTACACGTATCCTACTAGATCAACAAGGTTCTTGTGTATTAGAAGGTTCATCTATTCTCTTAATAGATATGGGGTTAGACGGTTGATCCTCGTTTGTTTAATATTCATGAACTTCACTAAGTTCAATCTTACTCATACTGTCCCCTTTGAGCATGTGCTCCTTCTCTAAGAAGATGGCATGTTTCGAAACAAACAATTTATTTTCAGAGGGTAGATAGAAGTAATATCTGAAAGATTCTTTCGAATATCCTACAAACAAACACTTGTCAGACTTACTATCAAGTTTGTCTAACTGTGGCCTTTTAACAAAGGCAGGACAACCCCATAGTGAAAGTGAGATAACTTTGGTCTCTTACCAAAGAACATCTCAAATAGGGTAGTATCAACTGATTTTGTTGGAACTCTGCTCAGTATGTAAACAGAAGTCTCTAGTGCATGCCCCCAAAATGATTTTGGTAGGTCTGCAGAAGCTATCATGGTCCGTACCATGTCTAGAAGGGTTTAATTCCTTCTCTCAGATACACCGTTATGTGGAGGTGTATGTGGTGGAGTCCATTGAGATAATATCCTATTATCTCTAAGATAAGTCAGAAATTCGTAGCTAAAGTATTCTCCTCCTTGATCAGATTTTAGAATCTTAATACTTTTTCCAAGTTGTTTCTCTATTTCATTCTTGAAGTCTTTGAAGCTTTCAAAGGCCTCAGATTTGTATTTCATTAAATACAAATGCCCAGATCGTGAAAAGTCATCGATAAAGGTTATGAAATAGTTGTAACCTCCTCTTGCTTGTATTGACATTGGGCCACATACATCAGAATATATGAGTTCTAATAACTCTTTGGCCCATTCTCCTTTTCCTGGAAAATTAGTTTTAGTCATTTTACCTAGTAAACAAGATTCACATGTGCCATATAATTCATAATCAAATTACTCTAAGTCACCAAGCATGTATAACTTAGAAATACGATTTTCATTTACATGGCCCAAACGACAATGCCATAAGTAAGAGGTGTTAGAGTTATCCATTTTAGACTTCTTATTATTTATATTGAGAATTGGATTATCCAAGTCTAGAACATATAAACCATTAACCAAAGTTGTTGAACCATAGTGAATATCATTCAATGAAAAAGAACAACATTTATTCTTAAATATTAAATAAAATTGACAAAAGTCTAAACACGCAACTGAGATAGTGTTTTTCATTAAAACTGGTACATAATAATAGTTTTTCAGTTCTAGAATTAATCCTGAAGGCAGGTTCAGCTCGTATGTCCCTACAGTAAGTGCAGCAACCTTTGTCCCATTTGCAGTACGTAGGTCCACATCGCCTTTATCTAGCCTTCTACTGCTCTTTAGTCCCTGCAAGTTATTGTATAAATGAGATTCACATCTGGTATCTAATTCCCATATCTCATTTTTAAATATAGTATTTATCTCAATCATAAACATACCTAGAAAAGAAGTAGAAGTGCTTGTAAGCTTCTCTTTCTGCTTCTTGTCCTTAATGGTCTCTAGGTAGGCGTTGCAGTTGCACCTCCAACGGCCCATCTTCCCACAATGATGGCATGGGCCCTTGGTAGCACGTCCTTCTTGTTCACACCACCTTTGGGCTTCATGCGAGCCTTCTTCTTCTTCTTTTGAACTTTCTTCTTAGAAGAGGAAGATTCTACCATTAAAACTACATTGGAATCCTTCTTCATGGAGGACTCCATAGTTTTGAGAAGATTTGATCAATTCAGGAATGGTAGACTCAATCTTGTTCATCTGATAGTTAGTCACAGATTGTGAGAAACTATTAGGCAAAGATTGTAGAATTAAGTCAACACTTAAGTCATAATCCATTGCAAACCTGAGAGATCTAAGCTTCTCAATCAAGCCCAACATCTTCAGCCTATGAGTGGCCACAGAAGAACAGTCTGCCATTTTGCAACGAAATAGTTACTTCGAGATCTCATATCTCTCAGTTCTAGCATGGGCATCAAACAGCTCTCGAAGATGTAAAATGATCGATTGAGCATCCATATGCTCGTGCTGTTTTTGCAACTCAAGAGTCATAGATGCCAGCATAATACATGAAGCTATATCACTATCCTCCTTGTGCCTTCTATGGACAGCAAGCTCATCAGCATGAGCATCTTGGGCTAGTGGTGGTGGAATAGAAGCATCTAGCACATAGAGCAACTTTTTCGATTTGAGAACGATTCTCAAATTTCTATACCAGTTGAGATAGTTTGATTCGGTTAACTTATTGGTTTCCAAGATGCTACGTAAGTTCAAGTTCGTTGACATGATACAAGTGACCTAGATGTAAAGATAGAGAACATTAGCTACTTGTATATGCACATGATATGAAAATAATTAGGACTTTAATTAAACGCATTTTTACTACACTATTTTACTCAAACTAATAGCCCCCACTATTGATTTGAAAAAGCCTGTTATAAGCTTTCCTAGTGGATTGGTATCAAATTCCCTAAGAATAACCTTGGGTTTTCCCAACAAGCCATCTTTAAGTTTATTGGTAGGTATCCAACACCAATTACATCATATGTAACTATTGGATCATTGGGTGATTAACAGCTTTTAATCTTAATGCTTTTGGGCTACCCCAACTTTTCCTCTAAATTTCTTTATGCTTGAGTTTGCCCAACCGAGACAAAGAATTTAGTTAAACCCGACCCATTAATTAGAAATTTAATTCCATAGCTTGAACATGCCCAGTGTCAAGTAGGCTTGGGTTTTTCCAACAACCTGGTCTCGTAAAAGGACTCTCGTTCTTACTATTTTAACGGAAGGAAATAGGTTTAATATTAATTGAGAGATTTGTTCCTTTTAGTGATTTCGTTGAATGCCATGCATAAAAATCAATAAATCGAATAATTGATAATCATGGTAATAAAGCGATTACGTGGTATGGTTATGGACTTTTACCCTAAATTAATTTCTTTGAGCCATAAAAGAAATTAATATAGTTGACCCTATATGTTCATGCATAATTTAAGTAGAAGGTCTTACCTTCTCGCCTTGTTTTGGTTGCCATCTCCAGAATGGAATAATTCTACTCTTATCTAACTCATGTAAACTAATTACATAATTTCCTAAACAAAGAAAACCTCGAGTTACATTCGAGAGGAGTTAGATGAGAAGAGAATTACACAAAAATTCTAGAGAAGGCAAGACACACAGGCCCTATTTCATAAAACCAAAACTGTAAAATGCATGAACAGATATAATTGGTTTTAGTCTATAACCATCCACCATGTCATTGACTATGCTTAAACAAAATAAACATATATTTTTATCATTCCAAAATCACTATTTTGGAAAGACAAAACAGAATTCTAAAATCACCATTTTAGAAAGATACACTAATTTTAGATTTTCAAAATCGTTATTTTGAAAAACAAAATTGTTTGTCTCAAAACTATTTTTGAGAAAATACTTTTAGGTCCCATTTCTCATCAAATAAGATTTTCCCTTCCAAAATTCTGTTCTGAATTTTTTTTTATTTAAAATACCTGGAGGTTGCAAACAGAGTGGAACCGGCGCCGGCTCTGTTCTTGTTTCCAAAAAATTTTTCTCTTTAAAAAATGATTTTCAAACATCGCGAACAGAATGGAACAGGCACCGACTTGGAAGCCAGAGCCAGCACTGCTTGTGTTCTGCAACAATGGCGGCGATTTTTCAAAAACTTCCAAAAACAATTTCTGGTGCTTTCTTCTTCTGCAAATTTTGAGTGAGAACAATTCTCAGTCGTATTTTCTGTTTTGAAGCTATAAACAACAACAGATTTGTTAGTTTAAACAAAATCAAAATGGAAAATTAAGATGAAATGGAGGATAATATCCATGTTGCAGAAAAATGTTTTTCCTGCAGAAATTTTCATCACAAAAGAAAGCATCTTTTAGAAATACGCTGTGACTTTTACACAATCATATTATGCTACGGACCCAACCCATAAAGATCGAAACAATTTCGACTCGAGTGAAAACGATTTTCATAGCAAACAAAGACAAACATGAAAATAGTTTTTCATGCCAAAACAATGTCAGTAGACTACGCATACCATGGCTCGGATACCACTATTGGGTATCTCAGGCACGTATCGTATACGGCGCAGCGAAAAATAAAACGAGATACCCTCCCAAAACCCATCTATGTGTGGAAAACAAGACATAAAGTGAGTAAATGTAACAGATTTTACCTTTGGGTGATTGTTCGAAGAACAAAAATTTTCTTCTTCAAGTCTAGGTGCGATCTAACAATCCTTGTGATTAACCTCCACGTAAGTTGAACGTCTAACCACTATAATCACAATGTGTGATTATCTCTAACTGTAATCCACACAGAGGATACACTCAAGCACAAAAATTTCCTATCCTAGTAGAAACAATTATGGCGGCTGGGGTTCTCTTATTTTCAGCAAAACGTGAGGGAGAGAGAAAAAGGGAAAATTGTGTGACTTGGCTGGGGATTAAGTGTATCTCGTTAGCTAGGGTTTTCATGTGTTATATCTACTATATATCACACAAAAAATCCGTTCTCAAAACTGAGAATTTTAATCCTACTAGAATTCCCTAGTTGTAATTGGAAATATCAAATTCTCACAATTACAACTTGGGCCACAAATTATAACTAATTATAATTAGTCCACAAAAACTTCTCTTTCTCTCAATTAACCCCACTATGTTATCAAATAACATCTTGAGTATATAATCCTCCATTGTGTGTGACCTATTAGGTTTCCCAATCAAGTGGTAGAGAACATGAATTAATCCAAACATCTTTGAGATTAATAATCCATAATTAATTAGAATTAATCCTATTAATTCTAATCAGGATTGGTTTATTAATTCATCAATTGATAAACCCATATACCCAGATCATGAGCAGTATCTAGCAATACATCATGACCACCTAAGAGTCTAAGAAGTCAAGTGGCTTGACATGATCCCTTCAATAACAAACTTCAATGCAATAACTCCTTTCACCATACAATATCTCATTCAGTTTGAAGTACGGAATTAGTGCCAACTTCCTCCAGAAATAATTCTGGCCCGAATAAAATAGTACTTGTACTAGGAACTCACTACTCTAGATGTGTATCAATTGAAATTATTTCCAATAACAATTGCCTTGGCCAAGGACTTTCCGAGTAGTAATTCCTACAAGTGGCCATGAGATATTTGCCCCTACTATTAGGAGTGGTGAATCCTTTATTGACCCTCTCAATTACTTTTATTTACCTCATAATGTACCCAATATCCATCCCATAGGCGGCCCTCAATCGAGCTCCAGAGATTGGAATCAAAGTACAAGGCTCAGTAAACAAAATACCTTGGAGATCTCAAGTCTAAGAATATTACACGTTTGCTATATTGAGATTATATCACTGGCATTAAATAGTTATCCATGTAATTATCTCAAAGCTAGGTCATCCAATGAATTTATTCCATTAACAAGCATTCATGTGTTAACTTTGAGTATCTCAATACTCACGGTTTTGCGAACCACCGCCTGATCAAATCAGGAAGTCTAACACATGCTAGTCTTAGTGCATTAATGATGTCCTGTCTCATTAATACTATGACTAGGGAGTATTTAAGTACCAACACCATCCAGTGTAGTAGAAATCTCATATCATGATCTCAATCATGATTTCTTTAAAATAGTATTGTACTAGGGACTTTATCGAACAGTTATATTACTTAAAGTAAACAAAAGAAACTATAAGATAAATAATTCTTTTATTAAATAAAAATGTGTCATATACAATGTACAAGTAATTGCCTCTAGGGCAAACACTAACATTTTAGACATGGTTGTACTACGATGGTATCTGCAGAATTACCTAAATCATTTTAAGGGTACGCACTAGAGATTTTTGTTTATGTTCTAAATTGAGTTCTGTCAAAAATGGTTGATATTACCCCATTTGTGATGTTCTTTGACAAGAAACAAAAATTATCTCATTTGAAAGTATGGTGTTGTCTTGTCTTTGTTAAAAAGCCACAGTCAAACAAACTTGATAGTAAATTTGATAGGTGTTTGTTTGTAAGTTATTCGAAAGAATCTTTCGGATATTACTTCTATCTCCCTTCCAAAAACAAAATGTTTGTTTCAAAACATGTTGTCTTCTTAGAGAAGGAGCATATGCTTAGGATTGAGTTTAGTGATGTTCAAGAAGAACAAACAAAGAATGATCAACTGTCTGATCTCACATCTATTGAGAAAATAGATGAACCTTCAACTACACAAGAACCTCGTAGGTCGAGTAGGATATGTGTAGCACCTGAGAGATATGAATTTCTCATTAGTGACCATAATGACGTATTGCTTATATATGATGATGTGTTTGCTACTTACAAGGATGTCCTGAATAGTTCAAGATTTGACAAATGGCTCGAAGCCACGAAATCATAGATGGATTCCATATATAACAACCAAGTATGGACTTTTGTTAATCCACCCAAAGGAATTAAACCTATTGGTTGAAAATAGGTTTCAAGAAGAAAACCGACATGGATGGTAACCAAGTTACTTATAAAGCCCGACTGGTGGCTAAGGGTTATCATCAATATCATGGTATTGACTATGATGAAACATTCTCACTAGTTACTATGCTAAAATCCATTAGAATACTCCTAGCCATTTGTAGCTTATTTTGATATTATGAGATCTGACAAATAGATGTGAAAATAGCTTTCCTTAATAAAAACCTAACTGAAAAGTATATATAACACAACCTAAAGGTTTCACATCTAATGATAGCACAAAAGTGTGCAAGCTGCAAAGGTCCATTTATGGGCTTAAGCAAGCTTCTAGGAGTTAGAACATCTGTTTTGATGAAACAATCAAAGAGTTTGATTTCATTCAAAATATGGATAAACCTTGTGTATATAAGAAGGTTAGTGGGAGTAAAGTAGTTTTCCTATTACTTTATATAGATAACATATTGATAATAGGAAATGATATACTTATCCTTCAGTCAGTAAAATTTCAGTTGTCCAAGAATTCTCCATAAAAGACCTTGGAGATGCAACCTATGTTCTTGGAACTATGATCTATAGAAATAGGTCAAAATGGTTGCTAGGTCTTTCACTGTCTATATACATAGATAAAGTACTAAAGAGGTTTAGCATGGCTTAAGGCAAAAGAGGATTCTTACCTATGTTCTATTTGATAAGCCTTTCAAATTCGATGTCTCCAAAGACACAAGTTGAAAGGGATCACATGGGTAGGATTTCATATACTTTGGAAATTGGATCCGTCATGTATGCTAAGATATGCACCAAGCCCGATGCATCGTATGCTCTCAGTTTGACAAACAGATACCAATCTGACCCTGGTGAGGGTCATTGGGTGACTGTGAAGAATATCCTTAAGTACTTGCGAATGACTAAGGATATATTCTTAGTACATGAAGGAGGTGATTTGAAAATAAATGGGTATACTGATGCCAGTTTTCAATCTGATAAAGATGATTTCAAATCACAGTCACAAATAAGTTGGAAGAGTTCTAAACAAGATACTATTGCCAACTCAATCCCTGAAGCTGAGTATATAACCGCTTTTGAAGTAGCTAAGGAAGCTATTTGGATCAAGAAGTTCGTGACGTAGCTTGGAGTTGTTCCCAGCATTACTGAACTAATATCTCTATATTGTGACAACAATAGAGCTATTAAACACATAAAAGAGCTAAGGTCTCACTGGCAATCCAAGCATGTAGTTAGACGTTTTCATTTGATTAGGGAAACCATAGATAGACAAGATGTAAAGATAGGGAGAATTCCTATGGATGAAAACATAGCTAACCCACTTACAAAAGCAATATCCCAAAAGAAACATGATAGATATGTTGAGTCATTCGGCATTAGATACATGAATAATTGGACCTTATGCAAGTAGGAGTTTGTTATTGTCATGCCCTAGAGGCAATCACATGTATTTTGTATATTATGCATTATTAAATAAAAAAATGCTTTCTTTATCTTTTAGTTTGTTTTTATGTATGCTTTCGTGTAAAATAACTGTTAGATAAAGTCCCAAGTGCAATACTGTGTTAAGAAAATCATGATAGAGATAATGATGTAAGGTTACTACTACACTGGGTAGTGTTGTTAGGGATATGCCCTAAAACTATTTTTACTAATTCTATTGCCATTATGTATTATGTAATAATATGAGGCATTTCTGTCCATGAATAGTGTATTTAGTTTTGTGGTCATCAAGTATGTGACTTAATAGTAAAACCCTATAACAAATACAATGACTATTCTTAAATTACCCCTGATCGATTATTGTTAGTGGAACAATAATAAATTAAGATTAGTATGTTTATGACAAGATGGCTATGTTTTACTGGTCATGGATATATGTGATATTAAGTCAAAATATAAATAAATGTTAGAGAACATTGTATTGGACATGACCCACTATGAGAGTACTTTATGAAGCATGTCATATGTACTTTCTAGCCATAATATATTAGAAGTCCTTCAACTTGAATTCATCATAATTTCCTACCTGATAAATTTTATATTTTAACGTTGTCTAAATTCATCTTTAACCAAATAATAAGTTAGACCACAATTAGATATTGAATAAACCAAAAAGAGGAATATGATTTATAGTGAATGGAATTTGTTCCTCTCAGTTTTGGGAGAGATGTCCATGGGCCCCTTGATAAGTTTGACTGTTAAAATGCATAGTCTTGCTCAAATATATCAATTTGAGATATTGATATTATTTTATTTGAACAATCTACTATGATATCAAGAAATAATTGATTATGCTTAATAAGGATGGCATGCTCTATGCTTTATGCTTAATCTGGATATCGTGCGATAAAATGACTAAATATAAAGTTATGGTTTAGTTCAAAGAGATCACTAATCTTCATTTAACCTGGATAGTTACAATGTTTTGCTAGAAACAGCTTATAACTTGTGGGCCCTTTAAATGTGATTTGATCACACTATCAATGTTAATTGAACCTATAATGTCACACATTAAGTGAATATGTTAGGTTATTTATCTGGCAACTAGGTTCGATGTATTTGGAAATATATCTAGGTTAATCGAACCTAGAAAAATGACCAGATACAATGAATCTAGAAATATGTCCATATTCGATGTATCTGGAGGATGTCTAGATTATAAGAATCTGACTCGGTAAATTAATTAGTTAAATTATCGCAATAATGGCAGAATCTTATCATATCAATTTTAATTAAATTTGAATTTAAAATAGAATATGACAAGATATTATAAGAGTTAGACTCCAAGAGGTTCGGGTAGTTTTAAAAAGAATATGATAAGTTAGTTTTCTATCAAAACATCTGTGCCTTTATTCACTAGAAAAATTAATACCTCTCAAAACCCTAGGTGCTAGCACTCCCAATTGATGAGCTGGTTCACCATGTGTATCCGATAGAGGTTGTTCGCACATTGCAGTGCCTGGTAATCATTCGTGTTGCACATATGCCTGAAAACCAGAAGACAGAGGTCTTGACTATGATAAATAGAGGTAATTATGTAACCCCTAGATCAATCTTATTCATTTGGCTTGGGTCCTCGGAAGGGATTCGTGGATATTTTTCATGTTTAGGAGTCTATGAATTCTAGCAGTGGTATTAGAGACAGGTTTCTAAATGATTAGGTTGATTCATCTATGTTAATCATATTGTTGAATATATGTATGATATATATGTGAATGAATGAATTTCGTTTAATTTAAACGGTGTATATCAGCATGTTCATATTATTGTAATTTTAGAATACTTATCATGCGGACTGCCTGAATTAGATTTAATCTGTGCGTCTTAATTATTTGATCAGACTAGATTATTTGTAGATTGTCTATAAACTAGTCACCAGTACCGATACCATACTCCTGAGGGAAATTTCAAGAAAATATTTTTCGGGGCTAAAATTCTATTTTCTAAAAGTGGACACCTATCGAAGGTTATCTTCCAAAATCATAGAGAAAAGGATAAGAAGTCCTTTTCACATGATAAAATGTCATTCCAAGGGCATCTGCGTAATTTGAGTATACCCAAGTTCAAAAGGGGTTTCCTTTATAAAATCCAGAATTCTAATTCTAGACAGGGAATTAAATTCATGAAATTCATATTTTCCCTTGTTTTAAATTTTGGAAAAACCAATTATGATTCCCATAAAATTAATGCTTCATATATTTACAAATCTTTCCATTAAAAGGGCCTCAAGCCCCACCTTCATACCCTCAATGCCAAGGACTTCTCTCATATATCCTAGAGGGCTGAATAGGCCAACCAACAAGGGGAAACACTACAGTTACAACATTAGTTGAACCCTACTGACTTGTCAATTATGGACAGACTCAGGAATGCTTGAAAAGAGGCTTGGAAACTAGCGGAGGCAGAACTTAAATTCTATCAACAATTGGCTAAGGCAAAATTTGTTGCAGAAAGTGTGCTTCTCCCCGGTGCACTATTAAGGTCCACCTGAGAAAGGCCTATGACTCTGTCAACTGGACCTTCATCCTTGATATGCTATTCAAGCTTGGATTCCCAGAATAATTTTCTAGTTGGGTTTCGCAGTGCATATTAAGGCCCTCCTACTCCATCGTGATCAACGATCGTGTTCATGGTTTCTTTCAGGGCAAGCAAGACCTTAGATAAAATGACCCGATCTCCCCGCTTCTTTTTGTGCTATGCGTGGACTACCTATCCCGCGCTATCAGGATCACAACGGCAGGGGCTAGGTTCCGCTACCATCCCAAATGTGAAAGGCTGGGGATCACACACTTGGTATTTGCGGATGACCTTATGCTTTTCACCCGGGTTGACTCTGCGTCTGTGGACATTCTTCTCAAATGCCTTAATAACTTTCAAGAATGCTCCAGCCTCTAGGTGAACAAGCACAAGTCACACCTGTACATAGCTGGGCTATCTGAGTTAGTTAGGGAGAGTTTTGCAATAGTGACTGGCATCCCATCGGGGACTTTCCTGTTTCTATACCTCGATGTTCCAATTATGTTCGACAAGATTCGGGTTAATAACTACAGACCGTTAATTGACAAAATAGGCTCCTATATTGGGCATTGGATTGCGCGATCATTCTCATATACGAGCAGAGTCCAACTCATCCTAGCCGTTCTCCTAGGGATAGATTGCTTATGGCTGTCCATCCTCCCATCCCCTTCTGTAGTGATCGATCAGCTCAATAGGATGGCCCGAGATTTCTTGTGGGACAGAAAGTACTCATTAGTGGCATGGGTTAATATATGTGTGACAAAGATAGAGGGGGGCCCGAGCCTCAAGGATCTACGTATTTGGAACTATGCCTTCCTGGCTCGCGTACTATGGAACATACAGATGGAGAAGCAATCTTTAAAGGTTAGATGGGTCTTCCACTATTACTTAGATGCCTAATCCCTATGGGACATTAGCAGCCACAAGGACCAGTCCCAAGCTTTTGACCACTAGGGACATAATGCTCAACAAGGAAACTGACAAGGACCGGGCATCTGCAATTTTGCAGTCATACGCCAATGGAGCCAAGCATGATGCCACAAAGGCATATGACTACTTTCGTACCCATCACATAAGGGTTCCCTAGGCAACGACCATCTAGAAATAGTGGTTGACTCCGAGGCACTCATTCACTGCTTGGCTCAGTGTTAAAGGACGACTTAAAACCAAGGACATGCTATCATTCCACCATGAGGATACGATCTACCCATTATCTAAGTCGGAGCCAAAATTGACCAGACACCTATTCTTTGCTTGTTCTTTCTCTAAAGCAGTTTGGACGGACATCTGGGCCTGGTTACGTCTACCACAATCTTTGAACACGCTATCACGTAGCCTAAAGTCGTTCGAAAGAAATAACCATGGGACCAGTTAGGTTGCCAAAGCAAAGTCTACAGCCTTATGCTCCACTATTTACTACATCTGGACTTCTTAGAACCGCACTCTTTTCAACAACTATCAAAGCCAACCGAGGGACGTTTCTACAAGGATCAAAACACATGTGTACAACGCAGTCTTTACCTTGTACCCTCATGTTTTGACCCCTTTTGAGTCTTATGTGAGCTAACTAGTTAGTGCCCATGTTGGCTTCTAACTAGTCGAACTCTTTGTACATACAACCCAGGATTAGTAATACAATTTTACATTTCACCAAAAAAAAAAAGAAAAGAAAAGAAGGAACATTAAATACTTTTATAGGACACGATGTTATTTCATCCCATAACTAATGGCAAGAAAGCTTTCCAGGTATGTATATATCCTTAAGAATAATTCATAATTCAAAAAGCTGTAAATTCCTTATAGAAATTATTATTTCCTAATGCCTTCAATAATTTCCTATTAAAGGAAACTACATTTGGTTAAGGAAAAAAAAAAAAACACACAAAGATTCATTAACCTTATGTTTATTGTGCTTTAGGAAATTGTCACTAATTATGAATGATTCTAAATATGAAATTTCACATTTCTCATTCAAGCCCATCTTATTATTATATTATTCTTTTCCTCAGAAAACCATATTTCTTGTTAGAGAAACCTATAAGTGTTCATAAATCATTTCTTAGTGAAATGTAAAATTTACTAGCAATCATTGATTATTTTTTTAAAAAAATATCAATGGGACTCACCCCATGTCCTATGTCGTAATATATATGTTATCTTCTAGCCTTTCACCGAGTCTTTAACGTGAACGACCTATATTAAGGATCATTCAACACTTTACTTTGCATCCTAAGGTTTATTGCCAAAGCATTACTAAAGTAGGAATAAGAAAATCATCTATTCCTTGTTTTCTTATTCTTACTATAATGAAATACACTTCTTAGAATAATCAAACCCATTATCATCCATTATCCATTCCTTTATCCCTTTCGTCCACATAGATACAAATCCTTCACATGACTTTCCAATTCCTTATTAATATTAAAGAAATAACAATCAGACTTATTTTCTTCAAAATAATAATAATCTGCTACACTTTTGGTACATAATCTTGTTTTTAACATATTTTTTGATTTACAACTCCAATTGACTTCAAATTTGTGCCAAAATGCACCTAAGGTCCTTTGCCATACTATTATAAAATTAATTCAGGCAGCTTCCTAACCAGATTCAGACTACTGAGCACAAAGCAATCCAACTTTTCCTTGTTTAAACGATTTTTCTCACAAAATATCGTTATCCTATTCTCCTTTAACCATAATACTTATACAACACTTAATCCATTTCATTTTCCATCCTAACACCCCTTAATTCTCAGATTTTTAGAATGAAAAAACTCAATTTATTCATGTTTAAACAACACAAAATCAATAGCCACATATAACAACATTAATATCTTATTTGTCTTCAAAAATTAAATCCTTATTGGTCTTCTTTCTTTGCAGCCGTGAACAACCATCCAAACCACCATCAAAACATAATCATCCAGCATATAAAACATAGTACTCAACTTTCCATGTCAGTTCACACTCAAGCACACCCAATTTCCCAAGAACATAGCTATTTTTCCAAGTATAAATCATATTTCTCATGGATTTCTCAACAAAATTAATACCAAAATAATCCTTATGATTTACTTTACAACTTTAATTCACGAAGTACAAGCTTTTACCTTGTATATTGAATTCTCTAAGCTTGAAAATCTCCAAGTTTCTTGTCTTTTTCTTTCAAAAATGCCTCTCCCTCTTTCTTATTTTTCTTTTGATTTTCTTCAAATTTTCCTTCTTTTCTTTTTGTCTTGACCGACTCCTAGGCTGTTTTAAAAAAGCTTCACCGCCATTCTTGTTACCAAATTTGATCACAAGGTCAAATAGTCATTAGTGGCAATTGTGGTCAATTGTGGGCTAGTGATGAATTGTCATTTTATCATTTGCTAACTTTTTCCTTAATTGTCCATTTGAAGGTTTTTTGAAAAGCTTAATGGAATATAAAATGTGAATGAATATTTTATGCAACGAATCACCTTTTGACACTTATTTTCACCCACCAATCGTATTGTGCCACTTTTTTTCAATTTTGACTACACTTCACAATTTTCCTCATGAATAAATTAAAACTTGGGTCAGTATATATCCAAATTGGAAAAAAATTTTATTCTACTAATGGAATCTACACATTTTACTGAACTTAATGGTGGGAGATAGATTTTTGAAATTCTTCTTCAGTTCATCTCAATTTAGGATCAAATTTACAACAGTACTCCTAAAAACATAAATTACACCAAAACGTTTGTCCCATTGCACTGATTAGCTTTTATTTTGAGCTTACATAGAAATTATAACTCTATAAAAAGTAGTAACCAATTGAAGTATAAAAATATAGGGTATTACACATTCCTAAGGAATTTGAATATTGGTCTAATAGGAAAGCTTCCAACGGACTTTCAAAAATCAAAAGTGAGGGCTATTGATTTGATTAAGATAGTGGAATAAATACGCCTTTAATTAAAGACCTAATTAAATGCATTTCATTTGTATATACATAGTCTAATGTCTCTTATCTTTCATCTATCTCATTTGCATCTTGACAATCAATTTTAACTTATGTAGTATATTGGAAACAAATAGGCTTACCTACCAATTTTTTGGAATAGTATAAAAACTTGAGAATCGTTCTCAAGTCAGATGAGTTGTTCTACGTATTAGATACTCCTATTCCACCTCTTCTAGTAATAGATGCTCCTGTTGATGAGCATGAGGTTTACATGAAGCATAAAGAGGATAGCGACACAACATCTTGTATCACGTTGGCGTCAATGAACTTTGAGCTGCAAAAGCAACATGAGCATATAGATGCTTACTCTATCATTTTCTATTTACGAGAGTTGTTTCACCAAGAAGCAAGGAAGAAGAGATATAAGATCTCTAAACAGTTATTCTGTTCTAAGATGATAGAGTGTGCTTCAGTAGCTACATATGGGCTGAAAATATTAGGCTTGATTGAAAAGCTTGGATCATTTGGTTTTGTGACGGATCACGAATTAAGTGTTGACTTAATTCTACAATCTTTGCTTAGTGGTTTTGCATAGTTTGTGATTAACAATCAAACGAACAAGATTAAGACCATACTATCTGAGTAGATTAATCTTCACAAGACTGTTAAATCCTCCATGAAGAAGGAAAACAATGCAGTAATGTTGGTGAATTATTTTACTTCTAAGAAGAAAGATCTTAACAACAAGAAGAACAATCCCACTAAGCCCAAAGGTTGGGTGAAAAAGAAGGAGACAGTATCCAAAGACTTATGTCATAATTGTCACAATATGGGCCATCAAAGGCGTAGCTGCAAGATCTACTTGGAGCCACTTAAGGAAAAGAATGAGATGGAGAAGCTTGCGAACACTTCCACTTCTGCTCCTAATATATTTTTTATTGAGATTAATACTACTTTTAAAAATAAGGTATAGGTATTAGATACTAGATGTGGATCTCATTTGTTCAATAATTTACAAGTACTAAAGAGTAGTAGGAAACTTGAAAAGGGTGATGTGGACTTACTTGTTGCAAATGGAGCAAATATTATTGTACTTGATATGGGGACTTATCATCTACACTCGCTTTCCGGATTGATTTTTTACAAGCTGTTATTATGTATCAATTTTAATTAAGAATATTTTCTCAGTTGCTTGTTTAGACATGAATGGTTTTCACTTAATTTTCAAGAATAAATGATGTCCAATGTGGTTCTGCAACTATGATAAATGGTTTGTAAGTTCTAGACATAAATGATCTTATTCTTAACAAGAAACAAAGAAAAGATAACTTAATCCCATCTTATTTATGGCATTATCATTTAGGCCATACAAATGAGAATTGCGTTTCTAAGTTACACAAGTTTGATGACTTAGGATTATTTGATTATGAATCATATAGCATATACGAGTCTTGTTTACTTGAAAAACTGGCTAAAACTCCCTTTTCTAGAAAAAGAGAAAGGGCCCAAGAGTTATTAGAACTCATACACACTGATATATGTGGCCCAATGTCAATACAAGCAAAATGTGGTTATCAATACTTCATTACCTTTATTAATGATTATTCAAGATATAGGTATTTGTATTTAGTGAAATACAAATCTGAAGCCTCTAACAAGTTGAAAAACTTCTAGAACAAAGTAGAGAAACAACTTGGCAAAAATATTAGAACTTTAAGATTTGATTGTGAAGGTGAATAGTTAAGACAAGAGTTTCAATATTATGTAGGAGATAATGAGATATTATCTCAATAGACTCCACTATATATATCTCAACAAAATGGTGTAACTGAGAGAAGGATTCGAATCCTTCTAGATATGGTACGAACCATGATGGAATTTATAGACTTACCAAAATCATTTTTAGAGCCTGTTGTTTATATACTAAATAGTGTTCCACGAAAAATGGTCGATACTACTCTATTTGAGTTATTCTTTGGTAAGAGACCAAAGTTATCTCACTTGAGAGTATGAGATTAGCTTACCTTTGTTAAAAAGCCGTAATGAGATAAAATTTCAAGTTTATCTGTGATAGGGCATAAATTTACATATATTTTTCGAGTTATTTGAGAATATTTTATAATGCTTTTTATATAATAACTAGTCATATTCATTTCTATTTGATATTTCACTTCTAGAAAAGTTTTTCTATGATTTTGTGCTAAAATAGATGAATTTGGAGTTTAATTATGCAATTCTAATGGAGACCATGAGCCAGCTCAAAAAGACTGATCTAGTGCCAACCCACATTGGGAAAGCCAATATAAAAAAGAGGAGAATTGGCTAGAAATAGAGTGACCAAGCCGCAAGTGTCTTCACATTACATGCGGCTTGATTGTGAGCAAAATGTAAAAACAGCCATAGGAGTATGTACACGAGCCACGACAGGCTCCAACAAGGAAGAGCTACAGCTCGGCTAGCCGTAGCTCAGCAAATAAAGAAAAGGCCATGGCTCGGGCTCAGCTTACATCCACTCGAGTGAGCCGATTTCATGAAAGAAATGAGCTCGGCAGCTCAGCAAGGAAGAGGGCTTCAACGGCTCGGCAAGAAAAAATGCATAGCTTCATGGCATGGGCTCGGGATCGTCTCAATGAAAAGGAAGAGGAAATTTGTGGCACAGTGGATGGCTTCGTGGATTTGCAAGAAATGGAACTTCATGGTTTAGTCTTGGAAAATGGCTTGGATCTTCAGTGGCTCAACAGGAATGTTATGGCAATTAGTCGCCTACCGAGCAACTTAAGGCAGTGGATTTCAGTGGAATTTGAACAAAATTTCAAAGACTATTAGGAAATTACTTCTTTTCAACATTAGGACTTTTAGGAAGCCTTTGTGAACATAAATAGAGTCTATTCACGTAGGAAAAAGGGGTGCACTACATGGAGACTTAGAAAAATATTGAGAGTACACTATATTTTTTCGGAGAAATAAATTACTCAATGAGCATTAATTTGGGAAGAGTACACTCCTTTGTTTTCTTTTTCTAGAACAATGATATGATCAATGTTTTAATTGTAATTTGACATTATTTTGAGATTCATGATTTTTGAGTTAATTTATTCTTTTGATCAATTGATTATTATGCTTGGGTATTTGATTACTTATTTTAATTAAGGAATTAATTGATTGATTCTTCTTATTAACTTTCTTGAAAAAGAGGTTGATAGTGGTTTAATTTAATTTTATTTCTTAACTTACTTGCAAAAGAGGTTAATTGTCAAGAACTTGGGTAATAAAAAATTAGTTGGTGATTGCTAGAATACAAATTCATTGACTAATTTCATGCTTTAAGCCACCTAGAATGTATGGATTTATGTAAGGATTGATTTTAATGTATCTTTTGGGTAAATTGGTTGTGACAGAATATGTTCACTGATTTAGCCAAAGGGTAGTCATTCCATAGATTGCAAACGAAATGGGTCTAATTCAATTCCTTCATGATGCCACGATAACAATTGATTGCGATAATTGCTAAGTAATTAATGCGTGTTTTTTAGTGTATAAAATATTACCAACAAATAACACAATTACTCAAGTTTTAATTCAAATGCCAACTACTAAAACCACACATATGGGCAAGTATACCCATTATATAGTATAGGGAAAAGAAAGTATCGAATCCACGAGAACTTAGGCTTCCATCTTACTTTACCTAAATATTTATTGTTTAGCCAATAAAATAAGAAGAGACTAAAAAGGAAAATAAATAAATATATATATATATATATATATATATATATATATATAACTCAAGGATGTAATTTCATGTAACTAGACAATTATCTTGAAAAGACAAGATTGAATCAATTAGCATTCATCCCAATCAATTGTCATCTTGGCATCATGAAGGAATATAAAGTAAAATTCAATCGTTTCCCAAGTCATGAATCTACTTAGATAAATTCCACTTCGTTTTCCATTCCATGGAATTACTATCTTTTAATTAATATTAACAGATTTGCCAATCAAGCTAACATAACCAAAACATGCTTTAATATCAATTCCTTAGAAATATAAAATTAGCTAATGATGCTTTGTCCGAAGTGAAATCAACTAATCTTTGATTACTTTAGTCCAAAAATCCTAACTTCGTCGTCCGAGTCCATTAAAATTTAACAAATATGAAATCAATGTAATAAAACTCCTAACATCGGTTTTGCAAGTCAATTAGAAGAACTCGCATAAATAACCAATGATAACAAGAAATCAAATACCAAAAATAACAATAGATTGATAAAAAATTTCAATTAATTCAAGTTATTATCCAATTACAATCAAAACATTAAGCACATCATTGTTCTAGAAAAGTAAACAAAGGATAAAAGGTAAAACTCATAAACAAGACCTTCTTCATCTCTTGAAAATCTCCTTTGAATAATGCTCCTTTGAGTGGTGATTGAATAGCTAGATTAGATCCTTCAAATGACAATTTTCCCTTGTATTTTACATGTTTTTATAAGCCTCATTGATACAAAAATTCATTGCTTGAGAAGTCTAGTCTGAGTAGAATTTAGAAAATACCAAAATCTTTTGGAAAATACCAAATTTGAAACAACCGCCTCTGGGCAGAGTGAACTTGGCACGGGTCCAGCAGGCCCACCTGGCGCCAGGTCAGTTTTGTTCTTATCTGTTTTTGCTGTTTAACTAGAATGGACTCGGCGCCTAGTCCCTTGGCTGGGCCTGGCACTAGGTCTGTTCTAGATTCTTCTTGAAATTTGCTCTGTTTCCTCTACTTGACCAGAATGGACCCGGTGCCTAATCCCTTGGTTGGGCCTAGCGCTAAGTGCATTCTGGTATTATTCCAAATTTACTCGAATTTAACTCAAATCTACACAAATTTACTAAAAATACTTTCTACAAGCAAAATGTCAAATATAAAGAAATATGCCTAGTTGTTACAACAAATGTATCTCAAATCAACCTCAAATAACTAGTAAAATAATGACGATTTTAGCTCCTATCACATAACCCCCACACTTGAACATTTGTTTGTCCTCAAGCACACAAGAATTAGACACCAAGCATTTAGAATAAGACAAAATAATTTAGCAAAATTTTTCTTAGAAAACTCATCCATAATGAAGACATAACATTCTTCGAACCTGAAACATAAATTCGTCATTCATTTAGCCATTTCAAAACCTTGTAAACTCATGTATTAATTTAATCAATCCCTAGGCCTTCAAAGTTAAGAATACACAAATACAAGCACAAAGAAAATAATAACAAACTAAAGACTCCTAAATAAATGAAAGCAAACAAGAAAAAATACTAATAAAAATCCTAACAAAGAAAATAAAGACATGACTCACTCCCCCACACTTGAGATCGAAAATAATTTTCTTATTTGGGGAAATAACACCTAACAACTCCTAACATCAAACAATGATACAAACTCTGTTCACTCATCATGCTTTCTTATCAAACTCTTGTAAAAGAAATTAAAGCTCATTGAAAAAGGTATGTATGATGAAAGTACAAATAAGAAAGGGTTTTGAAATATAGAAGGTTTGTGAAAACAATTTTTCTCAACAAATCAAAACACATAAACCTCATTCTCCAACATTCCTTTAGACACACAAATAGTTTTATCAACATATAAGTCCACAGGGTATCTAAAGAATGCATCAAACCTAAAATCACCATTTTTCCCTTCACAAAATGTGTCACAATTAAAAGACCCCTTTAAACTTAGCAATTGAGTTCTCAAAGATAGGATCAAGAAATCCTTACTTTTCAATGCATGATCTACAAAAAATAAGTTACCTCCCTTTGAATGAGGTGAAGGGTAGAAATTACCAACATCCCCCAAGGGCTTCATATAACGTAGTGTTGAAAGATCCTACTCCAGAAGTATGGTAAATCTAACTCATCATCAATGGCATCATTAGGCCCCTTGAGTAGACCTAAACATTCATATGACAAAGAAAAATTAGAAATATGACAACATAGAATAGAATAAAAAAAATTTCCCATTGCATTGGGCAATTGTTCCCAATATCCTCTCTATCATTTTTGGGGGTTCTTTTGCGTAAGTGTTAGGGCCTTTATGGCATTTTCAACTAACTTGGCTAGTTGTGTTCTTTGATGGCTTATTCATTGGGAAGATTTTTCATACCCCCTAATTGACATGTTTGTGTTGGCAACAAAGGATTTGATTGAAGCTTCAAGTGACGTCTCACAAAAAGTATTAATCTGAGCTTGTAACCTTGCCAATCTATCATCATTGTAGCTCTTTTGATATTGTGCCCATGAATAATTGTCCATGATGATGGTTTAAACCTCATACTCAAAGAAAAACAAAAATCAAATAAAAATAAAACAAACAAAAATAACAGAAAAATAAAGAAAAGAAAAATACACAAATTTGAAATATTCACAAACTACCCAAACACAAAAGTTAAAGGTATTTACAAATACAACAAAGGCTAAATCAACATAACTCAAGTGTTTCCAATAGTGCCTATCCCTGGCAACGGTACCAAAAACTTGATGCGCGTTTTTTAATGTTGAAAATATTGCAAACAAATAACACAATTAATTAAGTTTTAATTAAAATGCCAACCACTAAAACCATACATATGGGCAAGTATACCCATCGTATAATATAGGGAATAACAAGTTTCGAACCCATGAGAACTTAGGCTCCCACCTTACTTTACCCAAATCTTTATTGTTTAGCTAATAAAATAAGAAGAGCCTAAAAAGGAAAATAAATAAAGGTATAAATATATACAACTCAATTATGCAATTTCATGTAACCAGACAATTATCTTGAAAACATAAGATTCAATCAATTAGCATTCATCCCAATCAATTGTCATCTTGGCATCATGAAAGAATATAAAGTAAAATTCAATTGTTTTCCAAGTCATGAATCTACCTAGATAAATTCCACTTTGTTTTCCAATCTATAGAACTACTATCTTTTGATTAATTTTAATAGATTTGCTAATCAAAACTTGCATTAAGCTCAATTCCTTAGAAACATAAAATTAGGTAATGACCCTTTGTCTAAGGTGAAATCAACTAATCTTTGATTACTTTAGTTCTAAAATCCTAACTTTGTCGTCCGAGTACATTAAGATTTAACAATATGAAATTAATGCAATAAAACTCCTCACATCGCCTTTTCAAGTCAATTAGAAGAATTCGCATCAATAAGCAATGATAACAAGTAATCAAATACCAAAGATAATAATATATTGATAAAAAAACTCCAATTACAATCAAAACATTAAGCACATCATTATTCTAGAAAAGTAAACAAAGGATAAAAGATAAAACTCATAAACAAAGCCCTTCTTATTTCCTTTGAACAATGCTCATTTGAGTGGTGATTGAATAGCTAGCTTGGATCTTTCAAATGACACTTTTCTCTTGTGCTTTTTATGTATTTATAAGCTTCCTTAATACCAAAATTAGTTGCTAGAGAAGTCTAGTCTATGTAGAATTTAGAAAATACCAAAATCATTTGGAAAATACCAAATTTGAGCACAACCGCCTCTGGGCAAAATGGACCTGGCGTCTGGTCCAGTCGGCCCACCTGGCGCCAGGTCTGTTCTATTCTTCTTTATTTTTGCTATTTAACCAAAATGGACTCGGTGCCTGGTCCCTTAGCTAGGCCTGGCACCAGGTCTGTTCTAGATTCTTCCAGAAATTCATTTTATTTCCTCTAGTTGACCAGAATGGATCGGGCGCCTAGTCCCTTGGTTGGGCCTGGCGCCAGGTGCATTCTAGAATTGTTCTAATTTTACTCAAATTTAACTCAAATCTACACAATTTTACCAAAAGCACTTTTTACAAGTAAAATGTCAAATAGGAAGGAATATGCCCAATTATTACAATAAATTTATCTCAAAACAACCTCAAATAACTTGTAAAATAATGATGATTTTAGCCCGTATAAGTAATTCATTACCATATCTTCAAGAATATTTTGTCTAAATTGCATGTTCTTTAATTCTTAAGTTGTATATATTTTTCTTTATTTTATTTTTATTCTCTTATCACTTTATTGGATTGGTTAAATAATGTATGAGATGTAACGAATGAAAGTTGTTCGTTGAGGATCGATAATCGTCAATTCCCTATACTATATTTGCGATGAGTATACTTGCTCATATGTGTAATTTGGAAATTACTATTTTAATTATAACTTGGCTATGAATGGATTTAAACCCAAATCTTACTCGTCCATTTGACAAGTGTTTGTTTGTCATATATTCAAAAGAATCCATCGGATATTACTTTTATCTCTTTTCAGAAAACAAAGTATTTGTTTTGAAGCATGTTGTCTTCATAGAGAAGGAGCACATACTAAAAGGGGACAGTGGAAGTAAAATTAAACTTAGTCAAGTTCAAAATGAACAAACAAACATGGATTAATCATCTGAACCCATATCCATTAAAAGAATAGATGATCTTTTGTCTACACAAGAACCTCGTTGGTCGAGTAGGATACGTCTGGCACATGAGAGATATAGATTTTTTATAAGTGACCATAATAACCTATATTATTAAACTATCCCTAATCGATTATTATTAGTAGAACAATAAGAAATTAAGATTAGTATGTTTGTGACTTAATGCCTATGTTTTGCTGGTCATGGATATATAGGATATTAACTCAAAACATAAATAAACGTTAGAGAATATTGCATTGGACATGACCCACTATGAGAGTACTTCGTGGGACATGTCATAAGTACTTTCTAGCCATAATAATATTAGAAGTCTTTTAAATTGAATTCATTATAATTTCCTGCTTGATAAATTCTATATCTTGATGTTGTCTAAAGTTGTCTTTAACCAGATAAAAAATTTAGACTACTGTTAATATAGAATAAATTAGGGAGAGGAATATGATTAATAGTGGAGGAATTTATCTCTCATTTTCTTCGGAGAGATGTCCATAGGCCCCTTAATAAGTAAACTATTAAAATGCATAGTTGTGCTTAAATATATCAATTTGAGATATTGATATCATTTTTTTTAACAGTCTAATATTAGATCAAGAAATAGTTGATTAATCTTAATAAAGATGACATGCCCCATACCTTATGCTTAATCAGGAAATCGTGTGACAAAAGGACTAAATATTAAATTATAGTTTGAATCAAAGAGATCACTAATCTTCATTAATCTGGGTAGCTATAATATTTTTCTAGAAACTACTTATAACATGTGGGCCAAGTAAATGTGATTTAGGCACACTGCCAGTGTTAAATAAACCTATAAGGTCACACATAAAATAAACAAGTTAGGTTATTTTTCTAGTGATTAGATTTGATGTATTTGGAAATGTGTCCAAGTTCGTCAAATTTAAAAAGACGTCAAAATTCAAAATATTTCAAAACGTGCCTAAGTTCATTGCATTTGGGAAGACATCTATATTCATTATATCTAAAAAAGGTGTTCAGATTCGATTTGTCTGGAAGATGTCTAGATTCATAGAATCTGGCTTGGTAAATTAATTAGCAATTTACCAAGATAACCTAAGAATACTATCATATTTTTTTGAATTTGATTTGATATCAGAATAAGATATGATAAGAACTCGTGAAATATTGGCTCAAAAAGGACCTTGTGATTTTATAAGATTAAAACCATAGTCATCTAGTAGATAATGCATAACTTCATCTTTTCAGAAAAAAAACACCCTAGAAATATTAACCTCCCAAAAACCCTAGGTGCTAGCTGTGAAACCCCAGTCAAGACCAACCTTAGAGTAAGGGGATTGGGATGCATATCATGCTTTATTTCATGATTAAATATGCTTTCATATGATTTCTATGTGATTTGAATTTGATTTTTATTATCTTGAAGTCTTGTTGGTGAGTGATGTGTGAGAGGGGCAAAATGGTAATTTTTGCCCGAGGTGAAAATAAGGAGATAGCTTGTGGATTGAATAGGAAATAATTTTTCTAGTAGAAATAGCAATAAGAGTTGTTGTGGTGTAGTGGTTAGAGCTTTGGAATTAATTCTTGAGGTATTGGGTTCAAAGTCCACCATAGAAGCTTTAGCTTGATTAAATTTTATTTTTGCTTAGGAAGGAATGGTTTCAGCCTTAAGGGCCTAGATCAATGTGGTGATGATGTCCTAGGAGAGACATGTTAGGAGTATTCTCATTCCACTTCTTTGCCTACTCGAAATTCCCAAAGGGAATTCTTGTTCCCTTGATCTTTAGTTTTCCTTAGTTTCAACTCATTAGTTTGATCAAGATGTTCTAGCCTTTTTCTTTCCAGAAAATTTAGTAGAGTGCTGAGACCTCTTAGGATCAAAATGTCTTGATAAAAGACTCCTTATGGTCTGAAAAATATGGAAGAGTTGTGAGGAATTTCAAGAGGAAATTCCCTCTAGTGAGCTTGCTGAAATTTTCCTCTAGCTTAGTTCATCTTTCTTCATAGAATGAGCTGGAATTTTCCAGCTTGTTGTACCTTCAAAGGGTCGAAATTTTTAGCTAACATTCCCTCCCAAATTCTACCAGAAAAATGGTCTTTAGGATCAATTTGAAACCTGAAAGTTTTTGTCCAATTTCGGACTGCTTAAGCTGGAGCAAAACAGGAAAAATTCCTGTACGAAAATCAACTTTGAGAGCTCCAAACCAAGCTGTTTTCTCCCAGATTTTGTGC
Source organism: Voacanga thouarsii (assembly GCA_026120185.1). NCBI lineage: Eukaryota > Viridiplantae > Streptophyta > Magnoliopsida > Gentianales > Apocynaceae > Voacanga > Voacanga thouarsii. The sequence goes on from JANUWF010002207.1 coordinate 1,853,137, forward strand.
AGCACCTTAGCCATATTTTTCCTCCATAAAGAAGGCTAGAAACCAGTCTTGAATACCCCTAAAATCCCCCTTCCAGCTCGCTGCAAAATGGATGGAAGTGGCACATGAAAATCTGCCAGAAAATTCACTGTGCAGCGAAAATTCTGTGCAGATTTTTGTCCAGCTTGTTTCCTATCTCTCTTCCAGCCAAAACACCAACCCTAATCTGTCAAAACCTTACTTAAACCTCCATCAACAAAGCTCCATTGATCCCCTTGAAATTCTACACGAAATTCCATTAATGGGTGTCCAAAAATCTCTCAAACAAATCCTTGTAATTTAGCTTGATTGGTTTCTAAAATTTCAGCCATCTTATTTAGTAACCTTCCATAATATTTTTCTCAATGGACTAGAATTCTTCTTCATCATTGTACACCCTAATTTCAGCCACCATAAGCCTCCATAAGTCAGCATTAATCCCACGAAATTCTACTCAAACAATCAGCCATGGCAGACTTCAAAGCTGTCCAAGCAACAAGATATTCTTAGGATATTTACTTTTCAAATTCACTTCCTAAAAATATTCTTCAAGGATTGTAACAACTAACCGTTCCTTTTCCCTCTCAAATCAGAGAAACATCCTCCTAAACCCTACAGAATTTCAGCAGCCCTCATTCCACAGAAAATTCGGCAGCCACAACAACCATTCCTCTCGATTTTTCTTCAGCCATCAAGAACACACACTACACCAAGAACACCTACTTCTTCTCTACACCTAATATCCCTCCAAACCATCTCAAACCCTCAAGAAAATCTCCAGATTGAGTCTACTCATTGCTGTGAATCCATCAACATCAATATTCACATCAAACTCCTCCAAACATCTTGCTACTTCTGATCAAAGCAGAAATTTCTGGACAAGAACATCTTCAAGGTAAAATCACTCTATCAACATCAACCTCTTCAACTTGATCTCTAATGAAAATCTATATGAATGATCACACTAATGACTTCCTCTTCTCTCTCTCTCTCTCTCTCTCTCTCTCTCTCTCTCTCATGGACCGAAATTCCCCCTCTTGACTGAATGGACTCTTCTTCCATGACCATGCTTTCACCACCTTTCTTGAACAAGATTAGCCATCTAGGAGTTGAGATCTTCTCTAAACTCCTTCAAGTCTTTCATCAATCAAGTAAGTACCTTCAATCATCTTTTTAAAATTTTAGAATCATGTCTCTAGGATGATGTTGTGAGAAGATGATTGGCGATGGGATTGGGCATGTGATGTTGTTGATTAAAGCATGAGCATATGCATGATTGTGAAGGAGATGTGATTTATGCATGGAAGGATTATTTTGGTGGATTGAATGATGAGTTGAGGCTTGATGCATGTCATAGGTAGTGTTTGTGATGAAGCATCCTAGAGATTATGTCACCATTAGTGAATTGGATTTATATGCATGATTAGGTTATTGAAGCCATGATCATGTTTATGCTAGTAAAGGTTAAGTCATGTCTTAATAAATTTAGATATATGTCTATATGCAAGATTTGGATGATTTGATGAGTTGAAGGGTTGTGCATGTTAATGATTGTGGTTGGCCATAGAATCTTGATCATGGTCTAGTGGCCCCTAAGCTAATTTTATTCCATGAATAAAATATTTAATAATAATTTTTGCTAGAGAATTTCGAAAACCCTAGGAAGGGTAGATTGGGAATTATTATATATGTGAAGGATATTTTGGTCAAATAAATAGTAATTTCTCTAAGAAATAAAATAAATAAATATTATTTAAAATAAAGAAATCAATTAAAGATTTTATGAAAAAAAAAAGATTGATACTTAGTAAAATATTTACTAAAACAAAACCCTTAAGGATTTACTTACTATTTTCCAAACAAAACTCATTAAGTTTATTCTCAATTAATTTTAGCTATTAATTATTCTCTAACAATTAAGTTATTAATAAATCACTATTTTACCTAGTACCACCTATAACTCTTGATCAAATAAACTCTAAATTTTCCTTAGCAATATTTAAACTTCCAACCTATTAGGATTCACTTCCCAAACCATTAATTATTTTAAATAACAAATTAAACTTAGCTTATGAACCTACTTATTTATTATTTTACCTTAAGACTTGGGACACTAGGATCATGATAGTAGTGAATTGAGTTGATTTAAAATTAAGGAAGTGGATTGTGGCTTGAATCTGATTAAGATTTGTATTTGCCCATGTGGGGTTCGGTCATCTGTCCGAGACCTTGTTGTTGTGAGCAAGACTCAGGTAAGCTCCTGCATAAAACCTGTTTGATGCAAAATGTTTATTATGGCAAGCCAAGTGTAGAGTGCATGGAAGCTCATTTATGTAAAGGCAATTGAGGATTAGTTCCATTCTCATTTTAGACAAATAAATTATTTGTAAATCAAGGGGCGGTTTTACTCAAAACCTAAAATTCTTTCTAAAACCAGTTTTGCCCCAAACTTTGGAAAACCTTAATTGCCATTTTCAAGTGGAACTGTGTTTTGTTCATTTTCTTCCCAAGTGGAATATGTTACGTTGAGTACTCAATAAGAGTAGACTGGTAGTACTAGTTTTGAAGAGTAAGAGTGAGTCTTCTGGCAAGAGGCCACCTCCAGAAGATAAGCTCAACTTAGAGAAACGTTAGTACTACTTAGTCAGGCCAGTCTGAGCTAGCAGTTTGTTTTATTCCATTCAAGTGACTGTGTTTTGCCGGAATGGACACCCGGTTGTTGTTTGGGTATGGAGAAGGAGGAGTATCTTGCCCGGTAGGCCGATCACCTACCTTTTGTCAGTCTGCACAAAGTGTCGACATTCTGACCGGTTATGGGGCCCAACGTGTGGTAACCTATAATCCTTTCTTTCGAGTGGTTGATCTTATAAATTATGTATGGCTAGATAAGCCAAAATGCTACTCTTGCTGTTGACTAATGTTTTATGCTTGCTAATATTTCTCTTATAAAGGTTTTACACTTTGCATCCACGAACTGTTTTTACTAAACACCCAAAGCACACACGGACTTACTGAGATTTCTGTCTCATCACCTTTTATCATGATTTTAGGATGATCCTGTTGCGGGGATGAGTAGCTAAATTTTGCCTGCTCTGGAAGAATTTTTCTGGCTATTATGTTATGTAATGTTTGGGAGACGAGAGTGGATGATTTTACTTATAGTTTTATTTTATTAATTTATGGATTCAGTTTTGAAGCATTTTTGGGTTGTAATAAATTTTCAAGCTAAGTATTATTTTCTTTACGCAATTTTATTTTTGTGACCTAGTTATAAAGACCCCTTGTCCTTTGGATGAGGCGACATCCCCGGCCCTGGCAGGCCTATGTAGCAGGGTGTTACACTAGCACTCCTAGTTCCTTAGAGTCATTCATTGTGTGAACCAGTAGAGGAGGGTTGCACATTGCAGTGTTTGGTGATCATTCGTTATGCACATACACCTGGATAATCAAAAGGCAGAAGCCGTACTTCTAGCAACATAGAGGTAATTATGAACAACTGCTAGTCAACCTAATTGTTTAGCTTAGGTCCTCAGATGGGATTCATGGATATTTTTTGCGCTTAGGAGACCACAGATCTTGTCAGTATTGTCAGAGAAACTTGCTAAATGATTAGGTTGATTAATCTGTGTTAATCGTACTGTTGTATATATAGATATATGATATATATGTGATTGAATGAATTTTGTTTAATCTAAACTATGTATATTAGCATTTTCACATAATTATAATTTTATATGTATTCTTTATAACTGTTATTTCAGAATACATAGTATGCAGACTGCCTGAAATTATGTTTATTCTATACACCTTATTTGTTCGATCAAACTAGATTATTTGCAGATTGTCTATAAATTGGTCTCTTTTAATATGATATGGTACCATTTGCATGCTATCTGTCGTTCTAAGTTGCAAATTGCTTGTATTAATTTGCCATAATAATTTGTTATCTAATACGATTGAAAAGGAACACAAATTATCTGTAACATAGTCATTCATGCCGACTATCACTTGGACCCCACCAGGGGTGCTACCTCTTAGAACCCCGTCTAACTTTTCATTGCATATTATTTGTATTCGTGGATTGTTTTGAACAATGCATAGCAAGGCCCGTTTTACGCCAATATGATTGGCAGGTTTTTTTTTTAGTTTCTTTTAAGTTGTAATAATTTAAATATAGCCTGTGTGCCCTCTTTGGTTATTGTAGAATTGTAATTGCTTTATAAAATTTGAGTTATTTTATTCAATGTAAAAGAAGATGGAGGCCCACCGTTACAACCAAGAAAGAGTATGCTTGAGGTATTGGAGAATGCTCAAGAGTTTATTTACCTAGATTGATCACTTTGATGTTCAGTTTGCTCGTGAAAATCAATATATGTTTTGGGTCATGCTATGTCAATTTTATTTATATTTATATGCATATGTGATATGTTTATACTCATATTTACTACAATTAAAAGGTTTTCAAAGTAAAATATTAAGTTTTAAAATGCCTTTCAAAGTCAAACATTTTTCATTATTTAGATCGTAATATTGTCATTCCTACCAATGTAGGAAGATTTTGGCTATTTAAGTGAGACAAGATAGAAAATGATTTTCCATATGTTTGTTATGGTTTGACTTAACTAGGCTATCAAAATAGCTTCAGGCTTTAGGCATTTTATGAGATTTTACAGCCGGTACATATAATGCCAATCTCATTAAAAGTTTCATTTTATTGTAAGATTGAAGCCAAAGCTTACTTATGATTATTATAAAAATAATATTTTTTTTTAAAAAAAGATTTTTTTTAACCCACTAAGAAACCTGAAGATGTTAAAGTTTGAAAATTTTATTTATTTTTAGTGGGAGTTTTTTTTTTTCATAAATGCCTCAAGATTTATTATTTTGCATATTTTGTATGTAGATAATTGCAACAAAGAGTTGGAATAACTCATTGTGATTTGTGCTCAAGAAAGACAAGCTTAGTGGAAGTAACTTTCTTAATTGGGCATGTTACTTAAGAATCATTCTTAAGTAAGAAAAAAAAGCTCTATGTTCTTGAAGATCCTATTCTCCTGACTCCAATAAATAATGCCCCAAAAGCTAAAAAAGATGCTTATAGTAAGCATAAAGATGACTTTAACGATGTCATTTTCCTTATGCTAGCAACCACGAACTCTGAACTTTAAAAATAGTTTAAAGAAGCCGAGGCATATGACATGATTGTGCATCTCAAAAAAATGTTCCAAGAGCAATCACAACAATAGAGATTTGAAATTCATAAGGCATTAAAGGCATGTAAGATGGTTTATAGCACCTCGGTAAGTGCTCATGTCCTTAAAATGAAGGGTTGCCTTAACCATATTGAGAAGTTTAGTACTTCGGTAAATCATAACATGGCCACAGATTTGATCTTAGGTTTATTACCTCTTGAGTATGACCAATTTGTCATGAATTTTAACATACACAATATGGATAAATCTATTACTGGATTGCATAGGATGCTGAAACAAGTTGAATTGAACTTTAAGAAGAATACTCCTAGTGTTTTAATGGTCCATAAAGGGAAAAGGAAAAAAGAACAACTGAAAAGGCAAAGTCATGGCTAGTAAAGGCAAGAATAAGGCTAATTCCAAGTTTAAGCCTAAACCTAAGGCCAAGACACTAAAGGAGGGAGCTTGCCACTATTGTGGTGAACCAAGGCATTGGTTAAGAATTGCAAGCTCTATTTGGAAGCTGAGAAGAAGGACAGTGAGACTGCCACTTCAGGTATTTATATTATAGAAATTAATTTATCTACTTATAATTCATGAGTCTTGGATGCCGGTTATGGATCTCACATTTGTGTAAATGTGAAGGGTCTAAAAAGGAGTAGAGCCTTGGCAAAAGGCGAGGTGGACCTACGAGTTGCGCATGGAGCAAAAGTTGATGCAGTAGTTATATGAACCTTTGAATTAATTTTGCCCAATGCACTTGTTTTAGAACTGACTGATTGTTTTTATGTTCTTGCTATGAGTAGGAATATTATTTCATTTTCTTGTTTCGATTTGGAAGGTTTTGAATTTTTTATTTGGAATAACATTTGCTCGATAAATAAAAATAGTATTTTCTATGGAGGTACCTCATTATCAAACGGACTATATATTCTTAACCTTTGTGAATCTTCTAACAAGTCTATACATAATATTAATACTAAGAGATTAAAATCTAATGATTTAAATCAAACATACTTCTTGCATAGTCGCTTGGGCCATATAAATGAGAAACGCAAAACAAAGCTTCATAATGATGGGCTTTTCGATTCATATGATTTAGAATCTTACAAAACGTGCGATTCTTATTTATTGGGCTTTAAGGGATAAAATAAAAAGACCACTGATTTATTGGGCCTAATATATATTAATGTATGTGAACTAATGAATACACATGCTAGAAGAATATTTCAGTAGTTTATTACATTTACAAATGATTTTAGCAGATATAAATACCAATATCTATTGAAACATAAATCCGAATCGTTCAATAAATTTAAAGAATTTCAAAATAAAGTACAAAATTAGCTTGGAAAAATATCAAAATACTTCAATCAGATCGAGGTGGTGAATACTTGAGTCAAGAGTTTGATGAGCATCTTAAGAATTATGGAATAATCTCCCAATTAACTCCACTAGGAACACCTCAATGGAATGGTGTATCTGAATTGAGAAATTAGACTTTATTAGATATGGTTCGATCAATTATGAGTCAAATAGATCTTCTAATCTCCTTTTGGGGTTATGCCCTAGAGGCTGCATACTAAATCAGGTTCAATCTAAAGCAGTTCAAAAGATGCTATATGAGATACGGACTGGGAGATGACCTAGTTTGTCATTTCTCAATATTTAGGGCTACAAAACTTTTGTAGAGCATTTATTACTTGCTAAACTTGCACTCAAGTTAGATAAATGTATTTTTATGGGGTATCCTAAGGAAACTAAAGGATACCAATTTTGTCTTATATAAGAAAACAAAGTAATTGTTACTCAAAATGGATTTTTTTAAGAAAAAGAATTTATTTCCAAAGGAATCAGTGAGAGTAAAATACATTTCGATGAGATTTGAGAGCTATAATTAGTATCTAAACCGAATAATAAATCTCGAATAGATAGCTCACAAGTCCAAAGTGAGCCTGCAAGTGAGCCTACTTCTATAGAACAAAGACCTAAAAGATCTGATAGGTTTCGTTATCCACCAGAGATATGTAGATTTCTCATAACTCATGATTGCAATGTGAAGCTCATGGTTAATGATGAGACAACTTCCTATGAAGAAGCTATTAAGAGTTCAGACTCTAAAAAATGGCTAAAGGCCATGAAGTCTGAGATGTATTCTATGTATGATAACCAAGTCTAGACTTTGGTTAATTCACCAGAAGGTTAAAAAACCATTAGGTGTAAATAGGTTTTCAAAAAAAAAAAAAAAAAAAAAAACATACATGGAAGGAAATTTGCATACTTATAAAGCACAACAAGTTGTAAAAAGTTATAGACAAACTCATGGTATAAACTATATTGAAACTTGTTCACCAGTTGTAATACTTTAATCTATTCGAAATCTTCTTGTCGTAGTAGTATATTATGATTTTGAGATTTGGCAAATGGGTGTCAAAACTGCGTTCTTTAATGGAAACTTACTTGAGAATGTGTACATAACACAACCTGAGAGTTTTGTTAATCCTTTGAATTCTAATAAAGTGTGTAAGCTTCCAAATCCATTTACAGATTAAAGCAAGCATCTCAAAGCTGGAATCTTCGTTTCAAAGAAATTAAAGAATTTGACTATATAAAAAATGAAGATGAGCCTTGTGTCTATAAGAAAACCATTGGTAATGTAATAGTCTTTGTGGTGTTGTATGTTGATAACATCTTGCTCATTGGAAATGACATTCTAACTTTACGAAGTGGAAAGACATGGCTGGGAAATTGTTTCTCAATGGAAGACTTAGGTGAAGCTGCCTATATTTTAGGTGTAAGGACTTATAGAGATAGATCTTGAAAGCTAATTGGCCTAAGTCAAAATGCATACATTGACAAAGTTCTAAGAGAGGACTCTTGTCAATGTCTCATGGCATTAAGCTCAGCAAAACTCAGAGTCCTTCCACCTACGATGAAGAAGAGCGCATGAATAAGATATTGTACGCTTCCACTATAGGATCTACCATATATGCTTTGTTATGCTCTTAACCTAATGTTTCGTATGTATTGAGAATGACGAGTAGGTTTAAATCATATTCTAGAGAGCCACAATTGACTATTGTTAAGAACATACTGAAGTACTTAAAAAGAACTAAAGATATGTTAGTTTAACAAGGACAAGAAGGCAAGCTAGTTGTAAATAGTTACACTGATGCTAGTTTTTTGTCTGATATAGATGATTACATATCGCAATCAGGTTTTCTATTTTGTTGGAATGAAGGTGTTGTAACCTAGAAAAGTGTAAAGAAAGACACCGTGACCGATTCTACTACAAAAGTTGAGTGCGTAGTTGCCTCAATTACAGCTAAAGAAGTAGTTTGGAAAAATAACCATTACAAAACTAGATGTAGTTCCTAGCATTGTGAACCTAGTAGATCTTTATTGTGATAACAATGGAGCTATTGCATGAGCTAAGGAACCAATATCACATCAGCGATCCAAACTCATACTTAGACATTTTCACCTTATTTGAGAAATTAGTGATAGAAGAGATATAAATGTATACAAGGTATTAACTGATGACAATATTGTAGATCTAATGACAAAGCCTCTCCCATCGTCTAAGCATGATATTTACACTAGATCAATAGGGTTATGCTTTATGTCAAATTGATCTTAGTACAACTGGGAGATTGCTGGGGATATGCAATAAATAGATTGTACTTATACTATTGTCATTATGTATTTTGTAATAATATGAGGCATTTCTTTCCATTAATAGGGCATTTCATTTTATGGTCATAAGTACATGACTTGATAGTAAAACCATATAACAAATAGAATGACAATTCTTAAATTATCCGTAATCGATTATTATTGGCGCAATAATAATAAATTAAGATTAGTGTGTTTGTGACTTGATAGTTATGTTTCACTGGTCCTGGATATAAAGGATATCAAGTCAAAAAATAAATAAATATTAGAGAATAGTATATTGGACATGACTTACTGAGATAGTACTTCATGGGTCATGTCATAAGTACTTCTAGCCATAACGATATTAGAAGTCCTTTGACCTAAATTCACCATAGTTTCCTACTTAATAAATTATATATCTTGACGTTATCAAAGTTTTCTTTAAGCAAATAATAAAATTAGACTACTGTTAGTATTGAATAAATCAGGGAAAGGAATATGATTGATAGTGATAGAGTTTGTCCTTTTTATTCTTTGAAGAGATGTCCATGGACCCCTTAATAAGTTAGACTATAAAAATTCATAGCCGTTCTCAAATATATTAATTTGAGATATTGATATTATTTGTCTGAATAATCTCATATAAGATCAAGAAAAAGTTGATTAAGCTTAATATGGATAACATACTCTATGCCTTTTGCTTAATCGGTATATCGTGTGACAAAAAGACTAAATATTAAATTATGGTTTGGTTCAAAGAAATCACTAATCTTCATTTAACCTGGGTAGTTATACTATTTTACTAGAAACTATATATAACTTGTAGGCCATGTAAATGTGATTTGGGCACACTGCCAGTGTTACATAAACCTATAGGGTCACATATTAAGCGAATGAGTTAGGTTATTTTTCTAGTGACTAAGTTCGATGTATTTGAAAATGTGTCCAGGTTTGTCGAATCGAAAAAGACATTCAAATTCAATATATCTATAAAGGTGTCTAGGTTCATTATTTTTGGAAAGATGTCCACATTCGTTGTATCTAAAAAAGGTGTTCAGATTTGATATATCTGGAGTATGTTTAGATTCATAGAATCTGGATTGGTAAATTAATTAGTACTTTACCAAGATAACTTGAGAATCTTTCCATAACTTTTTCGAATTTGATTTGATATCGGAATAAGATATGATAAGATCTCGTGACATGTTGACTGAAAAGGACGGTGTGGTTTTATAAGATTGAAACCCTAGTCATCCAACAGATAATACACAAGTTCATCGTTTCAAAAAAAAAAAAAAAAAACCCTAGTTAACCTAGAGGTAATTCTGGAACATAGAGGTAATTCTGGAAAAACCCTAGTTAACCGAATCATTTAGTCTGGGTCCTCGGAAGATATTTGTGGATGTTTTCTGTGTTTAGGAGTCCACGAATCCCATCATAAATAGTTCAAAATCTAATGAATGGCTTAAGGCTATGCTTCCTTCCACCTGAAGGAAGCAAACTTATTAGGAGTAAATAGGTTTCCAAAAAGAAAACCGACAACGATGGTAACCTAGTTAACTATAAAGTACAACTGATTGCTAAAAGTTATCATCAACAAGATGGCATTGGCTATAACGAAACTTTCTCACCAAATGCCATGCGAAAATCCGTAATGATACTCCTAGTACTTGCCAGCCAGTATGATTATGAGGTTTGGCAAATGGATGTGAAAATAACTTTCCAAAATAGATACCTAACTGAGGAAGTGTGCATGACATAACCTATGGGTTTCACATCTAAAGATAGTACAAAAGTGTGTAAGATGTAAAGGTCCATTTATAGGCTTAAGTAAGCTTATAGGAGTTGAAACACCTATTTTGATGAAACAATCTAAGAGTTTGGTTTCATACAAAATATGGATGAACCTTTTGTATACAAGAAGGTTAGTGGGAATAAAATTATTTTTCTATTACATTATATGGATAACATATTACTAATAGGAAATGATATCTCTACTCTTCAATAAGTCAAAAGGAATATTGATTCCAATTTCCAATCTAATAAGGATGACTATATGCCACAATCAGGTTACATGTTCAATTTTAAACGATGGGGCAGTCAGTTGAAAAGGTTCAAAACTAGATACAACTGCCAATTTAATCACTAAAGTTGAGTACATAGCAGCTTTCAAAGCAGCTAATGGATGAACAAGTTCATAATAGAGCTAAGAGTGGTGTCTAACATTGTTAATCCAATACCTTTGTATTGCGATAATAATGGAGCCATTGCGTAAGCAAATGAACTACAATCTCATAAAATATATAAGAATGTATTTAGGTGTCATCATTTGATTACAAAAATCATTGTTACAAGAAAAAAATGTAAAGTTAGAGAGAGGTCCCACTGTTTAGAACATAGTTGATCCATTGACTAAGGCATTACCCCAAAAGAAACATGAGGTCATGTTTAGCCATTCGGTATTAGATACATGAATGATTGAGTCTAGTATAAGTGGGAAATTGTTAGAGTTATACTCTAGAGCCAATCCTTCATATAACAAAGTTTACATATTTATTAATAAAATGTATTCTTTATATTTCAGTTTAAATAATCATTGCACAAATATGTGTATAAAACTGATAGATAAAATCCCTAAAACAATTTTAGTGTTAAGGAAAGCATGATAAAGATCATGGTGTGAGATTCCTATTGTACTATGTAGTACTTGTGCTTAAACTATATCTGGTCATAGTATTAATGAGAAAAGACATCATTAATGCTCTAAGACTAGCATGTATTATACTTCTTAATACGATCAAACGGTGGTTCTCAAATTTGTGAGTATTGTTATACTCAAAGTTAACACATTTATGCTTGTTACTTGAACAAGTATATTGGATGATCTAACTATGAAATAATCACTGTTGGAATGTATGCCCTCTATGTCAGACAAACTTGAAAGTAAGTCTGGCAAATGTTTGTTTGTTGGATATCCAAAAGAATCGTTTGGATATTACTTCTATCTTCCTTCTGAAAATAATGTTTTTATTTCAAAACATGCTGTCTTCTTAGAGAAGGAGCACATGTTTAAAGAAGATAGTAGGAGCAAGCTTGAACTTAGTGAAGTTCAAGAAGAGCAAACAAATATTGATCAACCTTCTGAACCTGTATCTATTTAAATAGATGAACCTTCTAACACACAAGAGCTTCGTAGGTCAAGTAGGATACGAGTGGCACCTGAGAGATATGGATTTCTCATAAGTGACCATAATGACGTATTGCTCATAGATGACGATGCGCCTACTACTTACGAGGATGTTCTGAATAGTTCAGAATCTGATAAATGGCTCGAAGCTATGAAGTCAGAGATGGATTCCATGTATGAAAACCAAGTATGGACTTTGGTTGATCCACCTGAAGGAATCAAGCCTATAGGGTGTAAATGGGTTTTTAAAAAGAAAACTGACATGGATGGTATTGTGGCTACCTATAAGGCTCGCTTGGTAGCAAAAGGTTATCGTCAACGACAAGGTATTGACTATGACAAAACTTTTTCACCAGTTGAGATGCTGAAATCCATAAGAATACTCCTAGCCATTGCCGCTCATTACGATTATGAGGTCTAGCAAATGGATGTGAAAACAGCTTTCCTTAATGAAAACCTGATTGAGGAAGTGTATATGACACAGCCTGAAGGTTTCATATCCGAAGATGGCACAAAGGTGTGCAAGTTGCAACGGTCTATTTATGGACTTAAGCAAGCATCTAGGAGTTGGAATATCCGTTTTCATGAGATAATTAAAGAATTTGGTTTCATTCAAAACATGGATGAAGCTTGTGTGTACAAGAAGGCCAGTAGGAGTAAAGTTGTTTTCCTATTGCTTTATGTAGATGACATATTGCTTATAGGAAATGATGTTTCCACTCTTCAATCAGTGAAGATTTGGTTGTCCAAGATGTTCTCCATGAAAGACCTTGGAGAAGCAACCTATATTCTGGGAATAAAGATCTATAGAGATAGATCTAGAAGGTTGCTAGGTTTTTCACAGTCTACATACATAGACAAAGTGCTGAAAAGGTTCAGCATGGATCAATCCAAAAGAGGAATCTTACCTATGACATATTGTGTAAGCCTTTCAAAGTCGATGTCTCCAAAGACACAAGTTGAAAGGGATCACATGAGTAGAATTCCATATACTTCTGCAATTGGGTCTATCATGTATGCTATGATATGTATTAGGTCCGATGTATCGTGTGCTCTTAGTTTGACGAGCAGATACCAATCTGATCTTGGAGAGGGTCACTGGGCGGCTGTAAAGAATATCCTTAAGTACTTACGAAGGACTAAGGATGCATTCTTAATATATAGAGATGGTGATTTACATGTAAGAGGGTATACTGTTGCCAGCTTTCAGTCTGATAAGGACGACTTCAAATCACAATCTGGCTACGTATTTATATTAGGTGGTGGGGCAGTTATTTGGAAGAGCTCCAAACAAGAGACTATTGCTGATTCGACTACTGAAGCAGAGTACATAGCAGCTTCTAAAGCAGTTAAAGAAGCAGTATAGATCAAGAAGTTCATCACTGAACTTGGAGTGGTGCCTAGCATTGTTGATTCGATACTTTTGTATTGTGACGACAATGGAGCCATTGCACAGGCAAAGGAACCACGATCTCATCAACGATCCAAGCATGTACTTAGACGCTATCATCTGATTAGATAAATCATAGATAGAGGAGATGTAAAGATAGAGAGAATTCCCACGGATCAGAACGTAGCTGATCCACTCACTAAAGCGCTTTCCCAAAAGAAACATGATAAACATGTTGAGTCATTTGGTATTCGATACATGAATGATTGGCTCTAGTGCAAGTGGGAGTTTGTTATTGTTGTGCCCTAGAGGCAATCACTTGTACTATGTATATTGCATATTAAATTAATAAGAGGCATTCTTTATCTTTCAGTTTGATTGTTATATCTAAATATGTGTACAAATCATTAGATAAAGTCCCTAGTACAACACAGTGTTAAGGAAATCATGATAGAGATCATGATGTGAGATTCCTACTACACTATGCAGTGTTTGTACTTAAATAATCCCCAGTCATAGTATTAATAATATGGGACATTATTAATACGCCAAGACTGGCACATGTTATATCTCTTGATTGGATCAAGCGGTGGTTCTCATATCCGTAGGTATTGGGATACTTAGGATTAACGTGTGGATGCTTGTTTTGGAACAACTTCATTAGATGACCTAGCTACGAGATAATCACTTGGATAACCATTTAGTGCCAGTGATAGAATCTCATTATAGCAAGTGTGCAAGTATCCTTAGACTTGAGATCTCCAAGGTACTTTGTTCATCGAGCGTTGTACTTTGATTCTAATCTTTGGAGTCTATCTAGGACCGTCTATGGGATGGATATTGGGTACAACGTAAAGTAAACAAAAGTAGTTGAGAGGGTCAATAAAGGATTCACCACTTCTAATAGTAGGAGAGTATATCTCAAGGCCACTTGTAGAAATCATTACTCATGAAGTCCTTGGCCAATGAGACTATGTGATGGAAATGGTTTCAATCGATACACATATCGAGTAATGGATTTCTTGAACAAGTACTAAAATATTCGGGCCAGAATTAATAATATTCTGGAGGGAGTTGACACTAATTACATGCTCTAGACCGAATGATATATTGTATGGTGAAAGGAGTTTATTGCACTGATAATTTGCTATTGAAAGGTTCATGTCAAGCCACTTGACCTTCTGGACTTTTGGGTGGTCAAGAGTCATTGCTAGATGTCGCTCTTGATATGCTAAATATGGATTTGTTAATTAGAGAATTAATAAATTTAATCCTTTATTTTATTAAGGATTATTGATTCTAATATTGTTAGAATTAATTCATATTATGCTACCAATAAGACCAGGAAACCTAATGGGTCACACACAATAAAGGTTTGAATGCTCAAATATATTATTTGATAATATTGTGAGGTTAATTAAGAGAAGGAAATATATTTATAGGTGAATTATAAGTGTGTTATAATTCATGGGACCTAATTGTAATTAAGTAAACTTCAAGGACCAATTTGTTGACAATTGGACGTTGAAGGACTAAGTTGCAATTTATGATAATTATAAATCTATAAATATAAGGAAACAGTTTTCTTAGGGTTTGAGACAGACCATTCACGCAACAACAGTGAAACCGTTTCTTTGCCTCTCTCTTGATGAAACCCTAGCCGTCTCTCTTCTTGATCAAAACCCTAGCCTCCCGAATTCTACTAGCATAGAATTGTGAGATCGTGAGCATTCCCTTGTGTGGATTATCATTAGAGGGAGTTCTTTCTTGGACTTCAATTGAGCTACAGTGAACGGTTTTGGATAATCTGGATCGCGCCTGCGTTCTTGTTTCTGAAATTTTTGAATTCCGGCTTCACGAGGTAATAAACGAAATCTTCTCATTTTTCCCGTTTCTATTGCAAACCCGTGATCCATGGCTTGGATTTCTTATTGTTTTCCGCTGCGCTTAATCTGATTATGCATGATAGAAATCCTACACTCTAGACTAGGTTTCTAAAGTAATAATCGAATTTATTAATAAAATAATTTATTCTCAAAATTTGTTTGTAAATTTACATTTTATTTATACACGATTTACATTTGGGAAAGACCTATTGTATTTAAATAAGCAATCCATGTAAATGGTGGTCTTTCATAGTAATATATGGATCACGGGTTACTTAACATATAAACATTTGTTCTTAACCGATTGATGAGAATAAGAATCTCATTATGTTTAGGTTATTGTGTTATCAATTCCAAATAGGGAATGACTTACCTTTAGTTAGTAAGTAGTCCACTCACTTCATAACATAAGCGTATTTCGAATACGTAGAACAGGACCTGTAATAGTGGTTTCTAAAAGTACTATTTAGAAGAAACCCATACTACTATTGTTATAGCGTGCACTAATATTCTACCGCTTGAGTATGAGTTGGTGGTCTAACGAAGCTGGAAGCATGTACTTTAATATACTGTAGTTGAGATTCTATAGTAGAGCCAATATACTTGTATGTTGAGTATATGTGACTAGTTAGTTAAGACAGACTTGTACAAGATAGCTTATGTGCTATATCACCCCTTGTGACTGTTCGAATGATCTAAATATCCAGGGCCCTGGGGAACATAACTTGGATATTTGCTTTAGGGTAGCTCCCTTAGAAAGCAGAAACATTGCAAGAGTCGGGGATCATTGGACTAGAGGTCTAAGGATGGTAGATGTCTTTTAGGGAGGTGTTAGTATACTCTTCCTCTCTAAATGTACAGTGATGCGTAGATGGATATTTTAATCATTACACCTATAGGTTGGATATTTTACTAATGCAATATTGTTTTGGGGGTCAATATTTCCTTATGGTGATATTAGGAAACATTTAAAATGCAAAATACAGCTATTTTTATCGCAGGGGTATTTTGATTATTTTAGTAGCCAAGGCGATGTGTTTTTTGGTCCTCGGAATAGCCCATAAGTCTTGATGGTTTTGGGCTGAGGGATTGGTCTTGTATAAAATGGATTTTATTTTATATGAGTAGCCTGGTTTATTTATTGGGCTAGAATAAAACAAAAGGTCCAAAAAGGGAGAATTATATATTGGCCCATTTGGGTTGTTTAATTAATTTAATTATTGGGCTTGTATTAAACCAAGAATAATTAAAATGAATTAAAGGCTTAACCCAATGAATTGGGCCAAGGCTTGAGGTTTATATTGGTCCATTTGGACTATTTAATAAATTTAAATTATTGTGCTTGTATTAGTCCAGGAATAATTAAATTGAATTAAAGGTTTAACCCAATGAACTAGGCCATAGGTCCATAGGCCTGGTTAATGGCTTAACATCACATGAGCCTTAGGGCTTCTTTGATTCTACCTCCTCTGTTTGATTTTTGAATGCCCGGGTAATAGCCTATTATTAAGAAGTTGGGATTCAAGTGAACAGAGGTAGTTTTACACAGAAGGTCGTCGTTTTCTCTAGCCCTTCTTCTTCTCCTCTCTATAGACAGTGACTTCTATGCTATTCAACAGCAAGAACAAAGACACATTTTTTTCTACTTAATGCTTAATAGCATTTAGTCGGAAAAATGAAGATCATCCTCTTAATCCTACGCCTTCACTAAGCTTTCAGGAACGGGTTATATTCTAAAAGACCCGAAGCATCGCGTTGATGCCCAGACAGAGCCGACGGCTCGCAGGACAACAGCCTGAAGAGAGGATCACAGAACCAGCAATGGTTCAGATAAGATTGTCGGCACCTCCTAGACAAATGATAAAGCGCAAAGGTAAGGAAAAAAAAATGGTGCTTTCACTGCTCTATTTTTCAACATGCTTCTGTGAGTTTCTATTTGTTGCCGTGTTTACTTACAATCACATGGATAACTATTCAGTGCCAATGAGAGAATCTCATTATTGTAAATGTGTAAGTATACATAGACTTAAGATCTCCAATATACTTTATTTACTAAATGTTGTACTTTGGTGCCAATCTTTGGAGTCCCTAAAAGATCGCCTATGGATGGATATTGGGTGCAATGCAGAATAAAAGAAAGTAGTTGAGAGTGTCAATAAAGGATTTATTACTCCTAATACTAGGGGCATATATCTCATGGCTACTTGTTGGAATTAGTATTTGAGAAGTCATTGGGCAAGGTGACTTTGTGTTGGTAATAGTTCCAATTGATAGATTTGTTGAGTAAAGGATTCTAGAACTAGTAATAAATTTGGGTTAGAATAAGTTGTATTCAACTAAGAGTTGGCATTAATTCCATATTCTAAAACCGAATGGAATATAGTATGATAAAAGGAGCTTATTACACTGATGTTTTGCTTTTGAAAAGTTCACGTCAAGCTACATGACTTTCTAAACTTTTGGGTGGTCTTGATGCATTACTAGATGTCGTTCTTGATCTACTAAATATGGATTTATTAATTAGATAATGAATAAAATAATCTTAAATAGAATTAATAAGTTAATTTTAATTATTAAAGATTATTAATTCTATATTGATTATAATTAATTTGCATTTTGATACCAATTGGTTAGAAAACCAAACAAGTCACACATAATAATGGAATTGGTACTCAAGATATTATTTGATAATATTATGTGATTAATTTGTGAGAAGAAATAATTATTATGAGCTAATTATAAAGTGTTATAATTAGTTGGAAGCCATTACAATTATTAAAAAACTAGTAGGCCTAATTGTAATTATTGAGTCCAATAGCCCATAATTTAAGGAAAGCATAAATAATTGTTTCCTAAAGGTATTAGGAAACAACGGGCTCTGTGCGTGTGGGTTTTAAAAGAAGGAGATTGCCTTTATAGTTTTTTAGGAAATTACTCTCAGCTTTTTTTTTTTTTTTTTGAAAAAATAGGGACACACACAAAAGCAAGCTGACCTCTTTTTGAAAGACAGAGAAACCTTTTCTTTTATTTCCTTCTTACAAAACAAAAATCATGTGCCACCATAATAAATCAACTAGTATTGATTCTTGGTGTCTATTTGAGTACAATTCATTATGTAGATCAATATTAGAGAAATTTCAATACTTTTAGTGGTTTTTAACTCGAACAAAATTTTCTAAAAAGTTTGACGCGTGCAAAGAAAATTTTAAATTTTGCATTTTTCAAGTAACGAATTTTTCTTCTCTCTCTTAACCTCGTTTCGTTATATACGAGTAATTCTGTTGCGTAGATTTCGTTTTAATTTTTATTGCGCATTAATTATTATTGTATAATCGAAATTCAACAAATCATGACTTACATGTTTGAAGAAAAGGATTTATAGACAATCACATGAAAACCATATAAAACAAAAAACCACATAGTTATTAAAACATAACATTAGTTTATGCCGAAAATAAGGAAACACATAGTTCATAAACAATTATCACCATCTTGACTGAAGGAAAGCCCTCACATTCAAACTTTATGGAATTTCACATGCTAAAATAGAATTTTTAAAACAAGAGACTCCAAGTAAGAGTTTGTACATAGCTTTTTTTTACTCGAGTAGTTCTCCTTACAGGTTTCCTTCACAAGAGAAATCTATGTGTAAGATAAAGACCTCATCAAACAACTATAGCACTAATAGGAATACTCTACTTATTTTACACTTCAAAGTTTCTTGAACTCAATTTCCTTGCTAACCGACAGTCGTAATACCACATGCAAAATAGTCTAACATACAAATAAAAAACCATGAAAAGAATTATTTCTACATACTTCCTATACTATTTTACACGACTAATTCTGAGCTCCTTCCGTCCTATTACATTCAAGTAATTGAGGCGGTGACAATATTATGCGAGCTTGACAAGATACAGTTAAGTGTCAGAACTATAGATTTGGAAGTACCTATTACCTTACATTATAAGGCATCATTATGAAATGTGTTTCAATTGTACACACTTTAGATGTATGAGAGTTAAAGCATTGCTTGCAAAATCTTAATTTAAAATTGATGCCAAGGTTCTCTTTTGTTTTAGATTCAGAATCTTACCGTAGATTCCGTAAAATGGTGCCATTTTGATATTGAATTACAACAGTGGGGTGGTCTTTTGCGGAATTCCATTTGTAGCGTGGTCGCATTTTCATATAAAATAAGGTTGCATTATAGAAATGAGACAAAAAATTTAGCTTAAAGCGAGAATCAGAAATTTTAAAAAATAAAATAGGTCGCATCACTTATCCATTCACCCGCAACGAGCTAACCATTCTTCTTCCCTATTTCCTCTTATTGGTTGATCAAGCAGACCTAAGAAGCTGTGCGCCAGCGAGAATCCTATTCTGGAAGGGGCATCTCTACGAAAGTTGCGGACAAACGTGGGAACCTATTTGCTATGCCTTATTGTTGAAGCACCAGACTGGGCTATAAGAAGACAATGTTTGAACTTCTTAGATTCAATTTTGTAGCTTCCTCCTATTTCGGGGCATTGTTTCAAACACAATTTAAGATTCATTAACTAGTGGATTACTCCAATTTATAGGTATCACTCTCCAAACGACAGCGTTAATCAAATTTTTATTTTTAGTTGAGGTTTTGTATTTGATATGTTTTTTTTTTAGTTGTTTTTACTAGGATTTTGAATATTTTCTTGCTTTTATATAGCTTTAGTTAATTGGTTGATATGTTCTAAATTGTCAATTTTATTGAGCATTTTTTCCCCTATTTCAAATGCTAGTAGGATATTATAAAACGATTTAAGTGGACTAGAAGGTGAAAGAAATTACTTTAAGTGGCTTGAAGCCAAGACACGGTAAATTTTCATCAATATCAAATTATGTATTTTGGCTTTGTAGAAGAAGAGATTCAAGATTCATTGACTAGTTGATTGCTCCTACAAATAAGTTAATTTTGGTTTCTATTTTGGAATTCATTTTTAGTTATTTTGGTGTAGGGTTTAGAAGATCTAATCAAGATTTGAAATTTCATTCTACACACAATGAAAACTAATTTTCAAGATCTTTTATTTCTTTTCATTTTCTTTTCCACGATTTTATTTGATTTTCTTTTACCTTTCCATCTTCTAACTCTTTTCTTTCCAGGTCTTACGTTAATTATTTCAATTTACTTTAAATAGGTAGGATGGATCACATGCACGTAGATATCCATTTCGGCCCTCTTGTAGATGGTTTTTATCTCTTTAGCCGAGTCACTGTTCTTCATTGGTATGGTCTGAAAATCAGCATGCCTGTGATACTCCATTAGTGTTTAGACAATATGATTCTGCATTTTAGGAGCACACTCCCCTTTCAGGCAGGGTTATGGAGTTAGTGGAAAGTGCTGGTTTTGGGGAGAGGTAGACGAGTTGGACATATATAAGTTGATCACGCCCTCATTACTGCACTAGTAGAGTGATAGGGGTAGGTGACCTATACATTTCATTTACCAATAAGAGAGGCTACTGTGACATTAGAGGATGTAGAGATTTTATGGGGCCTTAGAGTAGATGGCGATCCAGTTGTAGGGGCGCCTTTTTACTGTAATAAATCTGATTGGATTGATCTTTGTGATAGACTACATGGTATTAGATCATGAGCAGAGCACATTCAGGGAAATAGGATTAGGAAGGCTCCTATTGAGGAGCACTTGGACATTCCTTTGGCAGATGACGCGAATGATGACGTTATACAACAATGTGCTTGTTATCTTATCTTCTTATTGATCAAGGGGTTATTATTTTCTAGTAAGTCCGGGAATTTACTACACTTGAGACATCTACTATAACACC
Organism: Voacanga thouarsii; assembly: GCA_026120185.1. Taxonomy (NCBI): domain Eukaryota; kingdom Viridiplantae; phylum Streptophyta; class Magnoliopsida; order Gentianales; family Apocynaceae; genus Voacanga; species Voacanga thouarsii. The sequence goes on from JANUWF010002207.1 coordinate 1,874,295, forward strand.
CCTACTAAAAGTACAACGAAAGCATATCAACACCCGGTGTCGCAGCATCCAGTTACCCAGATAAGGGGTCTTTATAACGGAAATCAACAGAGTATACAAGTCCAGATTCATACAATAACCCATACTGATGGTAAGTGCGCATAAGTAATAAAGAATTTCATACATGGAAGTTTCTATTCACCCTCAGTAATAAGACACATTTTTGAACCTTTTCTGCTGTCGCTATGGTAACGTCCTCTATCCTTAGATCCTTTCAACTCCAGATCTTACAAGAAGGTAAGGTAAAAGACATGTGTGAGTGAAAATTCACTCAGTGAGTCCCGTATGTGCTAATGTTTTATTAAAAAAGTGGAGTACACAAAACTTTTATGAAATAACATATCATTTGTTCATTAGAAATGAATCCAAAACTCTTTAACGAAGAGTGTATTCAGAACTCAATAATTTTTTGGAAAACGGTGTTTCAACTTTCAAATCATTGCCCTATTTTTTTTCTAATCACAAGCACTTCTCCAACAGAAGGTCGGCCTGTATGCAAGTCCCGCAGTCCTTGTCTTCAGCTACACGATCTCTTGTGCCAGGGACTGCGCTTTATAGCACGTCACCCGTGTCATGCCGAAATGGTGAACAACGTACAAAAGTACCTCACCTTACACTTAGGGATCTTTAACTTGCCACCATAAGCCAGGGGTCCCAATCCTGACGTCAATCACCATCGAGGTGGCAAGGGATTGAACACACCGAGTGTACCCGCCCAGTATCATGTGAACAATCCACCATCATAATCAATAGGCAATTGCTAGGCTCAAAATGGCTAGCCAGGACGACTTATCTCAATGTTATGCCGCCCTGTTTGGAGTAAGACAACCCCCAGAACTGATCAGATTACTTGGGATCGTCTATCTCTAACATGGGCTAGTACAAAGATCAAAGTCCTTGCTGAGTAATCAACGTCACCAATACTAACCCCGTTTGGCTGATCATGCTAGAGGGTTATCTGTTCACACAGAAATTTCATATCAAAATAATTTAGGGGCAAAACAGCATTTCTCGAAAATTATGTTGAAACCAGATAAAGGGTTCTATTCACACATCAAAATCTATTCCCAAAGAGTAACTGGGTCATTTTCCCTGTACTCGATCACAAAATTCATTTCTAAGGGCGTTCAGGTCATTTTACTGATATCCGATTCCAAAAGACTTTCCGAGGATATTCGGGTCATTTTACCCTTACCCACTTTGAAAAATATTTACAAGAGTTCCAATAAGGATATTTTGGTCATTTATTGAATACCCGAGTTCCAAAGGTTGTCATAAAATATTCCAATAAGGACATTTGGAACATTTACCAAATACCCGATTCCGAAAAGGAACTCTTTTAAGGAAATCTAGAATTCTAATCTCAAAAGAAGATTAAATTCAATGTTTCCAAACATATTTCTATAAAATGTTTGAAACGGAAAATAATATAGCATTTCATGGAAAAACAATGCACACTAACTTTAAAAGAGTGTTAGAAATCCAAAGGACTCATCTCGTGTCCTAAGCAATCATTTCCGTTCATGGCCGTTTAACCTTTGTTTCTACCATTTTCGATGTTCCATTGACTGTTTATCACTAAACATACATCAAACATCGTTTTCGGGTCAATTCGTGTTTGGCAGAAAAATACCCGATGGGTAGCCGACGTCCGGCCGTCGTGCCCGACGGTTAGCCGACGTTCAACCGTCATTCAACCGATGGGGCCGACGGTTAGTCGATGAGGCCGATGGTTAGCCGTCGGTCAAGGAAAACGTTTAACTTTCGTTCACGTCGTTTGATCAAATCTTTCGTTTTCCTTTTTCCACATCATTCCTCCCTTCATAAACAAGAGATTCACTTCAAGTTTCCCCAATTATTTTATCCAAAATCACATAAGTAGTCACCCTTACGTCCATTCATTTTCGGACTACTTTCTGGAATTTCACAAGTTTGACACACCATTTTTCTTTTACACATAACATTCAATTTACAGCTCTGATTTGGCTCCATGATATACCAAGATGACCGTAAGACTCTTAAATTTAGTTCATGATAGGCCGTTTTTAGAGTTCTAGTTCCAGTATCATGGTACTGGGCAAAATCAGCCTCAGCAGTTTTGAGTTAGTTTCACTATTCATTCTTTCCTTAACATTCTGCAATTTTCCAGTTTGACACCCTAACTTGTTTTGCCCATAACTTTTAATCCACAAATCAAAAAGTTGTCAAAACAATTGTAAAATATCCTTAAGACATTCCTTTACAAGTTCCAAATCATGGAGTACCAATTCTATTATCCATTTTGTTCAGTTTTGAACACAAAGATCTAGTAGTAAAATCCGGTTACTGATTTGGCACCTTTTACTATTTTCACCATAACTTTTGATCCGTAAGTCCGATTAACTTCAAAATTGTTCTAAAATGTCTCTATGATACCTAGATACAGTGATATATGCTTGATTTGTTCAAATCCAGAAAAATTATAGATTTACTGAACATAAAACCTACCAGAATTTTCTGCACACAAGAACAGCTTTCACACAACTTCACCTAACTAGTTTCCATAATTCACACATAAACTACTCACAATACATATACCAAAATGATCTCCATGCTTTATATAATAACTTTACTTCAAGTAAGGTAGATCTTTTCCTTTTCTTTGCTGTGTTTGGAGGCTGAATAGTCCAAGCATCTTCTTGCTTTTCTCTCTCTCTTTCTCTCATCTCTCTTTCTTCTCTATTTTCTTTTCTTTCCTCTTCTCTCTTTTCTCTCTTGTTTGCTCTGAAATTCTTGGCTATCTAAAGCCATTTTAGTTGGCCTTCATGGCCTATATATGGGGAAATAAGGTCTTCTAGTCAAAGGTTCATTAAATGGTCTCAAACATTTGGAAGCTCTTGATTGGTCCACCTAGCTACTTAGGTGTCATTTAGAATATTCAAGAATTCTATGGTGATTTGACAACTCTAGAAGCCCTTAGATCTTTATAGAATTCAAAAGAAAATTGTGGAATATCCTAGAAGGTCTTAGAATTATGTAGAACCTACAAAAGTATTGGAGAATCTTGTAGAAATCCCTAGGATTCTAAAAAACCATTAGATATTTTCTAATCCAGCATGGCCATGCACATTCAACCATGGCTAACTTGCTCAAATGAAGATTAGCTTAATTATTCTTGGTCAAATGAAGTCAAAAGGTGGTCCAACTTGGTCAAGATTGTCATGTTTGTAGGCCATCCTTATTTATTTCTTGTGGGCCCTCTAAATTATCACAACTTACAACCAATCAAATAGAAGAACTTGACCTCATTAACCAATCACTAAACGACACTTATTTTCATCCACCAATCATAAGAAGCCACACGTCTCATTTCCAACCGCAATTTCAATTTTCTTCAGAAATGACCAAAATCGGGTCCGTAACGGAAAAATATTTTATTTCACTATCCAACTCAAAAAATTCTACTGAATCCATTGGTAACACTTAAATTCTTTAATTTCCTCTCTACCTGGTCAAATTTGAGGTTGAACTCACAAACGTGGTCAAAATGACGAAAATGCCCTCAATACCCCGTTTACAACAATTCAAACCAAAACGTGCGTCTCATTGCACTGATCAATTTCTATTTCTAGAGTATCCTAAAATTCTTATTTTATTAATTTTAATAGCCTTCCAAAAATTTCGGGTACGGGTAGAACAAATCCAATAATTACATCCAGGTCTCGACTAAACTTTATTTTACCAAAGTATTCGTCTCAATACACCGATCAACTTTTTTTCTGGCCGTTGATATAAATTCTCATCTCATTACAGATAGTAGCCAACTAGAAGTAAAAAGGTGGGGTGTTACATCCTCCCCTCTTTACAAAAATTTCGTCCTCAAAATTTGGCTTATACTTGGAATAAATCTAGGTACTTTTTCAATATCCTCGCTTTCATTTTTCCCAAGCTACATCTTACACGGCATGATGATTCCACGATACTTGTACAAGTGGAATTTTCTCCTTCCGCGATTTCTTTTCAGCATACTTCACGATCTTAACAGGCTCTTCCTTATTCTTCAAGCTTAGAGTCAACTCAATGGGTTCTTTATTCAAAATGGGGGCAAGATTAGCCACATACTTTCGAAGTTGAGGTACATAAAACACGCCATGAATAACTTGAAATTCTGCTGGTAACTTCAAACCGATAGGCTACTTTCTCAATCCTCTCAACAATAGGGTACGGTCTAGTGTCTTTTCTTGTTCTTTGATTCCCTATTGTCATTGTGGAGCCAACTTCAAGAATACATGATTTCATTCTACAAATTCCAAATCTCTCTTATGTTGATTCGTATGACCTTTTTGTCTACTCTGAACCACCTCCAATTTAATATTAATTATCTTCACAACATGTCGAACTTTTTCAGGTCCCAAAGCATCCTATTCACCCATTTTTTTTTTTTTTTGGGACTTCATTTCCTTCCATAAAGAGCTTCAAATAGGACCATTCCATTTGTTAATTGATAAATATTATCGTATATGAATTCTACATACGCTAAATTATCAATCTACTTGACTCCAAAATTCATAATGTATGCTTAGAACATATCTTCCAAAATTTCCATTCACTCGCTCTGTCTGTCTATACGCGTATAGGTGCACTGCTATGATAAACTTTACTGTGGTCCCATACCTCTACTGTAGCTTAGTCCAAAACTTTGAGGTAAATCTAGGATCTTGATCTGACACAGTACTAGAGGGTACTCATGCAGCCTGATTACTTCCTCCATATAGATTTCACTTAACTGCTCTAAGGAATTTCGTTAATTAATAGAAATGGAATGAGAAGACTTAGCCAGTCGATCCATCATCACCCAATACTATCTTGCCGCTCCACTTTCATAAGTAATCCTGTAATGAGGGCTATAGTAATTTCATTCCATTTCCACCATACAGTAGATAATGGTTGTAACCCTCCAGACCATTGTTGATTGGCTTTTCTCTTCTTTTTTTTTTTTTTTTGACAGATTAAACATTATTTACAAAGTCCGAATTGTCCTTTTCCTTACCAATCCACCAATAACGCTGTTTTAGGTTCTAATACATCTTTGCGGCTCCTTGATGGATGGTATACTTACTCCAAGGTGCCTCCGCTAAACATCTTATCTCCTTGAATATTGTTTCAAAATATAATGTCGGCTCCATCAACAATTAATCCCATCATCATCCTTTCAGAACTTATCTCATTTGTATTCACCTCCTTCGGCACCAACTTTTGCACTCTTCATTTCATCTTGCTCTTTCTCCGACTATTTTAGGAAGGCAGGTTGAATGGAAGTATTACTCATCCTTATTTATCTGTCTACTGCAAACACTTCTAATTCTGAAATTTGTAACGTTTGAAGAGCTAATAAATTCGCCTACCTACTAAGGGCATTTACTATTGTGTTTGCTTTTCCAGGATGATATTTAATTAGACATTGAAAATCTTCCAAAAATTCCATCTATCAACTTTATCTTATGTTCAAATCCTTTCGAGTAAAAGCACAATTCAATCTCTTGAGGTTGGTGGAGGTTTCTAACTCTGCTCCACATAAATAATATCTTTGCTCCAAAAGGGCAAACACAATAGCAACTAACTCCAAATCTTGTATAATGTAATTCTCTTCATAAAGTTCCTATTTCCTAAAGATATAAGCTATCCATTTCTTTCCTGCATCAATACTCCTCTCAGTCCTTCATTTGACATATTTGTGTACTCCTCATCAGGCTTGTCCATCATTGGCAATGTTAAAATAGGAGTAGAGCTTAATCCTTTTCTCAACTCCCGATATTTTCCCTCATATTTTCTAGTCCAAACATAAGGAACTTCTTTTTGGGTGATTCGACTCAAGTAAAGCAATCTTAGGAAGTTTCCACTTCATCACTACTTTAACTTTTTTAGGATCTACTGTACTTGCGACTTTGGATATCATATGTCCCAAGAATGCTACTTCTTGTAGCTAAGACTCACACTTACTGAATTTTGTATATAGTTTGGACTACCTTAACTTTCCTAATACTTTCTGAAGATTATTGTTCATGATCTTAGGGATCTTTGGAGTACACTAGAATATCATCTATAAATAGAGTCACAAACTGGGTCGAGATGTCCGAAGCGTTAGATCTACGAAACAACAAGCATTAGTGATACTAAAGGGGCATCACTACAAGCTCAAAAGTCCATATCATGTTAAATGCAGTTTTAAATATATTTTCTTTTCGATTTCGAACTTAATAATATCCTTGCCTCAAGTCTAACTTTGAGAATCATCCTGTCCTTCGTAACTAATTGAACAATTAATCAATCATGAGCAATGTATATTTATTCTCTTTTTTTTCTGCATTTAACCTCATAAATCTATATGCATCCGTGGTAACTCAACTTTCTTTCTAACAAACAAGATGGGTACTCCCCAAAGTGGAGTACTAGCCAATGGAATTCTGGCACTATTAATTCCTTTACTTATTTCTTCAACCCCTGTAATTTTGTAGGTACCATTTAATAAGTAGTTCTTGAAATTAGCTTTGCCAATGTCACTAACTCAATAGAAAATTCTACTTCTCTCTTCAGTGGTAATTCCTTCAATTTTACTGGAAAAACATCCAAATACTCATTTATAATAGGAACTTCTTCAGGTTTCATAACCCCTCATGACTTATTAATTACATTGGCCCAGTACACCATTTCCAATTATCTTCCGGGCCTTGAGTCCCGATGTACAAGTATTATTTTTCCTCCCAGTCTCATCTACAATTTCCAATACAGGTTTCCAGATTGACAGAATTGTACTGCTTTATATCTTCAGTCAACTTGATTACGACGTTGGGGTAGCCAGTCTATGCTCAAGATAGCATCTTAGTCCTCTATGGGCAGGCATATCAAATCTCCTCCAAAATTTCACTTCCTACTAAGATCTTGCATTCCTCATGTACTTTCTCACTATTTATTTATTTTGCTAATAGGGCACTGACAAGAATTTCATATGAAATTTTCTTCCTCCTTTTTATTTCCATAGCATCAAGAAATACATTAGCAGTAAGGAATGGGTAGAATCTACCAATACATTAGCATCATGATTTTAATCTAAAGAGTGTGCCTTCAACTATTATGACATAATTATCCACCTTCTTTAATACAATCACTCGAGCATTTACTTATTTTAGCAGATTCGGCTATAGGAGTAGAAGCCTGTCTAGGTTCTCTCTTTCTAATCTTGACCCCTGTCCCTAATTATTTCTACTTGGTCGACTTTATCCTCCTATTCTTTAGAGGTGAGGGCAATTAAAACTCTTATGCCTTTCCTTCCTACAGTTAATACATCTAAAAGAGGTTCGTCCCCCCCCCCTCCTTGGGTTTCCCTTCCTCTGCATCTTTCCTTTTTTTTGCCATCGGGGTCTTCTAAATCTTTTCTGACTTATACCCCAAAATTCACTTCAATTTCTCCTACTCATATCCTCATTTATGCTAACATTCTTTTTGGTTCTGAATTAGTAGGAGTTGTATATGAACTAGCTGTATTGAATCATTCACATTTCTTTGCATCAGGGTGTAACCAAACTAGTATGTCTGATTCTATTTCCAATTTTTTCCTGAACTCTTCAACCATAGGTACCTTCATCTCGGGTACCTCCTGATCTCTTCCTATCTCAACATCCTTGAAACATAACATCTCGTCTTCTAATATTCCCAGTGTATCCCCGCCAAATTCCTTCTCATTATCCTCAGACAATACTACACCATCGGGGACACTATCCTCTTCATCACTATCCTGATGGCGTGATTCAATATCGCCATCGATTTCATCAAAATCGCCACCTATCTCCTTGTGTGATGACGATATCCTCTCGAGATTAGGTGTCCTTTCCAGACTTAGGTCTCATGCAATTAAGTCAATGATAGGTACTACAGGGTCAAATGCACTTTCAGTGAAATAAGGAGTATGATGGTGGCCAAGGTTGGATCTTGTCTAAGTGAAATGTCCTAGCACACCTGCTCGGTGGATAATATTAATACTTTCAATTTTTTTTTTCACACTCGAGTTCTAACCTATTTTTTTCTTCCTATCATCACTATACTCATCTATTGGGCACTTGCCCTTATCATCCTTATTCATCATACTTCATAATGAAAGAGTTCTATCAATCCCTATAACGATGCCACAGTTCTATGAAACTAGGCTTTAATACCAATTGTAACACCCCTACTAAAAGTACAGCGGAAGCATATCTACAGCGGGTGTCGCCCTGCCCAGTTACCTAGACAAGGGGTTTTTATAATGGAAATCAACAGAGTATGCAAATCCAAATTCATACAACAACCCATACTGATGGTCAAGTGCGCACAAGTAATAAAGAATTTCATACAAGAAAGTTTCCATTCACCCTCAGTAATAAGGTACATTATCCAAAAAAGGGAAACGTCTGAACCTTTTCTGCTGTCACTGTGGTATCATCCTCAATCCTTAGATCCTTTCTGTAACACCTCGCTACCTAGGCCCGCCAGGGCCAGGGATGTCGCCCCGTCCAAAGGACAAGGGGTCTTTATAATTAGGACACACAAATATAATAGCGGAAATAAACTGATACTTCAACTTAAAATTTATTACAACCCAAAAGAAATAATAATAAATCCAAGAATACTCAAAACAAATCCATAATAAAAATTCATCCGCTCTCAGCTCTCCCAACATTACACAAAATAAATCCTCAGAAAATTCTTCCAAAGCAGACAATATATAGCTATTCATGCCCACATCAAGATGGACCTGAAATCATGATAAAATGGTGGTGAGACAGAAATCTCAGTAAGTCCGTGTGTGCTTCGAGTGTTTAGTGAAAACAGTTCGTGGATGCAAAGTGTGAAACCTTTATAAGAGAAATACTGGCAAGCAATAACATTAGTAAAAAACAAGAGTGGCATTCTGGCTTTTCCATCCATACATAAGTAATAAAATAAGCCACTCAAAAGAAAGGGATATGGGTTACCACACGTCGGGCCCCATAACCGGTCAGAATGCCGACACTTTGTGTAGACTGACAAAAGTAGGTGATCGGCCTACTGGGCAAGATACTCCTCATTCTCTATACCCAAACAACAACCGGGTGTCCATTCCGGCAAACCACAGTCACTTGACCGAAAACAAACTGCTAGATCGGATCGGCACGACTCACTGGACTGACATCTTATCCAGGAATGACTCACCCCTCAGAGGTAGCCGCCTACTGAGAGACTCACCATAACCCTTCAAAGACTAGTCCTAGTAGTCCACCCTTATTGAGTACTCAACGACGTTTCCCACTTGGGATAAAATGAACAAAACATTGTTCCACATGAAAATGGCAATTTATGGGTTTTCCCAAAGTCTTTAACAAAATAAGTTTTAGAAAGAGTTCGAGTTTGAGTAAATCTGCTCATTGGCTTTTAAATAATTCAAGTGTTTGAAATAAGAAAAGATTTAACCCTCAATTGCCTTTACATAAATAAGTGTCCATGCACTCTACACATGGCTTGCCATAATAAACATTTTGCATCAAACAGGTTTTATGCAGGAGCTTACCAGATTCTTGCTCACAATAACAAGGTCTCCAACGGCAGACCTAACCCCACATGGGAAAATACAAATCACAATCAATTTCAAGCCACAAACTACTTCCTTAATTTTAAATCGAGTCAACTTACTACTACCATGATCCTAGTGTCCCAACCTTTAAGGTTAAACAATAAGTAAATAGGTTTAAGAGTTTAGCCTAGCAAAATTATTTAAAATAATTAATGATTTGGGAAATAAATTTAATAAGTTGAAAGCTTAAATCTTGTTAGGAAAAATTTACAGTTTATTTGATCAAGAGTTCTAGGTAGTATTAATAATTTAGTTGTTAGAAAATAATTGGTAGCTAAAATTAGTTGAAAATAAATTTAATGAGTCTCACTTGAACAATATTAAATAAATTCTTAAGGTGTTTTGATTGGAAGATAATAGTTAAAATTTTAGTAATATATATTCTACTAATTGTAATTATTTTCATAAAGGCTTTAATTGATCTAATTATATTAAGTAATATATACATATACATATATATATATATATTATTTTTTCAAGCAAAAATCATTATCTGTTTGACTAAAATATCCTTTATATATATGACAATCCAAATCTACCATTCCTAGGGTTTTGTTTTTTTTTCGAAAATACTAAGAGAAATTATTTTATTGAATATTTTATTCATGAAGTAAAAATTTGTTTGGGGACAACTAGATCATGATCAAATTCCTATGGCTAACCACAATCAATACATACACAATCCTTTCATTCATCAAATCATCCAAATCATGCATACAAGCATAGATCTCAATTTATCAACACATGATCTAACCCCTACTGGCATAAATATGATCATGGCTTCAATATTAATCCATCATGAATATAAACCCTATTCACCAAAGGTGACATAATCTCTAACATACTTCATCACATCTACTACTTATGACATGCATCAACCTCAAATCATCATATAATCATCTAAGACAATCCTTCCACGCATAAATCCCATCTCCTTCACAATCATACATATATTCATACTTCAATCTCAACAATATATATATATATATATATATATACTCAAATCCTATCCCCATGAACCTATTATTATTATCACCCTAGAGACATGCTTATAGAGTTTAGAAGAAGGATTGATGGTACTTACTTGGTTGATGAACGCCTTGAAGGAGTTTAGAGTAGATCTCAACTCCTAGGTGTCTAACTTTGTCCAAAGGAGATGGCGAGAGCATGATTATGGTGAAGAAGTCATCCGGCCAAGGAGAGGAGTTTGGGTCGTGAGAGAGAGAGAGGGAGAAGAAGAGATCATTAGTATGTTTATTTGCATAGGTTCTCACTAGAGATCATGTTTGGAGAAGATGAAGTTGATAGAGTAAATTTACCTTGAAGACGTTCTTGTCCTTCACAGAAATTTCTGCTTTTGATCCGAAGTAGCAAGATGATTTGAGGAATTTGATGTTAATAATGGTGTTGATGGACTCACAGCAGTGAGTAGGTCAAATCTGGAAGTTTTTGAGAGGATTTGAGATGCTTTGGAGGGGTATTATGTGTAGGGTAGAGGTATGTGTTCTCGGTATAGTGTGTGTGTTCTTGGAGATTGAGAGATTTCATGAGGTGGTTCTTGTGCAGCTGCCGAATTTTTGTGAGGGATAGGGGTGGCTGAATTTCTGTAGGGTTTAGGGACTTGTTCCTCTGTTTTGGAAGAGAAAAGGAAGGGTTAGTTGTCACAGTCCTTGAACATTATTTTTAGGATGTGAATTTGGAAACTAAATATTCTAGGATATCTTTATAATTTGGAGAGCTTTGAAGGTCTCATTTGGCCGACTGGTTGATTAGCTTTTCTGAGGAATTAAAGCTGATTCAAGGTGGCTTATGGTGGCTAAAACTAAGGTGCACAATGATGAAGAAGATGTCTGGTCATTTGAGTAAGATATTATGGAAAGTTGCTAAACAAGGATGGATGGAATTTTGGAAACCAATCAAGCTAAATTGTAGGGATTTGTTGGAGAGATTTTCGGACAGCCATTGCTGAATTTTATGCAGAAGCTTGAGGTAAACATTGGAACTCTGCTAATGGAGGTTTAAGGAAGGTTTTGGTAGATCAAGTTTGGTATTTCAGCCAGAAGAAAAATAGGAAACAAAGCTGGAAATTTGGACTTCCAAGCATTTCGCTGAACAGGAATTTTATGGGCAAATTTTCGGCTGCCACTTCCAGCCAATTTGCAGCGAGTTTTGAATGGAATTTCAGGGGTATTCAAGGCTAGTTTCCAGCCTTCTTCTTGAAGGAAAAACATGGCTAAGGTACTAAACAAGATCTGGAAGAAAACAGCTTGGTTTAGGACTCTCAAAACTGTTTTTCGTACAGGAATTTTTTTCCTGTTTTGCTCCAACTTTGAGCAGTCCGAAATTGGTCAAGAATTTTCAGGTTTCAAACTGATCCTAAAGATCATTTTTCGGGCAGCATTTGGGAGGGATTTTGACATTTTGAAGGTACAACAAGCTGGAAAATTTCAGCTCATGACAAGAAGGAAGATGAACTAGTCTAGAGTGAAATTTCAGCAAGCTTACTAGAGGGATTTTTCCCCTTGGAATTTCCCACCATTCTTCCACATTTTTCAAACCATGATAAGCCTTTTACTAGGGAATTTTAATCCCACAAGATCACAGTATTTTACTGAAATTGCTGGAAAGAAAATGGATAGAACATCTTGATCAAACTAAGAAGTTGAAACCTAAGGAAAACCAAAGATAAAGGGAACAAGAATTCCTTTTAGGAAATTCGAGTAGGGCAAAAGAGTGGAATGAGAATACTCCTAGCATGTCTCTCTTAGGACATCATCCCTACCTTACTCTAAGCTCTTAAGACCGTAATTTCCTCCGCTAAGCAAAAATAAAATTTAATCTAGCTAAAGCTTCTATGATGGAATTTGAACCCAAGACTTCAAGAATTAATTCCAAAGCTCTAACCACTACACCACAACAACTCTTGTTGATATTTTCACTAGAAAATTATTTTCTATTCAATCCACAGGCTATCTCCCTATTTTCACCTCGGACAAAAATTACCATCTTGCCCCTCTCACACAATACTCACCAACTAGACTTCAAGACAATAAAACCCAAATCCAAAACATATAAAAATCATATGAAAATATATTTAACCATGAAATAAAATATGATATGCATCCCAACCCCCTTACTCTAAGGTTGGTTTTGATCGGGGTTTCACATCCTCCCCTCCTTAAAAGAATTTCTTCCCGAAATTCAAGCATACCTTTATTTCAGCTCGGGATACTTCCGCTTAACCCATTCTTCTGATTCCCATGTGGCATCCTGCGTGCCATGGTGCTCCCACTGAATCTTAACCATCAGTATCTGCTTATTTCGTAGGGTTTTGACACTGCGGTCCAATATCCGCACAGGCTTCTCCACGTAGCTCAGATCTGGCTGTAACACCAATGGCTCATCATTCAATACATGACCAGGATCCGCATTATACTTCTTCAATTGTGACACATGGAACACATCGTGGATTCCTGTCAACCCATCCGGCAAGTCTAATCGGTAAGCTACTGGTCCAATTCTTTCCTTAATGAGAAACGACCCCAAATACCTCGGATTCAACTTTCCGCCTTTCGGATGCTTTAATATTCCCCTATTCAGAGTCAGCTTCAGAAATACGCAATCCCCAACTTGAAATTCTAGATCCCTTCGCCAATTGTCCGCATATCTCTTTTGTCAGCTTTGAGCAACCTTTAACCTTTCCCGAATCAGTTTCACTTTATCCAACATTTCTTGGACACATACCTCTCCGGTTTTGCTCACATGACGATCTTCCGTCCAACTCCAATACAATGGTACCTGACACTTGCACCCATACAAAGCCTCGTTTGGTGCCATCCCAATTGAGGCTTGGTAGCTATTATTATACGATAGCTCGGCATACGGCACACACTCGATCCATTTATCCCCGAAATCCAGGACACAGGCTTTCAACATATCTTCTAATATTTAGATCACCCTTTATGATTGCCTAACAGTCTGCGGATGCGCCGTCGTACTGAATTTCAAATTCGATCCCATCGCCTCCTGGAACTTTCCCCAAAAAACGAGAAGTAAACCTCGGGTCTCGGTCGAATACTATGCTCGAAGGTACTCCATGAAGTCAGACTATCTCTCGAACATAAGTTTGAGCCAGCTTCTCCATGGAGTCCCTCACATTTACCGGTATGAAATAGGCCGACTTGGTCAGTCGATCCACCACTACCCATATGGCATCCTTCTGAGTCTTTGACATGGGGAGTCCGGTGACAAAGTCCATAGTCACCTCCTCCCACTTCCATTCTGGCACAGGCAATGGCTGCAATAGTCCTGCTGACTTCTTATGCTCCGCTTTAACTTTTTGGCAAGTGAGACAGGTCGAAACGTACTTGACCACATCTCGCTTCAGTCCGGGCCACCAATAAGCTCTCTTCAAATGCTGATACATTTTGGCCTCCCTCGGATAAATGGCGTACTTGCTCTTATGTGCCTCCTCCAAAATTCTGTCCTTCAATTGCGGCTCCCCGGGTACACACAATCGATCTTTGAAATGGAAAATTCCCGCTTCATCTTGACGGAATTCACTGTCTGGTCGCTTAAGCTCCTTATCCTTGATGATTGGAAACTCGGCATTACTTCGCTGAGCCTCTACTATTTCTTGCTTCAAATCCGGCACCAACTTCAAGTTGCTGATGACAATTCTTTTGTCTCGCATTTCTGCCCTTCTGTCCAATACGTCCCGAACTACTTGCATTTCTTGTACTTTCAGTCTGGCCATTCTAACTTTTCTGCTCAGGGCGTCTACCAGAACGTTGGCCTTCCCGAGATGGTAGTTGATCAGGCAGTGGTATTCCTCCAAGAATTCCATCCACTTTCGCGGCCTCAAGTTCTGATCCTTTTGGGTGAAGATATACTTCAGACTCTTATGGTCGGTGAACACTTCATATTCGGCTCCATACAAGTAGTGTCTCCATTTCTCTAGGGCGAACACTATTGCTGCTAGCTCCAGATCATGAGTAGGGTAGTTCACTTCATGAGGTCGCAACTTCCGAGATGCATAAGCAATCACTTTTCTGTCTTGCATCAACACCGCCCCAAGTCCTTCCTTCGAAGCATCGGTGTATAGCGCATAAGGTTTGCCTTCCTCCGGTAGACTTAATACCGGTGCTGTCATCAGTCTCTTCTTCAATCCTTGGAAACTTTTCTCGCATTTTTCGTTCCACACAAACGGAACATCCTTCCTCAACAAATGGGTCATTAGCGATGTGAGCGTCGAGAATCCCTTGATAAACCTTCGGTACTACCCCGCCAACCCTAAGAAACTCCAGATCTCGGTAATATTCTTCGGCTGCTTCCAGTCTGCTACCGCTTCAACCTTGGCCGGATCTACCTTAATTCCCTCCTTGGTCACCACATGACCAAGGAATGCCACACTGTCTAACCAGAATTCACACTTGTTGAACTTCGCGTACAGCTTGTGCTCCTGCAGTTTCTCCAGCACGAGCCTCAGATACTCTGCATGCTCCTCCGGACTCTTGGAGCATATCAAAATGTCATCGATGAAGACCACCAAAAACTTATCTAGATAGGGTCGGAATACTCGGTGCATCAGGTCCATGAATACTGCTGGAGCGTTAGTTGCCCCAAACGGCATCACCACAAACTCGTAATGTCCATAGCGGGTGTTAAAGGCTGTCTTGGGAATATCATCTTCTCTTATCCACACCTGGTAGTCACGTTGCCTCAGATCTAACTTGGAATAGCAACTGGATCCTTGCAGCTGATCAAACAGCTCGTCAATCAGTGGGAGGGGGTACTTGTTCTTAATCATCAAATTGTTCAGCCCTCCGTAGTCGATGCATAGCCTCAAGGTCCCATCCTTCTTCTTCACAAATAGTACAGGCGCTCCCCAAGTCAACGTGCTGGGTCAGATGTAACCTTGACCCACCAACTCCTCTAACTACTCCTTCAATTCCTTCAATTCTGCCGGTGCCATTCGGTACGGAGTCCGTGATACTGGTTCCGCCCCCGGAATTAAGTCTATAGTGAATTCCATCTCTCGTTCGGGAGGTAGAGAGTTAAGCTCCGCCGGGAACTCATCGGGAAAGTCCATTACCAATTCGGTGTCCTCCAGAGTGCACTGGTCCTTCGGCTTGTTTATCACGTAAGCCATATAACCTTGACAACCTTGCCTCAACAATTTTCGGGCCTTAGCCCCCGCAATCATGTACTTCAGCTTTTCCACTATCTTGCCATTAAATTTGAACACATCATAACCCAGCCTGACGAACTGAACTGACTTATTTTTACAGTCTACCCTAGCCCCATATTTGGCTAACCAGTCTATCCCCAAAATCAAGTCATAGTCCTCAATGTCTAACATAATCAAATCTCCCTCCAGGTTTTCTCTCCCTACTTTAATATTACAATCCTTCGCATACCGATCCGCTTGCACCATTTTTCCCAAAGGTGTGCATACTTCTAAAATGAAGGGTACCTCCACTCCATCCCAACCCAAATGACAAGCACACAACTTGTTTATATATATGAATGAGTAGAGCCAGGATCAATCAAAGCATTAACGGAACGTCCTTAAATAGTGAACGTACCTTCTACCACTGCTGCATCGGCCCCAACTTCCTTTCTGTTGAGCGCGAATACCTTGGCCTTCACTTGCAGCTTCGGTGCTCCACTCCCGGATGCTCCAGTGGTGTTGGCACGGTTGGGCCTCGGGTTCTGAGCCGAGTTTCCTTGCCCGAACCGGTGCAACTTGGGGCAGGTGCTCCTCAGATGGTTCGGGTCACCCCAATGATAGCATTTTCTATCTCCGCCCTTGGACCAATAGTTTCTCTCGGTGTGGCCCTTCTTCCCACACTGCCTGCACGATGGGAGATTCGGTACAGGTCCAGTTGGTGCTGTCCGGGCCTACTTTCCCCGGTTCTGCCATTGATGATTGGCAGGGCGCTTGTGGGGTTGCAGCCTCAGGAAATGTCCCTGCGGCTGTCCTGGTGGTTGGAAAGGCTTGGCCACCATCCTGCTGCAGTGCTCATTCTCCATACGAGTAGCCGCGTCCACAGCCCCCGAGTAAGTTGTCGGTGGAGCAGGTGCCAATGCTCTTCTCAACTCCGATCTTAGCCTTTTGACAATCTACCTCGTCCTATTCTGCTCAGTATCCACCAATCTTTGGCAGTATTTAGACAATAGCGTGAATCGCGCCGCATATTGAGCCACTGACAGGCTCCCCTGCCTCAGATTCTGAAATTCATCCTCCCGCTTCTCCACACTCCACTGTGGGATGTACTCAGCCCTGAAGGCTTCAACGAAGTTGGACCATGCCCATTCTTGCTCATCTACCACCCAGTCCTTTTGGACCCGCTGCCACCATGCCTAAGCTGGCCCTCTCAATCGAAAAGTTGAAAATTTAACCATCTGCTCCTCCGACTACTGGAGCGTTGCGAAAATGTCCTCTATTTGCTCGACCCTTTGTTCGGCCTTCTGATCTTGTTCGACTTCACCTATAAAGATGGACGGTTGGAATTTCAAGAACTTCACTAACGCCTCGTCTTCCCCTCTAGGGTTCCTCCGCTCGGCCAAAGTCTGAATAATCTCGGCCACCTTACCGAGTGCCTGGCCCATTGACACATTAGCCAGGGCATCCGTCCCCATTCTCATCTCACAATCACTTCGTCCATTACCCGGATTGGGTGATTGCATCTGCTCAGTTTCAACTTTCGGTGCTACATTGTCTGCCTCCGAAATCCTTCTGGCTGAAGAAGCTGCACGATGCCTGGGTGCCATTCTAAACTATACCCCATATGTCAAGTGAATGCACCCAAGCATCAAATCATTTTAGTTGTGCATACATGCATGGTTAACTGTGAGTAGAAAGAAATTATATTCAAACTTATTTAAAGGATTGCTCATAATTTTGATTTAAAAAATTAACTTGCACAAATCCAAAATTATGAACAGAACATAGAATTGAAAATCTTTGACAAACTAGTTCTCAAAAGACAGTAATTAGATAATCATCCAAGCAAAATAACTCCTAACTCTCTAATCCTCATCCGAACCCTCATTATCGGCCTCATACAACCAACCTCTAGTGTTCTTGGAAAAATCCACCCCGTCCCCACTAGCAAATCCCTCTATTTGTTACTTCCTAAGGCTCCTAGATCTCTCATCGGGCTCAACTCGGCTGAAGGAAGGGATGAAGGAAGGCATAGGTGGAGACTCATAGTCTATCTCCCCCGGGTTATCACTATCTACTGCAAAATCCACCTCAGGATTAGGAGGGTGGGGTTCAGGCTCCACTATCATCATCTCATCCTCACTGTCAAAGCTTATGTCTATCACCGGGATTGGAGATGGCTCTAAGATCTGGACCTCGTCGTCACTACTATCCTCCATAAGGTCAATCTCATCATCACTGTTATCCACCATAGGGACAACTAGCTGAGGGGCAAGCTGGGGAATTGGATGGTCCTCCTGGTCTAGATAGTAAGGCGGGTGCCACTGCTGCCCTTTCCTTGTTGTCCTAAGCAGTCTAACCATCCTACAGCATCAACAAGATAGGTTAGCTAAGATTTAAACTTAAATAAATAAAACATATATCATCAATATTTGCCTATAACTTAGGCTCTGATACCACTAGTAAAACCTCGCTACCTAGACCCACCCGGGCCAGGGATGTCGCCCCGTCCAAAAGACAAGGGGTCTTTATAACTAGGAGACACAAATATAATAGCGGAAATAAAATGATACTTCAACTTAAAACTTATTACAACCCAAAAGAAATAATAATAAATCCAAGAATACTTAAAACAAATCAATAATAAAAATTCATCCGCTCTTAGCTCTCCCAACATTACACAAAATAAATCCTCAGAAAATTCTTCCAAAGCAGACAATATATAGTTACTCATGCCCACAGCAGGGTGGACCTGAAATCATGATAAAATGGTGGTGAGATAGAAATCTCAGTAAGTCTGTGTGTGCTTCGAGTGTTTAGTGAAAACAGTTCGTGGATGCAAAGTGTGAAACTTTTATAAGAGAAATACTGGCAAGCAATAACATTAGTAAAAAACAAGAGTGGCGTTTTGACTTTTCTAGCCATACATAAGTAAAAAAATAAACCACTCGAAAGAAAGGGATATGGGTTACTACACGTTAGGCCCCATAACCGGTCAGAATGCCGACAGTTTGTGCAGACTAACAAAAGTAGGTGATCGGCCTACTAGGCAAGATACGCCTCCTTCTCTATACCCAAACAACAACCGGGTGTCCATTCCGGCAAACCACAGTCACTTGACTGAAAACAAACTGCTAGCTCGGACCGGCACGACTCACTGGACTGACATCTTATCTGGGAAGGACTCAACCCTCAGAGGTGGCCACCTACTGAGAGACTTACCCTAACCATTCAAAGACTAGTCCTAGTAGTCCACCCTTATTGAGTATTCAACGACGTTTCCCACTTGGGACAAAATGAACAAAACACTGTTCCACATGAAAATGGCAATTTATGGGTTTTCCCAAAGTCTTTAACAAAATAAGTTTTACAAAGAGTTTGAGTTTGAGTAAATCTGCTCATTGGCTTTTAATTAATTCAAATGTTTGAAATAAGAAAGGATTTAACCCTCAATTGCCTTTACATAAATGAGTGTCCATGCACTCTACACTTGGCTTGCCATAATAAACATTTTGTATCAAACAGGTTTTATGCAGGAGCTTACCTGATTCTGGCTCACAATAACAAGGTCTCCAACGGCAGACCTAATCCTACATGGGCAAATACAAATCACAATCAATTTCAAGCCACAAACTACTTCCTTAATTTTAAATCGACTCAACTTACTACTACCATGATCCTAGTGTCCCAAGCTTTAAGGTTTAATAATAAGTAAATAAGTTTAAGAGTTGAGCCTAGCATGATTATTTAAAATAATTAACGGTTTGGGAAATAAATTTAATAGGTTGAAAGCTTAAATCTTATTAGGGTAAATTTTGAGTTTATTTGATCAAGAGTTCGAGGTAGTATTAATAATTTAGTTGTTAGAAAATAATTGGTAGCTAAAATTAGTTGAAAATAAATTTAATGAGTCTCACTTGAACAATATTAAATAAATTCTTAAGGTGTTTTGATTAGAAGATAATAGTTAAATTTTTAGTAATATATATTCTACTAATTGTAATTATTTTCATAAAGGCTTTAATTGATCTCATTATATTAAGTAATATATATACATATATATATATATATATATATATATATTTCTAGCAAAAATCATTATTTGTTGGACTAAAATATCCTTTATATATATAACAATCCAAATCTACCCTTCCTAGGGTTTGTTTTTTTTTTTTTAAATACTGAGAGAAATTATTTTATTGAATATTTTATTCATGAGTAAAAATTTGTTTGGGGACAACTAGATCATGATCATATTCCTATGGCTAACCACAATCAATACATACACAATCCTTTAATTCATCAAATCATCCAAATCATGCATACAAGCATAGATCTCAATTTATCAACACATGATCTAACCCCTACTAGCATAAATATGATCATGGCTTCAATATTAATCCATCATGAATATAAACCCTATTCACTAAAGGTGACATAATCTCTAGCATACTTCATCACATATACTACTTATGACATGCATCAACCTCATATCATCATATAGTCATCCAAGATAATCCTTCCATGCATAAATCCCATTTGCTTCACAATCATACATATATTCATACTTAAATCTCAACAATATATATATATATATATATACATATATTCATACTTCAATCTCAACAATATATATATATATATATATTCAAATCCTATCACCATCCACCTATTATCATTATCATCTTAGAGACATGCTTCTAGAGTTTAAAATAAGGATTGATGGTACTTACTTAGTTGATGAACGTCCTGAAGGAGTTTAGAGTAGATCTCAACTCCTAGGTGTCTAACTTTGTCCAAAGGAGATAGCGAGAGCATGATTATGGTGAAGAAGTCATCCGGCCAAGGGAGAGGAGTTTCGGCCGTGAAAGAGAGAGAGGGAGAAGAAGAGATCATTAGTATGTTTATTCACATAGGTTCTTACTAGAGATCATGTTTGGAGAAGATGAAGTTGGTAGAGTAAAATTACCTTGAAGATGTTCTTGTCCTTCACAGAAATTTCTGCTTTTGATCCGAAGTAGCAAGAAGATTTGAGGAATTTGATGTTAATAATGGTGTTGATGGACTCACGGCAGTGAGTAGGTCAAATCTGGAAGTTTTTGATAGGATTTGAGATGGTTTGGAGGGGTATTAAGTGTAGGGAAGAGGTATGTGTTCTTGGTGTAGTGTGTGTGTTCTTGGAGATTGAGAGATTTCGTGAGGTGGTTCTTGTGCAGCTGCCGAATTTTTGTGAGGGATAGGGCTGGGCAAATTTCTGTGGGGTTTAGGGACTTGTTCCTCTGATTTGGAAGAGAAAAGGAAGGGTTAGTTTTAACAATCCTTGGAGAATATTTTTAGGATGTGAATTTGGAAACTAAATATTCTAGGATATCTTAATAATTTGGAGAGCTTTGAAGGCCTCCTGTGGCCGACCGGTTGAGTAGCTTTTCTGAGGAATTAAAGCTGATTCAAGATGGCTTATGGTGGCTGAGAGTAAGGTGCACAAAGATGAAGAAGTTGTCTGGTCATTTGAGTAAGATATTATGGAAGGTTGGTAAACAAGGATGGATGGAATTTTGGAAACCAATCAAGCTAAATTGAAGGGATTTGTTGGAGAGATTTTCTAAGAGCCATTGCTGAATTTCATGTAGAAGCTTAAGGGAAACAATGGTGCCCTATTAATGGAGGTTTAAGGAAGGTTTTGACAGATTAAGGTTGGCGTTTCGGCCAGAAGAGAAATAAGAAACAAAGCTGGAAATTTGGACTGCCCAGCATTTCGCTGAACAGGAATTTTTCTGGGTAAATTTTCGGCTGCCACTGTCAGCCTATTTGCAGCAAGTTTTGAATGGAATTTTAGGGGTATTCAAGGCTGGCTTCTAGCGTTCTTCATGAAGGAAGAACACAAGCGAAGGTACTGAACAAGATCTGGAAGAAAACAGCTTGGTTTTGGACTCTCAAAACTGTTTTTCGTACAGGAATTTTTTTCCTGTTTTGCTCCAGCTTTGAGCAGTCCGAAATCGGTCAAGAATTTTCAGGTTTCAAACTGATCCTAAGGATCATTTTTCGGGCAGCAATTGGGAGGGAATGTTAGCTAAAAATTTCGACATTTTGAAGGTATAAGAAGTTGGAAAATTTCAGCTCATGCCATGAAGGAAGATGAACTAGTCTAGAGTGAAATTTCAACAAGCTTACTAGAGGGATTTTTCCCCTTGGAATTTCCCACCATTCTTCCACATTTTTCAGACCACGAGAAGCCTTTTACTACAGCATTTTGATCCCACAAGATCACAACATTTTACTGAAATTTCTGGAAAGAAAATGGATAGAACATCTTGATCAAACTAAGAAGTTGAAACCTAAGGAAAACCAAAGATCAAGGGAACAAGAATTCCCTTTAGGAAATTCGAGTAGGGCAAAAGAGTGGAATGAGAATACTCCTAGCATGTCTCTCTTAGGACATCATCCCTACCTTACATCATCCCTCACATTTACCGGTATGAAATGGGCCGACTTGGTCAGTCGATCCACCACTACCCATATGCCATCCTTATGAGTCTTTGACATGGGGAGTCCGGTGACAAAGTCCATAGTCACCTCCTCCCACTTCCATTCCGGCACAAGCTGGCTGCAATAGTCCTGCTGACTTCTTATGTTCCGCTTTAACTTTCTGGCAGGTGAGACAGGTCGAAACGTACTTGACCACATCTCGCTTCAGTCCGGGCCACCAATAAGCTCTCTTCAAATGCTGATACATTTTGGCCTCCCTCGGATAAATGGCGTACTTGCTTTTATGTGCGTCCTCCAAAATTCTGTCCTTCAATTGTGGCTCCCCGAGTACACACAATCGATCTTTGAAATGGAAAATTCCCACTTCATCTTGACGGAATTCACTGTCTGGTCGGTTAAGCTCCTTATCCTTGATGATTGGAAACTCGCGTACAGCTTGTGCTCCTGCAGTTTCTCCAGCACGAGCCTCAGATACACTGCATGATCCTCCAGACTCTTGGAGTATATCAAAATGTCATCGATGAAGACCACCACAAACTTATCCAGATAGGGTCGGAATACTCAGTGCATCAGGTCCAAGAATACTGGTGGAGCATTAGTTACCCTGAACGGCATCACCACGAACTCGTAATGTCCATAGCGAGTATTAAAGGCTGTCTTGGGAATATCATCTTCTCTTATCTACACCTGGTAGAAACCTTACCTCAAATCCAACTTGGAATAGCAACTAGATCCTTGCAGCTGATCAAACAGCTCATCAATCAGTGGGAGGGGGTACTTGTTCTTAATCGTCAAATTGTTCAGCCCTCGGTAGTCGATGCATAGCCTCAAGGTCTCGTCATTGTTCTGCACAAATAATATAGGCGCTTCCCAAGGCGACGTGCTGGGTCGGATGTAACCTTGACCTACCAACTCCTCTAACTGCTCCTCCAATTCTGCAGGTGGCATTCGGTACGGAGTCCGTGATACTAGTTCCGCCCTCGGAATTAAGTCGATAGTGAATTCCACCTCTCGGTCGGGAGGTAGAGAGTTAAGCTCCACCTGGAATACATCGGGAAAGTCCCTCACCACTTCGGTGTCCTCCAAAGTGCACTGGTCCTTCGACTTGTATATCACATAAGCCAAATAACCTTGACAACCTTGCCTCAACAATTTCCGGGCCTTAGCCCCCGCAATCAAGTACTTCAGCTCTTCCACTCTCTTGCCTTTAAATTCGAACACATATAACCCGGCCTGACAAACTGAACTGACTTATTTTTACAGTCTACCCTAGCCCCATGTGTAATACCCTGGATGACCTAGGCCCACCAGGGCCGGGGATGTCGCCCCGTCCAAAGGACAACGGGTCTTTATAACTAGGTCACAAATAAAATTGCTGAAATAAATAATACTCAATCTAAAAAAAAGAATTTATTACAACCCAAAATACTTCAAAAGTACATCCATGAAATTCAAAAAAAAAACCCATAATTAAAATCATCCACACTCGTCTCCCCAAAGCAATACATAAAATCAAAAGATACATTCTCTTCCAAGGTAGCTACTCACCCACAACAAGATCAACCTGAAATCATGATAAAATGTGGTGAGACAGAAATCTCAGTAAGTCCGTGTGTGCTTTGGGTGTTTAGCGGAAACAGTTCATGGATGCAAAGTGTGAAATCTTTATAAGAGAAACATTGGCAAGTAATAAACATTAGTCAAAAGCAAGAGTGGCGTTTTGGGTCTTCTAGCCATACATAAGTAATGAAATCAACCACTCGAAAGAAAGGGATATGGGTTACCACACTTTGGGCCCCATAACCGGTCCGAATGCCTAACACGTTGTGCAGACTGATAAAAGTAGGTGATCGGCCTACTGGGCAAGACACTCCTCCTTCTCTATACCTAAACAACCGCCGGGTGTCCATTCCGGCAAAAACACAGTCACTTGACTGAAACAAAATAAACTGCTAGCTCGTACCGGCACGACTCACTGGAATTGGCATCTTATCCAGGAAGGACTTGCCCCTCAGAGGTGGCCACCTACTGAGTGACTTATCCTAACCCTTCAAAGACTAGTCCTAGTAGTCCACCCTTATTGAGTACTCAACGACATTCCCCACTTGGGATAAAATGAACAAAGCATTGTTCTTCATGAAAATAACAATTGGAGGGTTTCCAAAGCTTTGGGAGAATTTAGTTTTAGAAAGAGTTTCAAGTTTGGAAAAGTCTGCTCAAAGACTTTTACATAATTTAAGCATTGGAATTAATGATGAATTCAACCCTCAATTGCTTTCAAATAACCGAGTGTCCTTGCACTCCACATTCGGCTTGCCATAAGGAAATCATTTCATATCAATCAGGTTTTATGTAGAAGCTTACTTGATTCTTGCTCACAACAACAAGGTCTCGAACAGCTGACCTAACCCCACATGGGCAAATACAAATCTTAATCTGATTCAAGCCACAATCCACTTCCTCAACTTTCAATCAACTCAATTCACTACTACCATGATCCTAGTGTCCCAAGCTTTAAGGCAAAACAATAATTGAATAGGTTTATAAGCTAAGTTTAATTTGTTATTTAAGATAATTAATGGATTAGGAAATAAATTCTAATAAGTTGAAAGTTTAAATCTTGTTAAGGAAAATTTAGAGTTTATTTGATCAAGAGCCATAGGTGGTACTAGGTAAAATAGTGATTTAATGATAGCTTAGTTGTTAGAAAATAATTGATAGCTAAAACAAGTTAAGATTAAATTTAATAAGTCTTTCTTGGAAAATAATAAGTAAATCCTTAAGGGTTTTGATCTAGTAAATATTTTATTAAGTATAAATCTTTTCCATAAGGGCTTTAATTAATTTTCTTTATTTTAAATAGTATTTATTTATTTTATTTTCTAGAAAAATCATTATTTTTTTTGACTAAAATATCCTTCACATATATTATAATTCCAAATCTACCCTTCCTAGGGTCTTCGAAATTCTTTAGCAAAAATTATTAGTAAATATTTTACTCATGAAATAAAATTTGCTTAGGGACAACTAGATCATGATCAAGATTCCATGGTCAACCATAATCAATAACATACTCAATCCTTCAATTCATCAAATCATCCAAGTCTTGCACATAGGCATAGATCTAAATTTATTATTACATGATTTAACCTCTACTAGCATAAACATGATCATGGCTTCAAAATCTAATCATGCATATAAATCTTATTCACCCATGGTGACATAATCTCTAGCATGCTTCATCACAAATACTATCTATGTCATGCATCAAATCTTAACTCATCATTAACTCCACCAATATAATCCTTCCATGCATAAATCCCATCTCCATCACAATCCTACATATACTCATTCTTCAATCAACAACATCACATACACAAACCCGTCGCCATTCATCAACCTAGAGACATGATTCTAAATTTTAAAAAGAGGATTGAAGGTACTTACTTTATTGATGAATGACTTGAAGGAGTTTAGAGGAGATCTCAACTCCTAGATGGCTAATCTTGTTCAAGAAAGGTGGCGAAAGCATGGTCATGGAAAAAGAGACCATTCGGCCAAGGGAGGAAATTTCGGCCATGAGAGAGAGAGAGAGAGAGAGAGAGAGAGAGAGAGAGAAAGAGAGAGAGAGAAAGAAGAAGAGATTGTTAGCATGCTTATTCATATAGGTTTTCATTAGAGATTAAGTTTGGAGAAGATGAAGTTGTTAGAATAAGTTTACCTTGAAGATGTTCTTGTTCTTCACAGAAATTTCTGCTTTTTGATCCAAAGTAGCAAGATGATTTGTGGAGTTTGATGTTAATAAGGGTGTTGATGGATGCACAGCAAGGAGTAGATCAAATATGGAGATTTTTGTGAGGGTTTGAAGTGGTTTGGAGGTGTATTAGGTGTAAAAAGGTAGTAGGTGTTCTTGGTGTAGTGTGTGTGTTCTTGGTAGCTAGAGAAAATCGAGAGAGAGAGAAGAAGAAGCTGCCGATTTTCTGAGGAATTGGGCTGCCAAAATTCTGTAGGGTTTAGGGAGTGATTTCTCTGATTTGGAAGGGAAAGGAAAGGTTAGTTGTTACAATCCTTGAAGAATATTTTTAGGAAGAGAATTTGGAAACTAGATATTCTAAGAATATCTTGATTTTTCTGGACAGCTTTGAAGTCTCCTATGGCCGACTGGATTGTGCAGCTCTTCTGGGGAATTAAGGCTGGTTAAAGGAGGCTTGTGATGGCCGAAATAAAGGTGCACAATGGTGGAGAAGATGTCTGATCAATTGAGCAAAATTTTATGGAAAGTTGTTAAACAAGATGGCTGAAATTTTGGAAAGTAATCAAGCTAAATTGCAGGGATTTGGTTGAGGGATTTTCGGTCAGCCATGGAGGGGAATTTCGTGCAGAAGCTTCAAGGAACAATGGAGCTCTATTAATGGAGGTTTAAGGGAGGTTTTGATAGAAGTAGGTTGGGGTTTTCGGTTGGAACAAAATAGGAAACAAGCTGGACAAAAATTCTGCACAGAAATTTTGCCTTACGGGAATTTTCTGTCAGAATTTTCGTCTGCCATTTCCAGCAGATTTACAGCGAGTTTTGAAGGGGATTTCAGGCATATTCAAGGCTGGTTTCCAGCCTTATTTATGGAGGAAAAACATGGCTAAGGTGCTTCACAAAATCTGGGAGAAAACATCTTGGTTTGGAGCTCTCAAAGTTGATTTTCGTACAGGAATTTTTCCTGTTTTGCTTCAGCTTGAGCAGTCTGAATTTGGACAAAAACTTTTAGGTTTCAAACTGATACTAAGGACCATTTTTCTGGTAGCATTTGGGAGGGAATGTGAGCTAGAATTTTTGACCTTTTGAAGGTACAACAAGCTGGAAAATTTCAGCTGATTCCATGAAGATAGATGAACTAAGATAGAGGAAAAATTTCAGCAAGCTTTCAAGAGGGATTTTCCTCTTGAATTTTCCCACAATTCATTTACATTTTCCAAACCATGAGAAGCCTTTTACTAGGACATTTTGATGCTAAAAGACCTTAGTCCTCTACTGAATTTTCTGGAAAGGAAAGGATAGAACACCTTGATTAAGCTAATGGGGTTGGAAATTAAGAAAAACTAAAGATCAAGGGAGAATGAATTCCCTTTAGGCATTTCGTGAAGAACAAAAGAGTGAAGTGAGAATTCTCCTAACATGTCTCTCCTAGGATATCATCACCGCATTGATCTAGGCCCTCATGGCCGAAACCATCCTTTTCCAAGCAAAATAAAATTTACTTAAGCTAAAGCTTCTATGATAGACTTTGAACCTTAGACCTCGAGAATTAATTCCAAGGCTCTAACCACTAAACCACATCAACTCTTGTTGCTATTTCTACTAGGAAAATTATTTCCTATTCAATCCACAAGCTATCTCCTTATTTTCACCTCGGGCAAAAATTACCATTTTGCCCCTCTCACACATCACTCACCAACAAGACTTCAAGATAATAAAAATCAAATTCAAAGCACATAGAAATCATATGAAAACATATTTAATCATGAAATAAAGCATGATATGCATCCCAACCCCCTTACTCTACGGTTGGTCTTGACTGGGGTTTCACATCCTCCCCTCCTTAGAAGAATTTCGCCCTAAAATTCAAGCATACCTTTATTTCAGCTCGGGATACTTCCGCTTAACCTATTCTTCCGATTCCCATGTAGCATCCTGCGTGCCATGTTGCTCCCACTGAATCTTAACCATCGGTATTTGCTTATTCCGGAGGGTTTTGACACTGCGGTCCAATATCCGTACAGGCTTTTCCACGTAGCTCAAGTCTGGCTGCAACATTAACGGTTCCTCATTCAACACGTGACCGGGATCCGCATTATACTTCTTCAACTGTGACACATGGAACACGTCATAGATACCCGTCAACCTATCCGGTAGGTCCAACCGGTAAGCTACTGGTCCGATTCTTTCCTTAATAAAAAACGGCCCCAAATACCTCGGATTCAATTTTCCACCCTTCGGATGCTTCACAATCCCCCGGTTGGGTGATAACTTCAGAAGTACACCGTCCCCGACTTGAAATTCCAATTCCCTCCTCCGGTTGTCCGCATAGCTCTTTTGCCGGCTCTGAGCCGCCTTTAACCTTTCTCGGATTAGCTTCACCTTATCCAACATCTCTTGCACACAAACCTCTCCAGTTTTGCTCACGTGTCCATCTTCCGTCCAACTCCAATACAACGGTACTTGACATATGCGCCCATACAAAGCCTCGTAAGGTGCCATCCCAATCGAGGCCTGATAGCTGTTCTTATAAGATAATTTCGCGTAAGGTACGCATTCTATCCACTTGTCCCCGAAATCTAGAACACAGGCCCTCAACATATCCTCTAATATTTGGATTAGCCTTTCAGACTGCCCATCAGTCTGCGGATGTGCCGCCGTACTGAACTTCAAATTCAATCCCATTGCTTCCTGGAACTTTCCCCAAAAACGAGAAGTAAACCTCAGGTCTCGGTCTGACACTATGCTCGAAGGTACTCCATGGAGTCGGACTATTTCTCGAACATATGTCTGAGCTAGCTTCTCCATGGAGTCCATTACATTTACAGGGATAAAATGGGCCGACTTGGTCAGTCGATCCACTACTACCCATATGGCGTCCTTCTGAGTCTTTGACATAGGGAGTCCGGTGACGAAATCCATAGTCACCTCCTCCCACTTCCATTCCGGCACTGGCAATGGCTGCAATAGTCCCGCTGACGTCTTATACTCCGCTTTAACTTTCGGGCAGGTGAGACAGGTCCATACGTACTTGACCACATCTTACTTCATTCCGGGCCACCAGTATGCTCTCTTCAAATCCTAATACATCTTGACCTCTCCCGGATGAAATGCGTACTTGCTCTTGTGTACTTCTTCCAAAATTCTGTCCCTTAGCTGTTGCTCTCCGGGTACACACAATCGATCTCTGAAATGGAAAACCCCTGCTTTATCCTGACAGAATTCGCTGTCCGGTTGCCTAAGCTCCTTATCCTTGAAAATTTGAAAATCGGCGTTGCTTCGCTGAGCTTCCACTATTTCTTGCTTCAAGTCCGGCACCAACTTCAAGTTGCTGATAACAATCGCTTTGTCTCGTACTTCCGTCCTTCTGTCCAATACGTCCTGAACTACTTGCATTTCTCGCACCTTCAGCCTAGCCACTGTGGGATGTACTGTGGGATGTACTATGGGATGTACTGAAATTCATCCTCCCGCTTCTCCACAATCCACTGTGGGATGTACTCAGCCCTGAAGGCTTCAACGAAGTTGGACCATGCCCATTCTTGCTCATCCACCACCCAGTCCACTTGGACCCGCTGCCACCATGCCCGAGCTGGCCCTCTCAATCGAAAAGCTGCAAACTTAACCATCCGCTCCTTCGAGTACTAGAGCGTTGCGAAAATGTCCTCCATTTGCTCGACCCATTGTTCAGTCTTCTGATCTTGTTTGGCTTCACCCATAAAGATGGCCGGTTGGAATTTCAAGAACTTCTCTAACGCCTCGTCTTCCCCTCTAGGGTTCCTCCGCTCGGCCAAAGTCTGAAGAATCTCGGCAACCTTACCGAGTGCCTGGCCCATTGACACATCAGCCAAGGCCTCCGTCCCCATTCCCGTCTTAGGATCACTTCGTCCATTACCTGGATTGGGTGATTGCATCTGCTTAGTTTCAACTTCCGGTGCTACATGGTCTGCCTCCAGAATCCTTCTGGCTGAAGAAGCTGCACGATGCTTGGGTGCCATTCTAAACCATACCACAGATGTCAAGTGAATGCACTCAAGCATCAAATCATTTTAGTTGTGCATACATGCATGGTTAAGTGTGAATAGAAAGAAATTATATGCAAACTTATTTAAAGGATTGCTCATAATTTTTATTTCAAAATTTAACTTGCATAAATCCAAAATTGTGAACAGAACATAGAATTGAAAATCTTTGACAAACTAATTCTCGAAAGATAGTAATTAAATAATCATCCAAGAAAAATAACTCCTAACTCTCTAATCCTCATTCGAACCCTCATCATCGGCCTTATACAACCAACCTCCAGTGTTCTTGGAAAAATCCACCCCATCCCCGCTAGCAAATCCCTCTATTGGTTCCTTCCCAGGGCGCCTAAAGCTCTCACCGGGCTCAACTCGGCTGAATGAAGGGATGAAGGAAGGCCTAGGAGGAGACTCATAGTCTATCTCCCCCAGGTCATCACTATCTGCTGCTAAATCCACCTCAGGATTAGGAGGGTGGGGTTCAGGCTCCACTATCATCACCTCATCCTCACTGTCAGAGCTTATGTCTATCACTGGGATTGGAGGTGGCTCTAGGATCTGGACCTCGTCCTCACTGCTATCCTTCATAAGGTCAATCTCATCATCACTGTTATCCACCATAGGGACAACTAGCTGAGGGGTAGGCTGGGGAACTGGAAGGTCCTCCTGGTCTAGATTGTAAGGCGGGTGCCACTGCTGCCCTTTCCTTGCTGTCCTAAGTAGTTTTAACCATCCTACAGCATCAACAAGATAGGTTAGCTATCATTTAAAATTAAATAAATAAAACATATATCAACAATATTTGCCTATAACCTAGGCTCTAATACCACTTGTAATACCCCGCTACCTAGGCCCGCCAGGGCTAGGGATGTCGATTCGTCCAAAGAACAAGGGATCTTTATAAATAGGACACATAAATATAATAGCAGAAATAAAATGATACTTCAACTTAAAATTTATTACAACCCAAAAGAAATAATAATAAATCCAAGAATACTCAAAATAAATCCATAATAAAAATTCATCCGTTCTCAGCTCTCCCAACATTACACAAAATAAATCCTCAGAAAATTCTTCCAAAGCAGACAATATATAGCTACTCATGCCCACAGTAGGATGGACCTGAAATCATGATAAAATGGTGGTGAGACAGAAATCTCAGTAAGTTCGTGTGTGCTTCGGGTGTTTAGTGAAAACAGTTCGTGGATGCAAAGTGTAAAACCTTTATAAGAAAAAATACTGGCAAGCAATAACATTAGGAAAAAACAAGAGTGGCGTTTTGGCTTTTCCATCCATGCATAAGTAATAAAATAAACCACTCGAAAGAAAGGGATATGGGTTACCACACGTTGGGCCCCATAACCGGTCAGAATGCCGACACTTTGTGCAGACTGACAAAAGTAGGTGATCGGCCAACTGGGCAAGATACTCCTCTTTCTCTATACCCAAACAGCAACCGGGTGTCCATTCCGGCAAACCACAGTCACTTGACTGAAAACAAATTGCTAGCTCGGACTGGCACGACTCACTGGACTGACATCTTATCCGGGAAGGACTCACCCCTCAGAGGTGGCCACCTACTGAGAGACTTACCCTAAACCTTCAAAGATTAGTCCTAGTAGTCCACCCTTATTGAGTACTCAATGACGTTTCCCACTTGGGATAAAATGAACAAAACACTGTTC
Source organism: Voacanga thouarsii (assembly GCA_026120185.1). NCBI lineage: Eukaryota > Viridiplantae > Streptophyta > Magnoliopsida > Gentianales > Apocynaceae > Voacanga > Voacanga thouarsii. The sequence continues at coordinate 1,906,066 of JANUWF010002207.1, forward strand.
CACATGAAAATGGCAATTTATGGGTTTTCCCAAAGTCTTTAACAAAATAAGTTTTAGAAAGAGTTTGAGTTTGAGTAGATCTGCTCATTGGCTTTTAAATAATTCAAATGTTTGAAATAAGAAAGGATTTAACCCTCAATTACCTTTACATAAATGAGTGTCCATGCACTTTACACTTGGCTTGCCATAATAAACATTTTGTATCAAACAGGTTTTATGCAAGAGCTTACCTGATTCTTGCTCACAATAACAAGGTCTCCAACGGCAGACCTAACCCCACATGGGAAAATACAAATCACAATCAATTTCAAGCCACAAACTACTTTCTTAATTTTAAATCGAGTCAACTTACTACTACCATGATCCTAGTGTCCCAATCTTTAAGGTTAAACAATAAGTAAATAGGTTTAAGAGTTTAGCCTAGCAAAATTATTTAAAATAATTAATGTTTTGGGAAATAAATTTAATAAGTTGAAAGCTTAAATCTTGTTAGGAAAAATTTACAGTTTATTTGATCAAGAGTTCTAGGTAGTATTAATAATTTATTTGTTAGAAAATAATTGGTAGCTAAAATTAGTTGAAAATAAATTTAATGAGTCTCACTTGAACAATATTAAATAAATTCTTAAGGAGTTTTGATTAGAAGATAATAGTTAAATTTTTAGTAATATATATTCTACTAATTGTAATTATTTTCATAAAGGCTTTAATTGATCTCATTATATTAAGTAATATATACACACACATATATATATATTTTATTTTTCTAGCAAAAATCATTATCTGTTTGACTAAAATATCCTTTATATATATAACAATCCAAATATACCCATCCTAGGGTTTTTTTTTTTTGTTGAAAATACTAAGAGAATTTATTTTATTGAATATTTTATTCATGAAGTAAAAATTTGTTTGGGGACAACTAGATCATGATCAAATTCCTATGGCTAACCACAATCAATACATACACAATCCTTTAATTCATCAAATCATCGAAATCATGCATACAAGCATAGATCTCAATTTATCAACACATGATCTAACCCCTACTAGCATAAATATGATCATGGCTTCAATATTAATCCATCATGAATATAAACCCTATTCACCAAAGGTGACATAATCTCTAGCATATTTCATCACATATACTACTTATGACATGCATCAACCTCAAATCATCATATAATCATCCAAGACAATCCTTCCATACATAAATCTCATCTCCTTCACAATCATACATATATTAATACTTCAATCTCAACAATATATATATATATATATATATATATATTCAAATCCTATCACCATCCACCTAATATCATTATCACCCTAGAGACATGCTTCTAGAGTTTAAAAGAAGGATTGATGGTACTTACTTCATTGATGAACGCCTTGAACGAGTTTAGAGTAGATCTCAACTCCTAGGTGTCTAACTTTGTCCAAAGGAGATGGCGAGAGCATGATTATGGTGAAGAAGTCATCCGGCCAAGGAGAGGAGTTTTGGCCGTGAGAGAGAGAGAGGAAGAAGAAGAGATCATTAGTATGTTTATTCACATAGGTTCTCACTAGAGATCATGTTTGGAGAAGATAAAGTTGATAGAGTAAATTTACCTTGAAGATGTTCTTGTCCTTCACGGAAATTTCTGCTTTTGATCCGAAGTAGCAAGATGATTTGAGGAATTTGATGTTAATAATGGTGTTGATGGACTCACAGCATTGAGTAGGTCAAATCTGGAAGTTTTTGAGAGGATTTGAGATGGTTTGGAGGGGTATTAAGGGTAGGGAAGAGGTAGGTGTTCTTGGTGTAGTGTGTGTGTTCTTGGAGATTGAAAGATTTCGTGAGGTGGTTCTTGTGCAGCTGCCGAATTTTTGTGAGGGATAGGGCTGGCCGAATTTCTGTAGGGTTTAGGGACTTGTTCCTCTGATTTGGAAGAGAAAAGGAAGGGTTAGTTGTCAAAATCCCTGGAGAATATTTTTAGGAAGTGAATTTGGAAACTAAATATTCTATGATATCTTGATAATTTGGAGAGCTTTGAAGGTCTCCTATGGCCGATTGGTTGAGCAGCTTTTCTGAGGAATTAAAGCTGATTCAAGGTGGCAAAAACTAAGGTGCACAATGATGAAGATGATGTCTGGTCATTTGAGTAAGTTATTATGGAAGGTTGCTAAACAAGGATGACTGGAATTTTGGAAACTAATCAAGCTAAATTGCAGGGATTTGTTGGAGAGATTTTTTGACAGCCATTGCTGAATTTCATGCAGAAGCTTGAGGGAAACAATGGAGATCTGTTAATGGAGGTTTAAGGAAGGTTTTTACAGATTAAGGTTGGTGTTTCATCCAGAAGAAAAATAGGAAACAAAGCTGGAAATTTGGACTGCCCAGCATTTCGCTGAACACGAATTTTTCTAGGTAGATTTTCGGCTATCACTTCCAGCCAATTTGCAGCGAGTTTTGAAGGGAATTTCAGGGGTATTCAAGACTGGTTTCTAGCCTTTTTCATGAAGGAAAAACATGGCTAAGGTACTGAACAAGATCTGGAAGAAAACAACTTTGTTTTGGACTCTCAAAACAGTTTTTCGTATAGGAATGTTTTTCCTGTTTTGCTCTAGCTTTGAGCAGTCCGAATTTAGTCAAGAATTTTCAGGTTTCAAACTGATCCTAAAGATCATTTTTCTGGAAGCATTTGGGAGGGAATTTTAGCTAAAAATTTCGACATTTTGAAGGTACAACAAGTTGGAAAATTTCAGCTCATGCCATGAAGGAAGATGAACTAGTCTAGAGTGAAATTTCAGCAAGCTTACTAGAGGGATTTTTCCTCTTGGTATTTCCAACCATTCTTCCACATTTTTCAGACCATGAGAAGCCTTTTACTAGGGCATTTTGATCCCACAAGATCATAGCATTTTATTGAAATTTCTGAAAAGAAAATGGATAGAACATCTTGATCAAACTAAGAAGTTGAAACCTAAGGAAAACCAAAGATCAAGGGTACAAGAATTCCCTTTAGGAAATTCGAGTAGGGCAAAAGAGTGGAATGAGAATACTCCTAGCATGTCTCTCTTAGGACATCATCCCTACCTTACTCTAAGCTCCTAAGACCGAAATTTCCTCCCCTAAGCAAAAATAAAATTTAATCTAGCTAAAGCTTCTATGATGGAATTTGAACCCAAGACTTCAAGAATTAATTCCAAAGCTCAAACCACTACACCACAACAACTCTTGTTGATATTTTCACTAGAAAATTATTTTCTATTCAATACATAGGGTATCTCCCTATTTTCACCTCGGGCAAAAATTACCATCTTGCCCCTCTCACACAATACTCACCAACAAGACTTCAAGACAATAAAACCCGAATCCAAAACACATAAAAATCATATGAAAATATATTTAACCATGAAATAAAATATGATATGCATCCCAACTCCCTTACTCTAAGGTTGGTTTTGACCGGGGTTTCACACTTTCAACTCTAGATCCAACAAAATGGTAAGGTAAAAGACACGTGTGAGTAAAAAATCACTCAGTGAGTCCCGTGTGCGCTAATGTTTTATTAAAGAAGTAGAGTGAACAAAAATTTTATGAAATAACATATCATTTGTTCATCAGAAATGAATCCAAAACTCTTTAATGAAGAGTGTATTCAAAACTCAATAATTTTTTTAGAAAATGGTGTTTGAACTTTCAAATCATTGCCCCATTTTTTTCCAATCACAGGCATTTCTCCAATAGAAGATCAGCCTGTATGCAAGTTCCACAGTCCTTGCCTTTTGCTACATGGTCTCTTGTGCTAGGGATAACGCCTTACATCAAGTCACCCATGTCATGCCGGAATGGTGAGCAACGTACAAATGTACCTCACCTTGCACTTAGGCATCTTTTACATGCCACCATAAGCTAGGGGTCCCAATCCTGACGTCAATCACCATCGAGGTGGCAAGGGATTGAATACACTGAGTGTACCCCCCCAGTATCATGGAAACAATCCACCATCATAATCAATATGTAATTTCCAGGCTCAAAACGGCTAGCCAGGACGACTCATCTCTATGTCATGTTGCCCTGTTTAGAGTAAGACAATCCCCAGAACTAATCAAGTTACTTGGGGTCGTCTATCTCTAACATGGGCTAGTACAAAGATCAAATTCCTTGCTGAGTACTCAACGTCACCAATACTAACCCTGTTTGGCTGATCAAGCCAGAGGGTTATCTGTTCACACAAAATTTTCATATAAAAACAATTTTGGGGCAAAACAGCATTTTTCCAAAATCATGTTGAAACTAGATAAAGGGTTCTATTCACACATCAAAATGTGTTCCCAAGAGTAAGAAGGTCATTTTCCCCGTACTCGATCACAAAAGTCATTTCCAAGGGCATTCAGGTCATTTTATCGATCCCGATTCCAAAAGACTTTTCAAGGGTATTCGGGTCAATTTACCCTTACCCGATTTGAAAAATATTTAGAAGAGTTCCAATAAGGATATTTCGGTCCTTTACCGAATACTCAAGTTCCAAAGGTTTTCATAAAATATTCCAATAAGGACATTTGGAACATTTACCAAATACCCGATTCCGAAAAAGAAACTCTTTTAAGGAAATCTAGAATTCTAATCTTAAAAGAGGATTAAATTCAATGTTTCCAAACACATTTCTATAAAATGTTCTAAACGGTAAATAATATAGCATTTCATGCAAAAACAATTCACACTAACTTTAAAAGAGTGTTAGAAATCCAAGGGACTCACCTCGTGTCCTAAGCAATCATTTCAGTTCAAGGCCGTTTAACCTTCGTTCTACCGTTTTCGATGTTCCGTTGACCGTTTATCGCTAAACCTACATCAAACATCATTTTCGGGTCAATTCGTGTTTGGCTGAAAAATAACCGACGGGTAGCCGACGTTCGGCCGACGTGCCCGACAATTAGCTGACGTTCAACCGTCATTTAGCCGATGGCCAATGGGGCTGACGGTTAGCCAACGAGGCCGATGGTTAGCCATGGGTCAAGAAAAACATTTAACTTTCGTTCGCGTCGTTTTTCTATCGTTTGATCAATTCTTTCGTTTTTCTTTTTCCACGTCCTTCCTCCCTTCATAAACAAGAGATTCACTTCAAGTTCCCCAATTAATTTATCCAAAATCACATAAGTAGTCACCCTAAAGTCCATTCTTTTCCAGACTACTTTCTGGAATTTCACTGGTTTGACACACCATTTTGTTTTACACATAACATTCTATTTACAGCTCCGATTTGGCTCCATGATATACCAAAATGACCGTAAGACTCTTAAATTTAATTCAGATTTGGACATTTTTAGATTTCTAGTTCCAGTATCACGGTAATGGGCAAAAACAGCCTCAGTAGATTTCTAGTTCCTTAACATTCTGCAATTTTCCAGTTTGACACCCTAACTTGTTTTGCCCATAACATCTAATCAACAAATCCAAATGTTGTCAAACCAATTGTAAAATATCCTTAAGATATTCCTTTAGAAGTTCCAAATCATGGAGTACCAATTCTGTTGTCCATTTTGTTCAGTTTTGAACACAAAGATCCAGTAGTAAAATCCCGCTACTGATTTGGTACCTTTTACTATTTTCACCATAACTTTTGATCCGTAAGTCCGATTAACCTCAAACTTGTTCTAAAATGTCTCTATGATACTTAGATACAGTGATATATGCCTGATTTGTTCAAATCCAGAAAATTTATATATTTACTGAACATAAAACCTACCAGAATTTTCTGCACACAAGAACAGCTTTCACACAACTTCACCTAACTAGTTTCCATAATTCACACATAAACTTCTCACAATATATATACCAAAATGATCTCCATGCTTTAAATAATAACTTTACTTCAAGTAAGGTAGATCTTTACCTTTTCTTTGCTGCGTTTGGAGGCTGAACAGTCCAAGCATCTTCTTGCTTTTCTCTCTCTCTTTCTCTCCTCTCTATTTCTGGTTTCTCTCTCTCTTTCTTCTCTATTTCCGTTTTGTTTCTCTTCTCTCTTTTCTCTCTTGTTTGCTCCAAAATTCTGGCTATCTAAAGCCATTTTAGTTGGACTTCATGGCCTCTATATAGGGAAATATGGTCTTCTAGTCAAAGGTTCATTAAATGGTCTCAAACATTTGCAAGCTCTTGATTGGTACACCTAGCTACTTAGGTGTTATTTAGAATATTCAAGAATTCTATGGTGATTTGACAACTCTAGAAGCCCTTAGATATTTATGGAATTCTAAAGAAAATTGTGGAATATCCTAGAGGGTCTTGGAATTATGTAGAACCTACAAGAGTATTGGAGAATCTTGTAGAAATCCCTAGGATTCTCAAAAACCATTAGATATTTTCTAATCCTGCATGGCCATGCACATTCAACCATGGTTAACTTGCTCAAATTAAGATTAGCTTACTTAAACTTAGTCAAATGAAGTCAAAAGGTGGTCCAACTTGGTCAAGATTGTTATGCTTGTGGGCCATCCTTATTTATTTCTAATGGGCCTTCTAAATTATCACAACTTACAACTAATCAAATAGAAGAACTTGATCTCATTAACCAATCACTAAACGACACTTATTTTCATCCACCAATCATAAGAAGCCACACGTCTCATTTCCAACCGCAATTTCTATTTTCTTCAGAAATGACTAAAATCGGGTCTGTAACGGAAAAATATATTATTTCACTATCCAATTCCAAAAATTCCACTGAATGCATTGGTAACACTTAAATTCTTCAATTCCCTCTCTACCTGGTTGAATTCACTGTCGAAGTTACGAACGTTGTCAAAATGATGAAAATGTTTTCGATACCCCGTGTAGCACAATTGAGACCAAAACATGCGTCTCATTGCACTAATCAATTTCTCTTTCTAGAGTACCCTTAAATTCTTATTTTATTAATTTTAATAGCCTTCCAAAAATTTAGGGTACGTGTAGAACAAATCCAATAATCATATCCTGGTCCCGACAAAACTTTATTTTACCAAAGTATTCGTCTCAATACACCGATCAACTTTTGTTCTGGCTGTTGATATAAATTCTCATCCCATTACAGATAGTATCCAACCAGAAAAGAAAAGGTGGGGTGTTACATGTGAAACCCCAATTGAAACCAACCTTAGAGTAAGGGGGTTGTGATGCATATTATATTTTCTTGCATGCATAAATGTATTTTTGTATGATTTTATGTGCTTTAGATATGTAGTTTATAGTCTAGAAGGCTTAATTGTGTTTATTGAGTAAGAAGGGCAAATGATAATTTTTGCTTGACGTGAAAGTAGGGAGATAGCTTGAGGATCAAATAAGAAAAATATTTGGGAATAGAAATAAGAACAAGAGTTGTTGTGGAAGCAATGGGGTCAAGTCTGAAATTCAATACGACGGCGCATTCGCAGATCGATGGGCAGTCAGAAAGGGTTATATAGATATTAGAGGATTTGCTGAGGGCCTGTGTTCTGGATTTCGGGGATAAGTTGATAGAATGTGTACCGTATGCAGAACTATCACATAATAATAGCTACCAAGCTTCAATTAGGGATGGCACCGCATGATGCTTTATATAGGCGCAAGTGTCAGGTACCGCTACGTTGGAGTTGGTCAGAAGATAGTCACCTAAGTAGAATCAGGGAAGTCTATGTCCAGGAGATGTTGGATAAAGTAAAGTTGATCAGGGACAAAAGAGATATGCGGACATCGTATTTTTGAGATTAACACCGAATAGGGGAATCTTGAAGCATCTGAAGGGTGGAAAGTTAAATCTGAGGTATTTGGGGCCGTTCCCGATAAAGGAAAGGATTGGACCGGTAGCATACCGATTGGACTTGCCAGATGGATTGACGGGGATTCGTGATGTGTATCATGTGTCACAGCTGAAGAAGTACAATGCCGATCCTGGTCATGTCCTGAATAATGAGCCGTTGGTGTTGCAACCCTATCTGAGCTATGTGGAGAAGCCCGTGCGAATATTGGACTGCAGTGTTAAAAATCTCCGGAACAAGCAGATACCGACGGTGAAAGTTTAGTGGGAGCATCATGGCATGCAGGATGCAACGTGGGAATCAGAAGAGTGGGTTAAGCAGAAGTATCCCGGTCTAAAATCGAGGTATGCCTGAATTTCGGGACTAAATTCTTCTAAGGAGGGGAGGATGTGAAACCCCAGCTGAAACCAACCTTAGAGTAAGGGGGTTGGGATGCATATCATATTTTCTTGCTTGCATAAATGTATTTTTGTATGATTTTATGTGCTTTAGATATGTGATTTATAGTCTAGAAGGCTTAATTGTGTTTATTGAGTAAGAAGGGTAAAATGATAATTTTTGCTTGAGGTGAAAGTAGGAAGATAGCTTGAGGATCAAATAGAAAAAATATATGGGAAAAGAAATAAGAACAAGAGTTGTTGTAGTTTAGTGGTTAGAGCTTAAGAATTAATTCTTGAGTTCTTGAGTTCAAATTCCATCATTGGAGTTTTAGCAAGATTAAATTTTATTTTTGGTTAGGTAGGCTATATTTTGGTCCTTGCATGCCTTAGGGAAGAGTAAGAGTGTTGTCCTAGGGGAGACATAATAGGAATATCCTAATCCTACTCTTGTGCCTAACAAAAATTTCTAAGGGTTTCATACCTTTCTTGATTCTCTAGCTTTCCTTAATTCGTAATCAATTAGGTTGATTAATTTATTCAAACCAATTTTATTCCAGAAAATTTTATCCATGGCTGCTCCTAAAATATCTCCATCAATCATGCCAATCAAGCTATTGATTGAGGGCCAAAATTCCAGCAAACATATTCTGTAAACTACCATAAATCATCCCTCAAACAACCAGAAATCTCTTCACCATTGTACATCATATTTTCAGCCACCATTAAGCTCCTTCAAATAGATTTCATTCCAGTAAAAACCCTAGCCAACCAGCCGGCCATTACAGCTTCCCAAAGCTCTCCATTAGCCAAGATCTTCTTACCATATTTTGTTTCCAAAATTGATTCCCTAAAATATTCTTTTTGGATTTCAAACAACCAGCTTTCCTTTTCCTCTCAAATTTGAAAATTCAACTGCCAAAAACCCTACAAGCAATTCGGCCACTCTTTCCCACAGAATTTTGTCCAGCTTCAACCAAATTCTCTCCATTCTTTTCAACCTTCAAGAACACCTACTACCCTCCTCACGCCTAAGGCCACCAAAACCACTCCAATCTTCTTCAAAAAAAACTCCAGATCACACCTACTCAACCCCTTGAAACCACTTCTGCAATTTTTAACATCAAATACTGAAATCTAAGTATCTCTTTTGGATAAAAAAAACCAGAATTTTCTTGAAGGCTCAAGAACACCTTCTAGGTAAGCATGATCAATCATCTTCATCTTCACTCATCTTCAACTTCTAATAAATTTATACATATATATATATATATATATATATATATATACTAATGGACTCTCTTTACCTCTCTCTCTCTCTCTCTCTCTCTCTCTCTCTCTCTCTCGGCCGAATGGTTACTTCAACCATGGCCATATTTTCTCCTTCTCTCTTGGACGGATCAAGTCTCCTGAGAGTAAGAATTTATTCGAAACTACTCCAAGGTAGTCATCAATCAAGAAAGCCTCTTCAAACTTCTCTTTAAATTCTTGATTCATGTCTCTAGGATGATATTAGATGGAGATGGATTATGACTAGGGTTCAAGCATGTGTTGTTGTGATGGAGTTGAGATTGAGGCATGAATAAATGTGTTTGTATGATGGAGATGGAGATGCATGAGGTGTATAAATGGTATTTTTAGGGTTTGTTGTATGTCTTCATGTCGTAAGTGGTATATGTGATCAAGCATGTTAGAGATTATGTCACCTTCAGTGAATAGGGTTTATGTTCAGGTATGATTGTTAAAGCCATGAATATGTTTATGTTAGTAGAGTTTGGATCATGTCTTGGTAAGTTTAGATCTATGCCTTTATTCATGATTTGGATGATTTGATGAATTGGTGTGGAGTGTATGTTCATGATTATAGTTAGCAATAGAAATATGATCATGACCTTGCTGTCCCTGAGCTAATTTTATTTCATTAATAAAATGATTATTACTATAATTCCTTCTAGTAAATTTCAAAAAAACCTAGGAAGATGTGGATTTGGTCTCTTATATAAAATAGTGATATTTTAGTCAAATAAATGATAGCTTTTATTAAAGAAATAAAAGTAATAGATATTATATAAAATAAGAATATCAAATATAGCCTTTTCCATAAATAATCATACTAGGTAAAATGTTAATTTGGTAAATCTTATATTCATAAATACTATTAAAATTTATTTATTGTCTTTTAATCAAAACCTATTAAAATTCACTTTCAACTAATTTTAGTTACCAATTTTTTTCTAACAATTAATTATTAATAGATTATTATTTTAAATAATACCATCTAGAACCTAGGACCCTTCATCAAATAAACTCTAATCTATTTTTAGCAAGATTTAAACCTTCAACTTATTGTACCTATTTCTCAAAACCCTAATTATTTTACTATCAGACTAGACTTAGCTTATAAACCCTTTCATTTACTATCTGGCCTTAAAGCTTGGGACAATAGGGTCATGGTTATAGTAAGTTGAGCTAGGATTATTTATGAAAGTGAATTTTGGCTTGAGTTTAATTATGGCTCATGTTTAACCCAGGCGGGGTTAGGTCAGCTGTTGGAGACCTTTATTTTATCTCGAGCAAAAGATCAGGTAAGCTCCTGCATAAAACCTATTTGATGCAAAATGATTACGATGGCAAGCCAAATGTGGAGTGCGTGGACACTCACTTCTGTAAAGGCAATTGAGGATTATTTCCTTTCTTATTTCAGGCAAACAAATTACTTGAAAATCAAATGGGCAGTTTTACTCAAACCCTAAAGCTTTTGCTAAAACCATTTTTGCCCCAAACTTTGGAAATCCTTAATTGCCATTTTCAAGTGGAACTATGTTTTATTCATTTTCCACCAAGTGGGGTAAATTACGTTGAGTACTTAATAAGGGCGGACTGCTAGGACTAGTCTTCGAGGGGTTAGGGTAAGTCTCTCAGTAGGTGGCCACCTCTAAGGGGCAAGTCCTTCCCAGATAAGATGTCAGTTCAGTAGGTTGTGCCGGTCCGAGCTAGTAGTTTTTAGTTAAGTGGACTATGTGTTACCGGAATGGACACCCGGTTTTGTTTGGGTGTAGAGATGGAGGAGTATCTCACCCGGTAGACCGATCACTTACTTTTTGTCAGTCTGCACAAAGTGTGTCATTCTGACTGTTGTATGGTTATGGGGCCCAACGTGTGGTAACCCATGACCACCCTGTTGAGTGGTTGATTTTATTGTTCATGTATGGTTGGGAAAAGCCAAAACACCACTCTTGATTTTGACTATGATTTATTGCTTGCCAGTATTTCTCTTACGAAGATTTTACACTTTACATTCACGAACTTTTCATTGGACACTCAAAGCACACACAAACTTACTGAGATTTTTATCTCATCACCCTTTTTACCATGATTTCAGGTTGATCTTACTGTGGGGATAAGTAGCTAGTTGTTGCCTGCCATGGAAGATTTTCTTATATTTATTTTGTGTAATGCTTTGGGAGTTGAGAGTGAACAATTTCTATTTTGGAGTTGTTTTTGAATTCTTGGATTGTAATAAGTTCTAAGTTTAAAGTATTATTTTATTTCTATTATTCTAATTGTGTGACCTAGTTATGAAGACTCATTGTCCTTTGGACGGGGCGACATCCCCGGCCCTATTGGGCTTTGGTAGTGGGGTGTAACATTACATCTACCTACTATAGAGGACTTGCATGCATGTGGCACCTTGAGTTGGGGTAGTGCAGTCTTAGCATACCTATATAGATGTTTGCGCTAAGCTGATGTGGGTCCGCTCAGGAGGTTTGTGGCTCAATAGTCTTACTTCAAGAAAGTTTAGATTTGGTCCTTTTTTCAAAAAAAAATTCTTGATAACATATGTAATATTTCTAATACCTTTATGTAAATGCGATGTAGCTATAGGCCTGGGATCGTCTTCGGGTTGTATGACCAGAGCGAGGTAGACCCCGCAACGAGCTACCACTACTTGCACCATATGGAGCTTAATGGGATGTAGGTTTACATCCGTATCGTTCGTACACACATGTTTTGGTGTCATATCTCTCCCCATCCAAAATTCTAGTCACCATAATTTAACAACTTTCCATAAAATATTCCTCAAACAACCAGACCTTCCGTTCACCATTACACACATTATTTTTGGCCACCCTTAGCCTACCTCAACCAGCATTCATCTAGCCGAAACACTGCCAAACAATTTGGCCATGGAAGACTTCCCAAAAGCTCTCCAACAATCAAAGATATTCTTGTAATATTTAGTTTCCAAATTTGCTTCCCAAAAATATTATTCAAGGATTCTAGCAGCTAGCCTTTCCTTTTCCCTTCCAAACCAAAAAATTAGCTACCAAAACCCTTCAAGCAGTTGGCCAACCCTTATCCTTGCTAAATTTTGGCAGCCTCCAATCCCAAAAGCTCTTTACTCTCTTCAATTTGAAGGACACATAGCACACCAAGAACACCTACTCCTTTCTTTCACCTAATAACTCTCCAAATCACTACAAACTACTTCTAAAATACCCAGATTGAATCTACTCACTGCCGTAAGTCCATCAACACCCTTCTTAACCTCAAACTCCAAAATCCAACTTTCTATTTTGGATAAAAAACTAGAAATTTTGTGAAGGCTCAAGAACACCTTAAATGTAGGTTTGTTCTAACAACTCCATCTTCTCTAATCTTGATCTCTAATGAATATATGTATATATAAACATGCTAATGGTCTCTCTCTCCCTCTCTTGGCCGAATCTCTCTCCTTCTTGGCCGGATGGCTTCTTCTCCAATGGCCATGTTTTCTCCACCTTCCATGGACGGATTTAGGCATCTAGGGGTTGACAACCATTCGAAACTCCTTCAAGATATTCAGCAATCAAGTAAGCCTTTTTAACCCTTCTTTTAAATTCTAGATTCATGTCTCTAGAATGATGTTGATAGAGGATGAATCATGAATAGGGTTGAGTATATTTTGTTGTGATGAGTCGAGATTGAAGCATGAATATATGTGTGAATATGTTGGAGATGGGATTTACGCATAGATGGGTTATCTTGGTTGATTGTATGATGTTTTGAGGTTTAATGCATGTCTCCATGTCATAGGTAGCATTTTTGATCAAGTATGCTAGAGATTATGTCATCTATGATGAATAGGATTTATATTCTTGTGTGATTATTGAAGCCAGGATTATATTTATGCTAGTAAAGGTTAGATCATGCCTTAGTAAGTCTACATCTATGTTTATATGCATGATTTGGATGACTTGATGAATTGAAGGGTTGTAAATGTTCATGATTATGGTTAGCATTAGAACTACGATCATGACCTAGTTGTCTCTAAGCTAATTTTTATTTCACGAATAAAATATTTCATAATATGATTTTTGCTAGTAATTTCGAAAAAACCCTAGGAGGGATAGATTTGGATTGTTATATATAACAAGGATATTTTAGTAAAATAAATAATAGCTTTTGCTAGAAAAATAAAATATCTATATAGATATTATATAAAATAATGAAAACAACTAAAACCTTTTATGGAAATAATCATAATTAGTAAAATATTTATTACTAAAAATTTAATTATCATCTTTAATCAAAACCCATTAAAAATTTATTTATTATTTTTCAAGCAAGACTCATTAAATTTATTTTGAACTAATTTTAGTTATCAATTATTTTCTAACAACTAAATTATTAATAAATCATTATTTTACCTAGTACCACCTAGGACTCTTTATCAAGTAAACTCTAAATTTTTCTTAGCAAGATTTAAACCATCAACTTATTAGTACTTGTTTCTCAAAACATTAATTATTTTAAATATCAAATTAGGCATAGCTTATAAACCTATTTATTTATTATTTGGCCTTAAAGCTTGGGACACTAGGATCATGGTAGTAGTGAGTTGAGTTGTTTTAAATTGAAAAAGTGGATTTTGGCTTGAGTTTGATTGTGGTTTGTATTTGCCCATGCGGGGTTAGGTTCGCTGTTGGAGACCTTATATTGTGAGCAAGAATCAAGTAAGCTCCTGCATAAAACCTGATTGATGAAATATATTTATTATGGCAAGCTAAATATAGAGTGCATGGACACTCAGTTTTGCAAGGGCAATTGAAGATTAACTTCTTTCCTATTTCAGACAAACATTTTATTTGAAAATTAATAAGCAGATTTACTCAATCTCAAAACTCTTTCCAAAACTGATTTTGACAAAGACTTTGGGAACCTTTAATTGCCATTTTCATGTGGAACAGTGTTTTGTTCATTTTATTCCAAGTGGGAAATGTCGTTGAGTACTCAATAAGGGTGGACTACTAGGGCTAGTCCTTGAGTGGTTAGGGTAAGTCTCTCAATAGGTTGCCACCTCTGAGGGGTGAGTCCTTCCCGGATAGGACGTCAGTCCAGTAGTTCGTGCCGGTCCGAGCTAGGAGTGTTCTCTTCCAGTTAAGTGATTGTGTGTTGCCGGAATGGACACCCGGTTGTTGTTTGGGTATAGAGAAGGAGGGGTATCTTACCCAGTAGGCCGATCACCTACTTTTGTCTGTCTACACAAAGTGTGTCATTCTGAGCGACGGTATGCACAAAGTATGGCATACTGACCACATGGTTATGGGGCCCAATATGTGGTAACCCATGATCAAATCTTTTGAGTGGTTGATTTTATTGATTATTTATGGTTGGAAAAGCCAAAACACCACTATTGCTTTTGACTAATGTTTATTGCTTGCCAGTGATCTCTTATAAAGAATTTTATACTTGAATTCACGAACTATTTTCTCCCGACACTTAAGCACACACGGACTTACTGAGATTTCTGTCTCACTACCATTTTTACCATGATTTCAGGTCGATCCTGCTACGGGGATGAGTAGCTAGATAGTGCCTGCTTTGGAAGATTTTCTGATAATTTATTTTGTGTAATGTTTTGGGGAGATGAGAGTGGATGAATTTTATTATGGATTTATTTTTTGGTATTCTTAAAATTATTCTTGGACTTATTTTTGGAATGTAATAAATTTTAAGTTCAACTATTATTTTTTTTATTCCGCTATTTTATTTGTGTGACCTAGTTATAAAGACCCATTGTTCTTTGGATGGGGCGACATCCCCGGCCCTGGCGGGCCTAGGTAGCAGGGTGTTACAAGTGGTATCAGAGCCTAGGTTTAGGCAATTGGTGATAGTATATGTGTTATTTGTTTAAGTTCAAATCTTTATCTAACCTATCTTGTTGATGCTGTAGGATGGTTAGGATGCTTAGGACAGCAAGGAAAGGGTAGCAGTGGCACCCGCCTATCCCTATATACTCGGAGGACCTTCCAGTTCCCCAGCCTACCCCTTAGCCAGTTATCCTTATGGAGGATAACAGTTTTAATGAGGTTAACCCTATAGAGGATAGTAGTGATGACCAGGTCCAGATCGTTGAGCCACCCCTAATTTCGGCGATAGACATAAGTTCTGATAGTTAGGATGAGATGATGATAGTGGAGCCTAGAACCCACCCTCCTAATCCCGAGGTGGACTTAGCAGTAAATAGTGATAACCCGGGGGAGATAAATTATGAGTCTCCACCTAGGCCTTATTTCCTTCCTTCTTTCAGCCGAGTTGAGCCCAGGGAGAGTTCTAGGCACCCTAGAAAGGAGCCAGTGGAGGGATTTACTAGCGGGGTTGCATTAGATTTTTCTAATAACTCTGGGGGATAGTTGTATGAGGCTGATGATGAGTATTCTGATGAGGACTAGAGGATTAGGAGTTACTCTCATTTGGATGTTTATTTGGTTATTGTTTTTCGAGAACTTTTATGTCAAGAATTTTAATTCTACTTTCTATTAAAATTTCGAATCTATGCAAGTCCATTTTTTGAAAGACAATTTGTTCCTTAGCCATAATTTACATTTGATTTCTGTTTACATCTATTTGACTATGAATGTATGTGCAACTAAAAAGACTTTACCCTTAAAAGCATACACTTATCATTTGGGGTGTGGTTTAGAATGTCACCCAAGCGTCGTGCAGCTTCAGCAGGTGGAAGGGTTTCAGAAGTCGATCAAGTGACACCGGAAGCAGAAACAGCCCAAATGCAAGCACTCAACCGAGGTGAAGGGAATAGTCAAAATATGGGATCGAGGTCTGAAGTTCTAGTTGATGTGACCATGGGCCAGGCATTCAGCAAGATGGCCGAGATTTTGCAGTCTATGACTGAGCGATAGAACCCAAATGCTGCAGACGAGGCCTTAGAGCAGTTCCTGAAGTTTCAGCTGCCCGCCTTTATAGGCGAAGCTGAACAAGACCAGAAGGCAGAGCAATGGGTTGAGTAAATAGAGGATATATTCGCAACGCTCCAGTACACTGAGGAGCGGATGGTTAAGTTTGCAACTTTCTGGTTGAGAGGACCAACTCGGGCTTAGTGGCAGCGGGTCCAAGATGACTGGGAGATGGACGAGCAGGAATGGACGTGGTCCAACTTCATTGAAGCCTTCAGGGCTGAGTACATCCCACAGTGGATTATGGAGAAACGAAAAGACGAATTCTAGAATCTGAGGCAGGGAAGCATGTTGGTGGCCCAGTACACGGCCCGATTCACTCAGTTGTCCAAATACTACAAGCGATTAATGGACACCGAACAGAATAGGACGAGGCAGTTCGTCAAGGGGCTGAGACCGAAGCTGAGGAGAGTATTGGCACCTGCTCCACCAACAACTTATTCAGGGGTTATAGATGTAGCTACTCGAACGGAAAATGAGGATGGCAGCAGGATGGCAGCAAGACCCTTCCAACTGCCAAGGCAGCCGTAGGGACACTTCCTGAGACCGCAACCCCACAAACGGCCCGTCAATCACCAATGGCAAAACTGGGGGAAGCAAGCCCGGACGGCACCGGGTGGACCTGCCCCGAATCTCCCATCATGCAGGCAGTGTGGAAGGAAAGGCCACACCGAAAGGAATTGTTGGTCCAAGGATGGTAAAAAGAAATGCTATCATTGTGGCGACCCGAACCACCTGAGGAACACCTGCCCCAAATTGCACTGAGTCGGGCAAGAAAACCCAGCTCAGAACCTGGGGCCGAACCGAGCTAACCCCACGGGAGTAGCCAGGAGTGGAGCACCGAAGCCGCAAGTGAAGGCCAAGGTATTCACTCTCAATAGAAAGGAAGTTGGGGCCGATGCAGCAGTGGTAGAAGGTACGTTCACTATTAAAGGACATTCCGTTAATGCTTTGATTGATCCTGGCTCCACTCATTCCCATATAAGCAAGTTGTGTGCATGTTATTTGGGTTGGGATGGAATGGAGCTACCTTACGCTTTAGTGGTGAGCACACCTCTGGGGAAAATAGTGCAAGCGGATCGGTATGTAAAAAAGTGTAAAGTTAATGTGGAGAGAGAAAGTCTGGAGGGAGATTTGATAGTGTTAGACATTGAGGATTATGACTTAATTTTGGGGATGGACTGGTTAGCCAAGAATGGGGCTAGGGTAGACTGTAAAAATAAGACAGTCCAATTCGTCAGATCGGGTTGTGATGTATTGGAATTTAACGGCAAGAGGGTGAAAGAACTTAAGTATTTGTTTGCGGGGGCTAAGGCCGTAAAATTGTTGAGGCAAGGGTGTCAAGGTTACCTGGCTTACGTGATAAATAAGCTGAAGGACCAATGCACTTTGGAGGACACTGAAGTAATGAAGGATTTTCCCGATGTATTTCCGGCGGAGCTTGATTCTCTACCTCCCAACCGAGAAGTGGAATTCACCATCGACTTAGTTCCGGGAGCGGAACCAGTATCGCGAACCCCGTATCGGATGGCACCGACAGAGTTGAAAGAGCAGTTGGAGGAGTTAGTGAGTCAAGGCTACATCTGACCTAGCACGTCACCCTAGGGAGCGCCTGTGCTATTTGTGAAGAAGAAGGACAGCACTCTGAGGCTATGCATTGACTATCGGGGTTTGAACACTTTGACGGTGAAGAACAAGTATCCCCTACTATTGATTGACGAGCTATTCGACCAGTTGCAAGGATCCAGTTGCTACTCCAAGTTAGATCTGAGGCAAGGATACTATCAAGTGCAGATAACAGAGAAAGATATCCCCAAGACAGCCTTCAACACCAGATGTGGATACTACAAGTTTGTGGTGATACCGTTTGGGGTGACTAACGCCCCAGCAGTATTCATGGACCTGATGCACCGAGTGTTTCGACCCTATCTGGAAAAGTTCGTGGTGGTCTTCATTGACGACATTTTGATCTACTCCAACAGTCCGAATGAGCATGCGGAGCATCTGAAGCTCGTACTAGAGAAGTTTCGGAAGCACAAGCTGTACGCCAAGTTCAGCAAGTGCGAATTTTGGTTGGACAGTGTGGCGCTCCATGGCAATGTGGTGACTAAGGAGGGAATCAAGGTGGACCCAACAAAGGTTGAAGCAGTATTCGACTGGAAGCAGCTAGAGAGTATCACTGAGATTCAGAGTTTCTTGGGATTGGCTGGTTAGTACTGAAGGTTTATCAAGGGATTTTCGACACTCGTATCGCCAATGACCCGATTGTTGCGAAAGGATGTTCCATTTGTGTGGAATGAGAAATGCGAGAAAAGTTTTCAAGAACTGAAGCGTAGACTGATGACAGCACCGGTATTGAGTCTACCGGAGGAAGGGAAACCTTACGCGCTATATACCGATTCTTCGAAAGAAAGACTGGGAGTAGTGTTGATGTCGGATCGGAAAGTGATTGCTTACGCTTCTCGGAAGCTAAGACCTCATGAAGTCAACTACCCCACTCATGATTTGGAGCTGGCAGCTGTAGTCTTCACCCTAAATAAATGGCGATACTACCTGTTTGGAGCCGAATATGAGGTGTTCACCGACCATAAGAGTCTGAAGTATATCTTCACTCAAAAGGATCTGAACTTGAGGCAACGAAGGTGGATGGAATTCTTGGAGGAATACCGTTGTCCGATCAACTACCATCCTGGGAAGGCCAACGTTGTGGTGGATGCCCTAAGCAGAAAGGTTGGGATGTCCAAATTAAGGGTGCAGGAAATGCAAGCGGTTTAGGATGTGTTGGATAGAAGAGTGGAAGTGCAAGACCAAAGAATTGTCATCAGCAATTTGAAGTTGGTGCCGGATTTGAAGAGGGAAATCGTGGAAGCTCATCAAAGCAACGCCGAGTTTCAAATTTTCAAGGACAAGGAGCTTAAGTGGCCAAGCAGTGAATTCCATCAAGATGAGGCGGGATTTTTCCATTTCAGAGATCGGTTGTGTGTACCCAGGGAGCAGCAGTTAAAGGACCGAATTTTAGAGGAGACGCACAAGAGTAAGTACGCCATTCATCCGGGGAAGTCAAGAAGTATCAGGATTTGAAGAGAGCTTATTGGTAGCTTGGACTAAAGCAAGATGTGGTCAAGTATGTCTCGACTTGTCTCACCTGCTAAAAGGTCAAAGCAGAACACAAGAAGTCAGCGAGACTATTGCAGCCATTGCCAGTACCGGAATGGAAATGGAAAGAGGTGACTATGGATTTTGTCACTGGGCTTCTCATGTCAAGGACTCAAAAGGACGCAATATGGGTAGTGGTGGATCGACTGACCAAGTCGGCTCATTTTATACCAGTGAATATGAAAGACTCGACGGAGAAGCCGGCTCAGGCTTATGTTCGAGAAATCGTCTGATTGCATTGTGTGCCTTCAAGCATAGTGTTAGATCGAGACCCGAGCTTTACATCTCGATTCTGGGGAAAGTTTCAGGAAGTAATGGGGTTGAGTCTAAAATTCAGTACGATGGTACATCCACAAACCGACGGGTAGTCAGAGAAGGTGATACAAATATTGGAGGATATGCTGAGAGCCTGTCTTTTAGACTTCGGAGATAAATGGATAGAGTGTGTACCATATGCAGAATTATCATATAACAATAGCTACCAAGCTTCGATCGGGATGGCATCGTATAAGGCTTTGTATGGGCGCAAATGTCAAATACCGTTGATTAAAGTTGGTCCAAAGACGGTCATGTGGGCAAAACTAGAGAAGTATGTGTCCAAGAGATGCTGATTAAAGTGAAATTGATCAGGGAAAGGTTAAAGGCGGCACAGAGTCAGCAGAAGAGCTATACAGATAACCGGCGAAGAGAATTAGAATTTCAAGTCGGGGACAGTGTATTTTTGAAATTGACGTCGAATAGGGGAATTTTGAAGCATCTGAAGGGCAGAAAATTGAATCCGAGATATATAGGGCCGTTTCTGATTAAGAAAAAGATCGGACCGGTAGCTTACTGACTGGATTTGCCAGAAGGGTTGATGGGAATCCATGATGTGTTTCATGTGTCACAATTGAAGAAGTATAATGCGGATCCCGGTCATGTATTGAATGATGAACCGTTAATATTGCAGTCAGACCTGAGCTATGTGGAGAAGCTTGTGCGGATATTGGACCGCAGTGTCAAGACTCTCTGGAACAAACAGATACCGATGGTTAAGATTCAGTAGAAGCACCATGGCATGCAGGATGCCACATGGGAATCAGAATAATGGGTTAAGCGGAAGTACCCTGATTTGAAATAGAGGTATACTAGAATTTCGGGACGAAATTCTTCTAAGGAGGGGAGGATGTGAAACCCCAGTCAAAACCAACCTTAGAGTAAAGGGGTTAGGGTGCATATCATCTTTCATTGCATGTTTAAATATATTTTTATATGATTTTATGTGCATTGAATTTGTGTTTTATAGGCCAGAGGGCTTGATTATGACAATTGAGTGAGAAGGGCAAAATGATAATTTTTGCTTGAGGAGGAAAAAGGGTGATAGCTTGAGGATTCAATAGGAAAAAATATATATATATATATATATATATATTGAGAGGAAACAAGAACAAGAGTTGTTGTGGTGTAGTGGTTAGAGCATTAGAATTAATTCTTGAGGTCTTGGGTTCAAATTCCATCATAGGAGATTTAGCTTGGTTAAATTTTATTTTGGCTTGAGAAGTATTATTTTCGGCCTTATGTGCTTGCAGTAGAGTAGAAATGCTGTACTAAGAGAGACATGATAGGAGTATTCTCATCCTACTCTTTTGCCCTGCACAAAATTCCTAAGGGAATTCATTTCCTCTTGATCCTTAATTTTTCCTATTTCTCAATTCATTAGCTTGTTCAAATTGTTCAAGCCAATTTTATTTTAGAAAAATTTCCGCAATGTGCTATGGCTTTGTAGGTTCAAAATATCTTAGTAAAAGACATCTTAAGGACCGAAATCATGGAAGAGGGGGAAAGGATTTCACGTGAATTAAATTCTTTGGTGTACTTTCTAAAAACTTCACTCTAGCTAGGTTCATTATTCTTCATGCATGGAACTGAAATTTTCCCAGCTTTGTGTGCCTTGAAGGTGTTGAAATTCTTAGCCATTATTCCCTCCCAAATGCTGCCAAAAAATGGCCCTTTTGATCAGCTTGAAACCTAAATATTTCTTCGCATTTTCGGTCTGCACAAAAGCTGTGCAAAACTAGAAAAATTCCTGGGCAAATTCACAGCTTTGGAGGTTCGAAACCAAGCTATTTTCTTTCAGTTTTTGTTCAGAATCTTAGCCACGTTTTTCCTCCATAAAGAAGGCTAAAAACCAGCCTTGAAAACCTTTGAAATCTCCTTCAAACTCCCTGCAACCTGGCTGGAAAATGGCAGCTGAAACTGCCCAGAAAAATTCCAGCAATAGCGAAAATCCTGTGCAGAAATTTTCCAGCCTTGTTTCCTAATTCAGCCCTGGCCGAAACTCCATATTTCTTCTACACAAACCACTCATAAACAGCCATGATCAGAGCTCCATTGTCTTCCCTAAGCTCCTGCATAAAATTCAGACACGGTTGCCCAAAAATCTTTCCAAAAAAAATTATTGCAATCATGCTTGATTAGTTATCAAAATTCCAGCCACCATAATTTAACAACTTTCCATAAAATATTCCTCAAACAACCAGACCTTCCCTTCACCATCACACACATTATTTTTGGCCACCCATAGCCTCCCTCAACCAGCATTCATCTAGCTAAAACACTGCCCAACAATTCGGCCATGGCAGACTTCCCAAAAGCTCTCTAACAATCAAAGATATTCTTGTAATATTTAGTTTCCAAATTTTCTTCCCAAAAATATTCTTCAAGGATTCCAGCAGCTAGCCTTTCCTTTTCCCTTCCAAAATAGAAAATTAGCTACCAAAACCCTTCAAGCAGTCGGCCAAACCAGAAAATTAGCTAGCCAAACCCTTCAGCAGCTAGCTTTTCCTTGCAGAATTTTGGCAGCCTCCAATCCCAAAAGCTCTCTACTCTCTTCAACTTCAAGAACACATAGCACACCAAGAACACCTACTCTTTCCTTTCACCTAATACCTCTCCAAATCACTTCAAACTACTTTTAAAATATCTAGATTGAATCTACTCACTGCCGTGAGTCCATCAACACCCTTCTTAACATCCAACTCCAAAATCCAACATCCTATTTTGGATAAACAACCAGAATTTTTGTGAAGACTGAAGAACACCTTCAAGATAGGTTTTTTCTAACAACTTCATCTTCTCCAATCTTCATCTCTAATGAATATATGTATAAATAAACATGCTAATGGTCTCTCTCTCTCTCTCTCTCTCTCTCTCTCTCTATACCGAATCTCTCTCCTTCTTGGCCGGATGGCTTCTTCTCCAATGGCCATGCTTTCTCCACTTTCCTTGGACGGATTTGGGCATCTAGGGGTTGACAACCATTCGAAACTCCTTCAAGATATTCAACAATTAAGAAAGACTTTTTAACCCTTCTTTTAAATTCTAGATTCATGTCTCTAGGATAATGTTGATAGAAGATGAATCATGAATAGGGTTGAGTATATATTGTTGTGATGAGTTGAGATTGAAGCATGAATATATGTGTGAGTATGTTGGAGATGGGATTTAAGTATGGATGGGTTATCTTAGTTGATTGTATGATGTTTTATGATTTAATGCACGTCCCCATGTCATAGGTAGCATTTGTGATAAAGTATGCTGAGATTATGCCATCTATGATGAATAGGATTTATATTCTTGTGTGATTATTGAAGCCATGATTATATTTATGCTAGTAAAGGTTAGATCATACCTTAAAAGTATAGATCTATGTTTACATGCATGATTTGGATGATTTGATGAATTGGAGGGTTGTAAATGTTCATGATTATGGTTAGCATTAGATCATGACCTAATTTAGATTATTTTATTTTCTAGAAAAATCATTATTTATTTGACTAAAATATCCTTTACATATATTATAATTCCAAATCTACCCTTCCTAGGGTTTTCGAAATTCTTTAGCAAAAATTATTAGTAAATATTTTATTCATGAAATAAAATTTGGTTAGGGACAACTAGATCATGATCAAGATTCCATGGTCAACCATAATCAATAACATACTCAATCCTTCAATTCATCAAATCATCCAAGTCTTGCACATAGGCAAATATCTAAATTTATTATTACATGATTTAACCTCTACTAGCATAAACATGATCATGGCTTCAAAATCTAATCATGCATATAAATCCTATTCACCAATGGTGACATAATCTCTAGCATGCTTCATCACAAATACTACCTATGACATGCATCAAATCTCAACTCATCATTAAATCCACCAATATAATCCTTTCATGCACAAATCCCATCTCTTTCACAATCATACATATACTTATGCTTCAATCAACAACATCACATACACAAACCCATCGCCATTCATCAACCTAGAGACATGATTCTAAATTTTGAACAAGAGGATTGAAGGTACTTACTTGATTGATGAATGACTTGAAGGAGTTTAGAGAAGATCTCAACTCCTAGATGGCTAATCTTGTTCAAGAAAGGTGGCGAAAGCATGGCCATAGTGGAAGAGACCATTCGGCCAAGAGAGAGAATTTCGGTCCATGAGAGAGAGAGAGAGAGAGAGAGAGAGAGAGAGAGAGAGAAAGAAGTCATTAGTGTGATTATTCATATAGGTTTTCTTAGAGATCAAGTTTGAAGAGGATGATGTTGATAGAGTGAGTTTACCTTGAAGATGTTCTTGTCCAGAAATTTCTGCTTTGATCCGAAGTAGCAAGATGTTTGGAGGAGTTTGATGTTAATATTGGTGTTGATGGATTCACAGCAATGAGTAGACAAAATCTGGAGATTTTCGTGAGGGTTTGAGGTGGTTTGGAGGGGTATTAGGTGTAGAGAAGAAGTAGGTGTTCTTGGTGTAGTGTGTGTGTGTCAATGTTGCTTGAAGAAAAATCGAGAGAGGGAGAGAGAGTTTGTGCAGCTGCCGAATTTCTGTGGGAATAGGCCTGGCGGAATTCTAGAAGGGTTTAGGGAGTTGATTCTCTGATTTGGAAGGGAAAAGGAAAGGTTAGTTGTTACAATCCTTGAAGAATATTTTTGGGAAGTGAATTTGGAAAGTAGATATCCTAAGAATATCTTGATTTGTTTGGACAGCTTGAAGTCTCCTATGGCCGACGGGATTTTACAGCTTTTCTGGGGAATTAAAGCTGGTTAAATGAGGATTGTGATGGCTGAAACTAAGGTGTACAATGGTGGAGAAGATGTCTGGTCAATTGAGCAAATTTTTATGGAAAGTTGTTAAAGAAGATGGCTGCAATTTCGGAAAGTAATCAAGCTAAATTGCAGGGATTTGGTTGAGGGATTTTCGGTCAGCCATGGAGGGAATTTCGTGCAGAAGCTTCAGGGAACAATGGAGCTCTGTTATTGGAGGATTAAAGGAGGTTTTGACAGAAGTAGGTTGGGGTTTTCGGTTGGAACAAAATAGGAAACATGCTGGACAAAAATTCTGCACAAAAATTTCGCTGAACAGAAATTTTCTGGTAGAATTTTCGTCTGCCATTTCCAGCAGATTTGCAGCGAGTTTTGAAGGGGATTTCAGGGGTATTCAAGGCTGGTTTCTAGCCTTCTTTATGGAGGAAAAAACATAGCTAAGGTTCTACACAAATTTGGGAGAAAACAGCTTGGTTTTGAGTTGCTAAAGCTGATTTTCGTACAAGAATTTTTCCTGCATTGCTCCAGCTTGTGCAGTCCGAAATTGGCCAAGAATTTTCAGGTTTCAAACTGATCCTAAAGACCATTTTTCTGGCAGCATTTGGGAGGGAATTTGAGCTAGAGTTTCGACCTTTTGAAGGTACAACAAGCTGGAAAATCTCTGCTCATTCCATGAAGATAGATGAACTAAGATAGAGGGGAATTTTCAGCAAGCTTTCAAGAGGGATTTTCCTCTTGAATTCTCCCACAAATCTACCATATTTTCCAAACCAAAAGAAGTCTTTTGCCAAGACATTTTGATCCTAAAAGACCTCAGCACTCTAATGAATTTTCTGGAAAGAAAAAGGCTAGAACACCTTGATCAACCTAATGAGTTGAGAATTGAGGAAAATTAAAGATCAAGGAAGAATGATTTTCCCTATAAGAATTTCGAGAAGAGTAAAAGGAATGGAATGAGATAACATCTATCATGCCTCTCCTAGAACATCATCACCACATTAATCTAGTCCCTTAAGGCCGAAACCAATCCTTTCCAAGCAAAATAAAATTTACTCAAGCTAAAGCTTCTCTGATGGACTTTGAACCTTAGACCTCAAGAATTAATATCAAGGCTCTAACCACTAAACCACAACAACTCTTGTAGCTATTTCTACTAGAAAAATTATTTCCTATTCAATCCACAAGCTATCTCCTTATTTTCATCTCGGGCAAAAATTACCATTTTGCCCCTCTCACACATCACTCACCAACAAGACTTCAAGATAATAAAAATCAAATTCAAAGCACATAGAAATCATATGAAAACATATTTAATCATGAAATAAAGCATGATATGCATCCCAACCCCCTTACTCTACGGTTGGTCTGGACTGGGGTGTCACATCCTCCCATCCTTAGAAGAATTTCGCTCCGAAATTCAAGCATACCTCTATTTTAGCTCGGGATACTTCTGCTTAACCTATTCTTCCAATTCCCATGTAGCATCCTACGTGCCATGGTACTCCCACTATATCTTAACCATCGGTATCTGCTTATTCCGGAGGGTTTTGACACTGCGGTCCAATATCCGAACAGGCTTTTCCACGTAGCTCAAGTCTGGCTGCAACACTAACGGTTCCTCATTTGACTCGTGATCGGGATCCACATTATACTTCTTCAACTATGACACATGGAACACATCATAGATACCCGTCAACCCATCCAGTAGGTCCAACCGGTACACTACTGGACCGATTCTTTTCTTAATAAAAAACGGCCCCAAATACCTCGGATTCAATTTTCCACCCTTCGGATGCTTCACAATCCCCCGGTTGGGTGATAGCTTCAGAAACACACGATCCCCGATTTGAAATTCCAATTCCCTCATCCGGTTGTCCACATAACTCTTTTGTCGGCTTCGAGCCGCCTTTAACCTTTCTCGAATAAGCTTCACCTTATCCAACATATCTTGCACACAAACCTCTACAGTTTTGCTCACGTGTCCATCTTCCGTCCAACTCCAATACAACGGTACTTGACACTTGCGCCCATACAAAGCCTCGTAAGGTGCCATCCCAATCGAGGCCTGATAACTGTTGTTATAAGATATTTCCATGTAAGGTACACATTCTATCCACTTGTCCCCGAAATCTAGCACACAGGCCCTCAACATATCCTCTAATATTTGGATCACCCTTTCTGACTGCCCATCAGTCTGCGGATGCGCCGTCGTACTAAACTTCAAATTCGATCCCATTGCATCCTGGAACTTTCTTCAAAAACGAGAAGTAAACCTCGGGTCTTGGTCTGACCCTATGCTCGAAGGTACTCCATGAAGTCGGACTATTTCTCGAACATATGTCTGAGCCAGCTTCTCCATGGAGTCCCTTACATTTACCGGGATAAAGGGGGCCGACTTGGTCAGTCGATCCACTACTACCCATATGGCGTCCTTTTGAGTCTTTGACATAGGGCGTCCGGTGATGAAATCCATAGTCACCTCTTCCCACTTCCATTCCAGCACTGGCAACGGCTGCAATAGTCCCGCTGATTTCTTATGCTCCGCTTTAACTTTCTGGCAGGTAAGGCAGGTCGAAACGTACTTGACCACATCTCGCTTTATTCTAGGCCACCAGTATGCTCTCTTCAAATCCTGATACATCTTGACCTCTCCCGGATGAATTGCGTACTTGCTCTTGTGCGCTTCTTCCAAAATTCTGACCCTTAGTTGTTGCTCCCCGAGTACACACAATCGATCTCTGAAATGGAAAACTCCTGCTTCGCCCTGATGGAATTCACTGTTCGGTAGCTTAAGCTCCTTATCCTTAAAAATTTGAAACTCGGCATTACTTCGCTGAGCTTCCACTATTTTTTG
This sequence comes from Voacanga thouarsii, assembly GCA_026120185.1. Taxonomy (NCBI): domain Eukaryota; kingdom Viridiplantae; phylum Streptophyta; class Magnoliopsida; order Gentianales; family Apocynaceae; genus Voacanga; species Voacanga thouarsii. Next base: position 1,933,543 of record JANUWF010002207.1, read on the forward strand.
CTTCAAATCCGGCACCAACTTCAAGTTGCTGATAACAATCGCTTTGTCTCGCACTTCCATCCCTCTGTCCAATACGTCCTGAACTACTTGCATTTCTTGCACCTTCAGCCTAGCCATCCCAACTTTTCTGCGTAGGGCATCTGCCTCCACGTTAGCCTTCCCGGGATGGTAGTTGATCGGGTAACGGTATTCTTCCAAGAATTCTATCCACCTTCATTATCTCAAGTTCAAATCCTTCTCAGTGAAGATATACTTCAGGCTCTTATGGTCGGTGAACACCTCGTGCTCGGCTCCATACAAGTAGTGTCGCCATTTTTTTAGGGCGAACACTATAGCCGCCAGCTCCAAGTCGTGAGTAGGGTAGTTCACTTCATGCGGTTGCAACTTCCGTGATGCATAGGCAATCACTTTCCTGTCTTGCATCAACACCGCTCCCAGTCCTTCTTTCAAAGCGTCGGTGTACAGTGCGTAAGATTTGCCTTCCTCTGGTAGATTCAATACCGATGCTGTCATCAGTCTCTTCTTTAGTTCTTGGAAGCTTTTCTCGCATTTCTCGTTCCACACAAACGGAACATCCTTTCTCAACAAACGGGTCATTCGCGATGCGAGTGTCGAGAATCCCTTGATAAACCTTCGGTAGTATCCCACCAAACCCAAGAAATTCTGGATCTCGGTAATATTCTCCGGCTGCTTCCAGTCTGATACCGCTTCCACCTTGGCCGGATCTACCTTAATTCCCTCCTTAGTCACCACATGACCAAGGAATGCCACACTGTCTAACCAGAATTCGCACTTGCTGAACTTCGCGTACCGCTTGTGCTCCTGCAATTTTTCCAACACGAGCCTCAGATGCTCCGCATGCTCCTCCGGACTCTTGGAGTAGATCAAAATAACGTCCATGAATACTACTACAAACATGTCCAGGTAAGGCCGGAATACTCGGTACATCAGGTCCATGAATACTGCTGGGGCGTTAGTCACCCCGAACGGCATTACTATGAACTCGTAATGCCCATATCGGGTGTTGAAGGCTGTCTTGGGGATATCTTCCTCTCTTATCTGCACTTGGTAATATTCTTGTCTCAGATCCAACTCGGAATAGCAACTGGATCCTTGCAGCTGATCGAATAGCTCGTCAATCAACGGAAGAGGGTACTTGTTCTTAATCGTCAAATTGTTCAGCCCTCGGTAGTCGATGCACAGCCTCAAGGTCCCATCCTTCTTCTTTACAAAAAGCACAGGCGCTCCCCAAGGCGACGTGCTTGGTCTAATATAGCCTTGGCCAACGAGCTCCTCTAGTTACTCTTTCAACTCTGTCGGCGCCATCCGGTACGGAGTCCGCAATACTGGTTCCGCTTCGGGAACTAAGTCGATAGTGAACTCCACTTCTCGACTAGGGCGTAGAGAATTAAGCTCTGCTGGAAATACCTCGGGAAAATCCTTCACTACTTCCGTGTCCTCCAAAGTACACTGGTCCTTAGGCTTGTTCATCACGTAAGTCGGATAACCTTTACAACCTTGCCTCAATAATTTTCAGGCCTAAGCCCCGCAATCAAGTACTTCAACTCTTTCACCCTCTTTCCATTAAATTCTTACACATCACAACCCGGTCTGACAAACTGAACTAACTTATTTTTGCAGTCTACCCTAGCCCAATGCTTGGCTAACCAATCCATCCCCAAAATTAGGTCATAATCCTCAATGTCTAACACAATCAAATCTCCCTCCAGATTTTCTCTCCCCACCCTAATCTTATAATCCCTCACATACCGATCCGTTTGCACCATCTTCCCCAAATGGGTGCTTACTTCTAAAATGAAAGGTAGCTCCACTCCATCCCAACCCAAATGACATGCACACAACTTGTTTATATAGGAATAAGTAGGGCCACGATCAATCAAATCATTAACGAATCACCCTTGAATAGTGAACGTACCTTCCACCACCGCGGCATTGGCTCCAACTTCCCCTCTATTGAGAGCGAATACCTTGGCCTTCACTTGTGGCTTCGGTGCTCCACCTTTGGCTGTTCCCATGGCGTTGGCCCGGTTGGGTCCCGGGTTCTGAGCCGGGTTTCCTTGCCCGACTCGGTGCAGCTTAGGCCAGGTATTTCTCAGGTGGTTCGGGTCACCACAGTGGTAGCACTTCCTATCTCCACCCTTAGACCAGCAATTCCTCTCAGTGTGGCCTTTCTTTCCACACTGCCTGCATGACGGGAGGTTCAGTGCAGGTCCAGCTGGTGCTGCCCGGGCTTGCTTTCCCTGGTTCTGCCAGTGATGATTTGTAGGGCGCTTGGGTGGTTGTGGCCTCTGGAATTGTCTCAGTGGTTGGAAGGGCTTGTCCGCCATCCTGCTGCGGTCTTCATTCTCCGTGCGCGTAGTAGCGTCCACCGCCCCCGAGTAAGTTGTCGGTGGAGCAGGTGCCAAAGCTCTCCTCAGCTCCGGTCTTAACCCCTTGATGAACTGCCTCCTCCGGTTCTGCTCGGTGTAGAACAATCTTCGGCAGTATTTCAACAACTACGTGAATCGAGCCGCGTATTGAGCCACAGACATGCTCCCCTGCCTCAGATTCTGAAATTCATCCTCCCGTTTTTCTACAATCCACTGAGGGATGTACTCTACCCTGAAAGATTCAACGAAGTTGGACCACGTCCATTCTTGCTCATCCATTACCCAGTCCTCTTGGACCCGCTGCCACCACGCCCGAGCTGGTCCTCTCAACCGAAAAGCCGCAAACTTAACGATCCGCTCCTCCGAATACTGGAGCGTTGCGAAGATGTCCTCCATTTGCTCGACCCAATGCTTGGCCTTCTGGTCTTGTTCCGCTTCACCCATAAAGATGGGCGGTTGGAATTTTAGGAACTTCTCCAAGGCCTCGTCTTCCCTCTGGAGTGCTTTCGCTCGGTCAACGTCCGAAGAATCTCGGCCACTTTGCTAAGTGCCTGGCCCATTGACATATCTACTGGGGCATCAGACCCCATGCCTATCTCGAGATCACTTTACCCATTACCCTGATGGGGTGATCGCATCTGATCTGGCTCAACTTCCGGTGCTACCCGGTCTACCTCTGGAGTTCTTCTGGCTGAAGAAGCTGTTTGTCTCTTGGGTGCCATTCTATAGCATACCCCAAATGTTAAATGTATGCACTCAAGTATCAAATCATTTTAGTGGCGTATGCATACATAGCCAAGTATGAGTAGGAAGAAGTCAGATGCAACTTATGTAAATGATTGCTCATAAATTTTGATTTCAAAAATTAACTTGCATAATTTCGAAATTTGATAAAAATGAATTTTAAGAATTCTTAACATCTTAATTTATGAAAAGCTGTAAATAAACAAATATCCAAATCAAAATGACTCCTAGCTCTCTACTCCTCATTGGAATCCTCATCATCTGTCTCATATATCCAACCTCCGGTGTTTTTAGAGAAATCTACCCCCTCCCCGCTAGCAAATCCCTCCATAGGCTCCTTCCCAAGATGCCTAGAACTCTCCCCGGCCTCAACTCGGCTGAAGGAAGGAATAAAGGAAGGTCTGGGTGGAGATTCATAGTCTATCTCCCCCGGGTCATCACTAGCTGCTGCTAAATCCACCTCGGGATTAGGAGGGTAGGGTTTAGGCTCCGCTATCATAACATCATCCTCGGTGTCAGAGCTTATATCTATCACTGGGATTGGAGGTGGTTCAAGAATCTGGACCTCGTCCTCACTGCTATCCTCCATAAAGTCAAGCTCATCATCACTGTTATCCTCCGTAGGGATATCCTCGACATCATTGTTATCCTCTATAGGGACAAGTAGCTGAGGGGCAGGCTGGAGAACTGGAAGGTCCTCTTGGTCTAGATAGTAAGGTGGGTGCCACTGCTGCCCTTTCCTGGCTGTCCTAAGCAGTCTAACCATCCTACAACATCAACAAAATATGTTAGATAAGATTTAAACCTAAATAATTAAATCATATATCATCAATATTTGTCTATAACCTAGTCTCTGATACCACTTGTAACACCCCGGATGACCTAGGCCCGCCAGGGCCGGAGATGTCACTCCATCCAAAGAACAAGGGGTCTTTATAGCTAGGACACAAATAAAATTGCTAGAATAAATAATACTTAAACTAAAAAGAATCTATTACAACCCAAAATACTTCAAAAGTACATCCATGAAATTCCAAAACAAAAACCATAATTAAAATCATCCACTCTCGTCTTCCCAAAGCAATACATAAAATCAAAAGACGCATTCTCTTCCAAGGTAGCTACTCACCCATAACAGGATCAACCTGAAATCATGATAAAAGGTGGTGAGACAGAAATCTCAGTAAGTCCGTGTGTGCTTTGGGTGTTTAGTGGAAACAGTTCGTGGATGCAAAGTGTGAAATCTTTATAAGAGAAACATTGGCAAGCAATAAACATTAGTTAAAAGTAAGAGTGGCGTTTTGGCTCTTCTAGCCATACATAAGTAATGAAATCAACCACTCGAAAGAAAGGGATATGCGTTACCACACGTTGGGCCCTATAACCGGTCAGAATGCCTAACACATTGTGCAGACTGACAAAAGTAGGTGATCGGCCTACTGGGCAAGATTCTCCTCCTTCTCTATACCCAAACAACCTCTGGGTGTCCATTCCGACAAAAACACAGTCACTTGACTGAAACAAAATAAACTGCTAGCTCGAACCGGCACGACTCACTGGAACTGGCATCTTATCCAGGAAGGACTCACCCCTCAGAGGTGGCCACCTACTGAGAGACTCACCCTAACCCTTCAAAGACTAGTCCTACTAGCCCACACTTATTGAGTACTCAACGACGTTTCCCACTTGGGATTAAATGAACAGAGCATTGCTCTGCATGAAAATAGCAATTTGAGGGTTTCCAAGGTTTTGAGCGAAATCAGTTTTTGAAAGAGTTTCGAGTTTGGAAAATCTGCTCATTAACTTTTGAATAATTCCAGCGTTGGAAATAAAGATGAATTCAACCCTCAATTGCCTTCAAATAAACGAGTGTCCACACACTCCATATTTTGCTTGCCATAAGAAAACATTTCACATCGATAGGTTTTATGCAGGAGCATACCTGATTCTTGCTCACAACAACAAGGTCTCGAATAGATGAACTAACCCCACATGGGCAAATACAAATCTTAATCAGATTCAAACCACAATCCACTTCCTTAGTTTTAAATCAACTCAATTCACTACTACCATGATCCTAGTGTCCCAAGCTCTAGGGCAAAACAATAATTGAATAGGTTTATAAGCTAAATTTAATTTGTTTTTTAAGATAATTAATGGATTAGGAAATAAATTCTAATAAGTTGAAAGTTTAAATCTTGTTAAGGAAAATTTAGAGATTATTTGATCAAGAGTCATAGGTGGTACTAGGTAAAATAGTGATTTAATGATAGCTTAATTGTTAGAAAATAATTGATAGCTAAAACTAGTTAAGATTAAATTTAATAAGTCTTTCTTGGAAAATAATAAGTAAATCCTTAAGGGTTTTGATCTAGTAAATATTTTGTTAAGTATAAATCATTTTCATAAGGGCTTTAATTAATTTTCTTTATTTTAAATAATATTTATTTATTTTCTTTTCTAGAAAAATCATTATTTATTTGACTAAAATATCCTTTACATATATTATAATTCCAAATCTACCTTTCCTAGGGTTTTCGAAATTCTTTAGCAAAAATTATTAGTAAATATTTTATTCATGAAATAAAATTTGCTTAGGGACAACTAGATCATGATCAAGATTCCATGGTCAACCATAATCAATAACATACTCAATCCTTCAATTCATCAAATCATCCAAGTCTTGCACATAGGCATAGATCTAAATTTATTATTATATGATTTAACCTCTACTAGCAAAAACATGATCATGGCTTCAAAATCTAATCATGCATATAAATCCTATTCACCAATGTTGACATAATCTCTAGCATGCTTCATCACAAATACTACCTATGACATGCATCAAATCTCAACTCATCATTAAATCCACCAACACAATCCTTCCATGCATAAATCCCATCTTATTCACAATCATACATATACTCATGCTTCAATCAACAACATCACATACATAAACCCATCGCCATTCATCAACCTAGAGACATGATTCTAAATTTTGAACAAGAGGATTGAAGATACTTACTTGATTGATGAATGACTTGAAGGAGTTTAGAGAAGATCTCAACTCCTAGATGGCTAATCTTGTTCAAGAAAGGTGGCGAAAGCAAGGCCATAGAGGAAGAGACCATTCGGCCAAGAGAGAGAGAGAGAGAGAGAGAGAGAGAGAGAGAGAAGTCATTAGTGTGATTATTCATATAGGTTTTCATTAGAGATCAAGTTTGAAGAGGATGATGTTGATAGAGTGAGTTTACCTTGAAGATGTTCCTGTCCAGAAATTTCTGCTTTGAGCCGAAGTAGCAAGATGTTTGGAGAAGTTTGATGTTAATATTGGTGTTGATGGATTCACAGCAATGAGTAGACTAAATCTGAAGTTTTTTGTGAGGGTTTGAGGTGGTTTGGAGGGGTATTAGGTGTAGAGAAAAAGTAGGTGTTCTTGGTGTAGTGTGTGTGTGTCCTTGTTGCTTGAAGAAAAATCGAGAGAGGGAGAGAGAGTTTGTGCAGCTGCCGATTTTCTGTGGGAATAGGCCTGGCCGAATTCTAGTAGAGTTTAGGGAGTTGATTTTCTGATTTGGAAGGGAAAAGGAAAGGTTAGTTGTTACAATCCTTGAAGAATATTTTTGGAAAGTGAATTTGGAAAGTAGATATCCTAAGAATATCTTGATTTGTTTGGACAGCTTGAAGTCTCCTATGGCCGATGGGATTGTGCAGCTTTTCTGGGGAATTAATGCTGGTTAAAGGAGGCTTGTGATGGCTGAAACTAAGGTGCACAATGGTGGAGAAGATGTCTGGTCAATTGAGCAAAATTTTATCGAAAGTTGTTAAACAAGATGGTTGAAATTTTGGAAAGTAATCAAGCTAAATTGCAGAGATTTGGTTGAGGGATTTTCGGTCAGCCAAGGAGGGAATTTCGTGCAGAAGCTTCAGGGAACAATGGATCTCTGTTAATGGAGGTTTAAGGGAGGTTTTGACAGAAGTAGGTTGGGGTTTTCGGTTGGAACAAAATAGGAAACAAGCTGGACAAAAATTCTGCACAGAAATTTCGCTGAACAGATATTTTCTGGCAGAATTTTCGTCTGCCATTTCTAGCAGATTTGCAGCGAGTTTTGAAGGGTATTTCAGGGGTATTCAAGGCTAGTTTCCAGCCTTCTTTATGGAGGAAAAACATAGCTAAGGTTCTACACAAAATTTGGGAGAAAACAGCTTGGTTTTGAGTTGCTAAAGCTGATTTTCGTACAAGAATTTTTCCTGCATTGCTCCAGCTTGTGCAGTCCGAAATTGGCCAAGAATTTTCAGGTTTCAAACTGATCCTAAAGACCATTTTTCTGGCAGCATTTGGGAGGGAATGTGAGCTAGAATTTCGACCTTTTGAAGGTACAACAAGCTGGAAAATCTCAGCTCATTCCATGAAGATAGATGAACTAAGATAGAAGGGAATTTTCAGCAAGCTTTCAAGAGGGATTTTCCTCTTGAATTCTCCCACAAATCTACCATATTTTCCAAACCAAAAGAAGTCTTTTGCCAAGACATTTTGATCCTAAAAGAACTCAGCACTCTAATGAATTTTCTGGAAAGAAAAAGGCTAGAACACCTTGATCAACCTAATGAGTTGAGAATTGAGGAAAATTAAAGATCAAGGAAGAATGATTTTCCCTATAAGAATTTCGAGAAGAGTAAAAGGAATGGAATGAGATTACTTCTATCATGTCTCTCCTAGAACATCATCACCACATTAATCTAGGCCCTTAAGGCCGAAACCAATCCTTTCCAAGCAAAATAAAATTTACTCAAAAGCTTCTATGATGGACTTTGAACCTTAGACCTCAAGAATTAATTCCAATGCTCTAACCACTAAACCACAACAACTCTTGTTGCTATTTCTACTAGAAAAATTATTTCCTATTCAATCCACAAGCTATCTCCTTATTTTCACCTCGGACAAAAATTACCATTTTGCCCCTCTCACACATCATTCACCAACAAGACTTCAAGATAATAAAAATCAAATTCAAAGCACGTAGAAATCATATGAAAATATATTTAATCATGAAATAAAGCATGATATACATCTCAACCCCCTTACTCTACGGTTGGTCTTGATTGGGGTTTCACAGACCATGTGGTTATGGGGCCCAACGTGTGGTAACCCATGATCATTTCTTTTGAGTGGTTGATTTTATTGATTATTTATGGTTGGAAAAGCCAAAATACTACCCTTGCTTTTGACTAATGTTTATTGCTTGCCAGTGATCTCTTATTAAGAATTTTAAACTTGCATTCACGAACTGTTTTCTCCCGACACTTAAGCACTCACGGACTTACTGAGATTTCTCTCTCACCACCATTTTTACCATGATTTTAGGTCGATCCTACTATGGGGATGAGTAGCTAGATAGTTCCTACTTTGGAAGATTTTCTGATAATGTATTTTGTGTAATGTTTTGGGGAGATGAGAGTGAATGAATTTTATTATGGATTTGTTTTTAGTATTCTTGGACTTATTTTTTGGATGTAATAAATTTTAAGTTCAACTATTATTTTTTTTTATTCCACTAGTTTATTTGTGTGACCTAGTTATAAAGACTCCTTGTCCTTTGGACGGGCGACATCTTCGGCCTTGGCGGGCCTGGGTAGCGGTGTGTTACATACTAATTTGAGACATCCTTTGCCATCTGAGATGTGGAAGTTGTATTCTTATTTTGAGGACAAATCTAGAAGGCATGTTGTGACTGAATTTAATGCACAGACCGGTACATATGGAATCAAATCATCTGTCCAATAAAGGGGTAGAAGTGGAAATGTTTACAATGTCAATTTGATGGAGAGATCATGTAGCTGCCAAAAGTGGAGTATATATGGTATACCTTATTCACATGGGTTTGCAGCATGTCGTCACAGAGGTTGGAACCCCATTAACTTTGTTTTAGAGTTCTATACTAGATGGAATTACAAGATGACATATGAGGGTCAGTTTTTCCCCGCAACAAATGAACAATATTAGAGGCCTTCAACTATTATACTTGCACCTGTGGAAGAAATGATGAGGAATGAAGTTCCTGGCCATCTACAAATATCGAGGATACCTTGTAATATAGATTATTGAACATTCAACTCTCCTCCAAGATATAACAACTGTATAGGAGTGGATATACTAGGAGAAATTGAAATAATAATACTTTTACTGTTTTGAGAGATTAGCCCATTTCTTCAAATGTTCATTCATATTCTATTTTATTGTATTTTAAATATGGTTTCTCTATGGTACTTGTGATATTGGAATTTATATTTTGAAATACTTCCGTACTTTACATATATTTTTTTATATATTGGAATCAAATATATAAAATGTTCAAATGTTCATTGAATAGTAGGTCGCATTGTTGAAATGTTCATTGAATAGTAGGTTGCATTAATTAAATGCGACCTGAAGGTCACATTACAGTAATGCGACCTATAATTTTCCCAACATTCATATGCTCGTAGATTTTGTTAAGTGCAAATCAAACTACCAATAAGGTCGCATTTCTCTAATGCAACCTTATTTTACATTGTTGTATTTTCGAAATGTGAGCACGCTACAAACGGAATTCCGCAAAAGTCCACCCCCTATCGTAATTCCACATCAAAAAGGCACTATTGAATAGAATCTCTGGAATCTTACTAAGCCAGGAATTACGCAAATCAATTTCTCCAATTCTTCCTATTTCTTTGTTCCAACTGGTGATTCCCTTCTTTCTTTTTTTTCTTTTATTTTGTGTTTTTGTTCTCGGTTTCTCCCTTCCTGTCACCTCAGTTTCTTTCATTTTCTTCTTCTGTTTGTTTACCTAAATCATCTTTCTTTCCTTTTTATATTTTTTTCTCTAACTAGAAGCTTCTCATAGTTCTTACCTCTTTAACTGTACAACTGCCATTCCAATTGCTTACGCAGTGCACTGCTTTCTAATTTCCACTATCACTTGAGATAGGTGAATTATTCTTACAAGTTAATGCCTATAGATATAAGTGAATGGTATTTTGGAATTGAAGATGAACCTAAAATACCATCAAAATGCACTTGTGGAAATGCTGGACATAGTTACCAGATTCACCACTTTCACCATCGAATTGTGAATCAATTCGTGTGTACCGATTCGCAGTACTATGACGTTCGGAGTCCTTTTGATACATGGTTCAGTTCACTCGCATAAGGAATCGAAATAGCTATGATGGAAGAAAGGAGAAAAAAAAGAAACATCAAGTAATAGCAATGACGAGAGCAGATCTAAAAAGCAGAAAGAGTCTGGAGGCGGAAGCGGCAAAAAGAACAAGAGAAGAGGTGACTGAGAATGAATAAGATATGGAGATGTGTCTGTTGTTGCGGCACAAAGGAACAGAGCAATGCGTCGGCGGGAGAGAAAGAATAGGGGGCATTTTTTTTATGCTGTAAATTATCAACACATCCTTACCTTTTCATAAATTTTTGTTTAGTACTAATTTCATTGACTTTCTATTCCTTTAACCCCAAAAGTATGAAATTGAGATTTTCTTTAAAATTTAATGCACTTGATTCCTAGTCTTAATATGTTATACATGAAGAATATATATATATATATATATATATATATATATATATATATATATACAATATTTTGTATCATGACTTATAGCATATCGTAGCGTACCGAATGAGCCTACCCCTTAACGAATCCAATTCTTGTAAAGTGAAGAATCATGTACCCATTCCTGTACCGCATACTGAAGTGTATTGCATTTCTAGTAACTATGTGCTGGAGATCAAGTTGAAAGAAGTTCAGATAGGACTGAAGGGAATGCCACCCAAGGGACCGAAGTACAACAGCCAGAGAATGTGATGGCAGAAAAATTGCACAAAATAACAGAAGTGCTTCAAAAAATAGTAGGGGCTCCACATCATGAGAAGCAACACTTTAGAAATGGAAACCGACCGAGCTTTGGAACGATTCCATAAATGTCATCCTTCCCAATTTCATGGAAAATCGAATCGAGAACAAGAGGTCAAATCCTGAATGGAACAAGAAGAAGGAAACGCAAGAACTAGAACAGAGGGAGTGGACTTGGATAGAGTTTTTAGAAGAGTTCAAAAAGAAATTCATACCTTGCCAGATAGTTGAACAAAAAGAAGAGGAATTTTAAATTTTTCAACAAAGAGAAAGGACTGTTGGAAAATTCTCTGTTTCTCTTGAAAAGTAATTACATATTTCCTATCTGGCTATGACTTCACCAATACTACAACAAATAAGATAATGGTCCTACAATAGCCTTCTACTATTACACGTATGCTAACCATCAATTACTCTTCTTACGTAGTTATACACCCAAAAAAACACACAACTCACGTAAGGCTATTAAAGTGCATCTTTCCTTATTGAACCTCCAGGGATTGGGATAAAGATTAGTATCTGACGCTTAAAATAATACAAATCCAGGCATCTTCTGTGAATTAAAATATATTATATCTAATACCTTTGCCTAATCCTTTTTCCTTTGCATTTCAACATAAGGCCACCATTTCTTATATTCACTCGATCCCATCATTAACCAAAGTACTTAGTTAATTAGGAGGACTTCAATAAATAGACTTTTCCATCTTAACCATTTACTCTCCACTCCATTTCTTTGCTATTGCATGAATACTCACAAAAGGGCGTCTTATAATGTACCAATCCATCATATGCGTAAAGGGTTTATCCAATTTGTTTATAGAACTAGGCAACTATATATACATATTCATGGCATTTCCACAAGTACATAAGAGCAACTAAGGGAAAAAGAAAAGTGCATGACAATCACAGCTTATGTGTTTAAAGAAAAGTATTACAGCCAACCACATGAAAACCTTATAAAATCAAAACCTCACAGCTATAAAAACATAATGCTGGTTTATGGCAGAAATAAGAAAACATAGAGTCCATAAACATTTATCACCATTTTGATTGTAGGAAAGCCCTCATATTCTAACTTTATGGAATTTCACAGGCTAGAACTGAATTTTTAAAACAAAGGACTTACTATAAGAGCTTGCACACTGCTTTCTTTAATCGAGTAGTTCTCCTTACTGGTTTTCTTCACAAGAGAAATCTATGTCTAGGACAAAGACCTCATCAAACAACTACAACAACTAATAGTAATTATCTACACATTTTACACTTCAACTTTCATAAACTCAAATTCCCTTCTTGACCAACAACTGCAATACCATATGCAGAATATTCTAACATACAATAAACAAACCATGAATAGAACTTATACTATTTTAAAAGACTGATTGCAAGTTACTTCCATCCAGTTACAATTGTGTAACCAAACCTATTGTACAGTAATTTACAACTGATGCCAAAGTTTTTTTTTTTTTAAGATTCAGAATCTTACCAAGCCAGGAATTACGCAAATCAATTTCCCTAATTCTCTATGTTTCTTAGTTCCAACTGGTGATTCCCTTCTTTCTTTTTTTTTTTCTTTGTGTTTTGTTCCCACTTTCTCCCTTCCTATCACTTCGGGTTCTTCCGTTTTCTTCTCTTTGTTTACTTGAATGGCCTTTGTTTCGATTTTCTATTTTTTTTCTCCGACTAGAAGCTTCTCATGGTTTTTACCTCTTTAACCATACAGCTGCCCATCCCAATTGCTTTCGTGGTGCATAGCTGTCCAATTTCAACTATCACTTGAGATGAGTGAGTTATGGCTACTGATATTGCCAAAGCAAGTATCCTCCTACCAAAGCAAATACCCATTAAATGACATTTATGTCTGGTCAATAATCACCTTTTGGTGCTTTTGTTTCCCTTCTATAAATCCTAAACGTTATACTATTCTTAGTTCAGTGACTACAATAGCCATTCCTCTTCTCAAGTAAAGATATGATTGTAACACCCCATTATCTACGCCCCATTAGGCTGAGGATGTCGCCCCGTCCACAGGACAAGAGGTCTTTATAACGAGGACACACACAAAATAAAATAAAAGAAATACTTCAAAATCTAACTTATTACAACCTAGTAATACATGAATAAATTCAAAAATAAATGTCTACTACTGTTTCTCAAAAGCAATAGATAGAGAAGATAACAAAGAATCTTCAAGACATAGGCAACATTCTAGTTAATGACCTTCACAGCAAGATTGACTTGAAAACATGGTATAAATGGTGGTGAGATAAAAATCTCAGTAAGGCCGTGTGTGCTTTGAGTGTTTCAGGTAAAACAGTTCATATATGCAAGTTGTAAAAGTTTTATAAGAGAAAGTGTTGGTAAGCATTAAATAAATGTCATAAATAAAGAGTGGTAATTTACTTTCCAAAACATACATGTGCATAATAAATACAACCACTCAAAAGAGGTAGCCATGACACCACACTTCGTGCACCATGACAATGTAACGATCAGAATGCCACACATTGAGCATGCTGACACAAGGTAGGTGTACGCCCTACCGGGTGAGATACTCATCCATCTCTATACTCAAACTTACCGGTTGTCCATTCCAAAAACACACAATCCACTTGACCGAACTTGCTAATTCGGACCGGTATGATCTACAGGACTGACATCCTATCCAGGAAGGATTCAACCCTCAGAGGTGGCCACCTACTGAGAGACTTACCATATCCCTTCAAAGACTAGTCATAATAGTCTACCCTTATTGAGTACTCAACGTTGTTTGTCCTACTTGGGAGAAAAATGATCATACAATGATTCACTTGAAAATAGCAATTAAAGTTTCTAAAATTCTTGTCAAAGTTAGGTTTTTAGAAAAAGTTTAGCATTTGTGTGTAAAATTGCTTGTTTAATTTCAAATGATTTGCTTGACTGGAAAAAAAATTGTCCTTAATTGCCTTTACAGCACAGATGCTCGTATATATTGAGTTTGACTTGCCACATTAACTTTGACTTTCAAATAACTCCATGCAGGAACTTACTTGATCTTTTGCTCTTCTTGGATTCTAAAGTCTTTGAAGGTCAACTTAACCCCGCCTGGGGTAAACACAAGGTATAAGATAACATTCGGACTATATCTGCCTTACATAAACAATTCATAGTTCAACTAGTCACAACCACAACTAACCATGACCATAAGGTCTCAGGCTTTAATACTAGTCAATAAAGTATTTTATAAAATAAATCTAGCTTGATAAGTTAAAATAAATGGGGTTATAAAATAAATAATAATAAGTTATAGTTCCAAATAATAAATTATAAGTATTATTGCTAATAAATAAACTAGTGTTAAATATTGGATAATCCTAAGTCCTAAATAATATTGGTAAATGGTACTATTTAAATAGTATTATTATACATAATAAATTACACTTAATTTTTAATTAATAATTAATAGATAATAAATAACCAATAAATTTAACAATAAATGAATTATACTTAACTTTTAATTAATAGAGAATAAATAAATTTTGATATAAATAATATTTATAGATATAGGTAAAAGTTTTAGTAAGGCTAGTTATTATGGTCTACAAGGTCGTTTAATATTAATTAATTCCAATATTTTTATTATTTATTATTATTTTTTCCAATTAAAGATTTTATTTATTTGACTAATAAAATATTAATATTTTAATTAATACTCTATTTCCAAACCTTCCTAGTGATTTTGAATTTTATAGATTAAATTGAATCATAATTCTAATTAAATTAATAAAAATTGTTAATAAAAATAATTTTAGAATTAACAAAGAAAATAGTTTTTACCATAATTTCTTATAGTTAGAAAAGATCCATGAACATCTTCTCATGTAATAAATAATATACTAATCCATCCATGAACATGTACTTGAATCAACATATATTAACACATGGCCAATCTCCTACTAGACATAATCATCATCTATGGCCTTATTGAAAAATAAGAACATAAAAGTCTAATCACCAATGGTGTCATAATATCCATCATGCATCAAAATATCCATAAATTTCTTTAATCATGATGAGCATATATTGATTCAAAAGGAAAATCCATAAAGCCTAATCATACATTCCAACTCTCATGTCCTAACTCCTTCCCTTCATCCACATAAATATACTCTACCCCTACTTTATTTAATCATCCTATCAACATCCAGGAGTCATGATTCCATTAATTAAAAAGGAAGATTCAAGGGAAAATACTTGATGGATGATTACTTTGATGAAAGCTTCCTTGGTTAGTGAAGATCCACACAAGCTTGAGAGCCTTTAGTGGTCTAGAAAATAGCCATGGTTGATCAGCACCATTTTGGCCAAGAGAGAGAGAGAGAAATGAATGACATTAGAAAGAAATATTAGAAGTTGAGTAGAAGAGAAAGAACAAGGAGGTTGTTCTTATTTTACCTTTTGGTGTTCTTGGAACCCTCAACAAAAAAGTTGGTTTTAATCCGTTTGGAAACTCTACTTTGAGTGATTTAATGTTATAAAGGCCAGAAATGAAGACTATAGGTTGAATATGGATGATCTGGAGCGTTTGGGAGTGATTGGAGGTATTTAGGCTGGGTTTAGGTTTGAAGATGAGAAGTGTGTGTTCTTGGTGTTCTTAGTGTTTTTGAGAGAGTTTGAGAGAAAATGGCTTTGAGAATTGCTGGAATTGTGTTGGTCGAATGGCCTAGTGTAGATGGGAGTCATGGTTATCAAGAATGAGCGAGAAGATTTTTAGATTTTTTTGAAATTCAAATGGAGGAAAATGAGGAGTTGTTTGAGGTAAAAGATTAGTTAATGGAGTTTATTCATGGAAGGTCTTTTGTTCTTCAATGATGTAAGGCTGCATTAGCTAGGTTTTAATGAAAGAGTGAAAGGTTGTTCAGTACATAAGGCTAGCTGAAAATGGATTATAATGGCAGAGAATTTTCTAGTTTGATCACTTGCTATAGGAGTGTTTTAATGGAGCAAAAATTTGTAATTTAGTATGAAGCTTGAATAAGTTTTAGATAGAGTAATCTTAGGAGCTTTTTTAGGTGTGATCATAGAGTCCAAACATTCAAAGTTGGTGTGGAGGCCATGGTGTTCTATCCATGGTTGAACAAGGTCCGAATTGCAGATGTTTGAGTGAAGAATTTTGGTCTTTGCCTTGAGAAAACAAGCTGGAAAATTTCTGGATTTTAATGCTTCAAGAACACTTGGAATGGAGATGTTTTTGGTACAGAATTTTCTGCCCTCTTTGCCCCAATTTTGTAGCTGGTTCTTAAGGCTGTTTGAAGGTCTTTTAATGCTGGTTTTCCAGCCTTCCTCTTGAAGAAAAATAGAGGAAGTTCCAGTGGTTCTTATGTCCTAATGGTGGCTTCAAATTCCAGCTTTAATGCAGCGAAATTGCTGAAACAAAATTCTGGTTTTGGAAGGGTTGTGCAGTCCGAAAATTCACTGAATTTCCAGCCTTCAACCTTACATGAAATGACCATTTTTCTAGCAATAATTGGGTAAGAAAGTTGGCTGAAACTTTCAAAAACAACCTTGAAAGAATTCTAGAAAATTTTCTAGATTTTCCTTTACCAAAACATGAACAATATGAAGATGGAGTTTGAAGGAATAGCTATGGTGTTTTCTTTTCCTTTGAATTCCTACCTAATTCTCCTCCCTATTTTCGGCCTCATCTATCCCATAAGAGCAGATTCTCAAATTCTAATGCTAGGGATTTATCACATAAATTTTGGAATTAAAGAATGGATTAATAGATTAAAGATAGTTTAAATTATAAAGATGTTAGGACAAGGCTAACTAAATTAAAGGGAATAAGAATTCCTCTATAATTCTTTTTAGGACAAGATCACATGATCAAGACATTATCTTTGTGTCTCCTTTAAGACAACATTCCTCTCTTTAAGGAATGTAAGGAAATTGAAAATTCAAACATAGTTAACATAATCATGAATAAAACTTAAATGATGGGATTTGAACTCAAGACCTTAGAGATTAATTCACAAAGCTCCAACCACATAACCACACTAACTCTTGTTTTTATTTTCTCACCCAAATATTCTTCTTATCTAAACCTCAAGCCTTCTTTCTATTTTGACTTCAAGCAAAATTACCTTTTTACCCTTTCTACCTAACAAGTATAAAAAAACCATCTAACCTATAAACCACAATTCTAAGGCACATAAAATCATTCAAAAAGTATATTTTTATGCACGATGACATGATATGCATCCCACCCCCTTACTCTATGGTTGGTTTTAGGGGGTTTCACAATGATTGTGTCTCTATTTTGTCGCATACCACCCTCACCTTTTCACCTTCTGTGTTCCTTCTTCTTATCTCATATCCTCCAATGGCACCCTTCCGTACACCCTTCTCTTTTCTGTGTGCTCCTTTTCTCTCCATATATAAATCCATCTAGCCTAGCCATTAGCCCATCCCTTCATTCTATGCACAGCTAAGAAAATGGAGGTTTGAGGGTTCAAATTTCATAAATTGGTTCTATTAATCAACAAACACGAGAGGATCTATTGCTTTGGCCAAACTAAAAAATGGGATTCCTTTGAATTTCTTTATTTGTAATTAGGTTGGCAAAATTGCTCTGGATATATTGATTATTGCTTCATTGAACATGCTGCTCTGTGCAATAATGATGGGAAGAGAAGATCTTGTTAAGGGATGATTATGGTGGAGAGACGTGAGAAAAAAATAAGTAATTTGGACGAAAGAGGGAATGATTCCATTTTGAAGATTTAGGAAAGGGGCAGAGAAGTAGGGGAAATGTAGTTTGACTTTGACAGGAATAAAACTATCAAATAATTAAAATGCACTTTGGCGGGAGGAGAATTGCTCTGGAAATATTGCTAGCCGTGAATTATTCTTACAAGGTTGTCTCTTCTTCTCAATACTCTTATTCTCTATAGTAATATAATATTCCTTCTTCCTTCGTGGGATGTTACACAAATTCTCAAAATAGCCTAATGGAATAGCATATAGCATATAAGAGAAATGGGTTATCCGTATTTTATGTAGTCACCGAAGCTTCCATTTATTTCTTTTCTTTTTCTTGTTAACCCTATTTTTTTTTTTCCTTTTCACTTTACCTTCATTCTTTTTCCACTTCACTGCCTTACATAAGCTGACCACAAGTCCAGTTATATGTAAGGCACATCACTGCGCCTTAAGTTCCATTTGTTCCTTGAATGATCTAAAAGCAAATCCTCATTTTCACAGAGACATTAAAGAGCCATATAATATGCTTAGCACAAAATTAACCATAAAAATTACTTTAGAGGTGCTTCAAAATGGATCACATGAGTAGAATACTATATACTTTGGCAATTAGATCTATCATGTACGCTATGAAATGTATTAGGCCCAATGTATTATGTGATTTTAGCTTGATAAGCAGATACTATTCTAGACCACGGAGAAGGTTATTGGGTGGCTGTCAAGAACATCCTTAAGAATTTAAAAAGAACACACGATGTATTCTTAATATATAGAGGATGTGACTTACAACTCAAAGGGTATACTGATGTTAGTTTTCAATTTGAGAAAGATGATTACAAAGCTCAATTAGCCTACGTGTTCATTTTGAATGGAGGGATAGTTAGTTAGAAAAGTTCTAAACAAGACACAATTGTCAATTTAACCATTGAATTTAAGTATGTAGCAGCCTTTGAAGCAGCTAAGGAGGTAGTTTCGATCAAGAAATTTATAACAGAATTGGGACTGGTACTTAGTACTAATAACCCACTACCTTTTATTTTTATAACAATGGAGCCATTGTACAAGCAAAGGTACCAAAGTCTCATCAATGATCTAAGTATATACTTAGGCACTATCACTTGATA
This sequence comes from Voacanga thouarsii, assembly GCA_026120185.1. Taxonomy (NCBI): domain Eukaryota; kingdom Viridiplantae; phylum Streptophyta; class Magnoliopsida; order Gentianales; family Apocynaceae; genus Voacanga; species Voacanga thouarsii. The sequence goes on from JANUWF010002207.1 coordinate 1,952,443, forward strand.
TGAGAGATCATTGAAAGGAAAGATGTAAAGATACAGAGAGTTCTCACTAATTAGAACATAACTGATGTTCCCACAAAGGCTCTAGCTAAAAAAAATATATGATAGTCATGTTTCATTTGGTATTCGATACATGAATGATTAGGTATAGTGCAAGCGTAAGATTAGTAGTAATTATGCCATAGAATTAATCATTTGTATAATATATTTTGCACATTTAGTAAATAAAATATATTCTTTATTTTGAGTTCATTTAATTACCTCATACGTTAATGTGAAAAAGACTGATAGAAAAAGTCTCAAGCATAATATACAGTGTTAATAAAATTATGATAAGGATCATGATGTGATATTCTTAATACACTATGCACTGCTCGTGCTTGAACTATCATAGGTCATAGTATTAATGAGATGGGATACCATTCACGCACAATGATTAGCACATGTTATACTTCTTGATTGGATCAAGCGATAGTTCTCACATCTGTGAGCATTGTAAGACTCAAACTTAACATATAGATGCTTGTTAGGTGAACAAGTTCATTAGATGACCTAGCTAAGAGATAATAAAATGGATAACTATTTAGAATCAGGGATAGAACCTCACTATAGGAAATGTGCATGTATCCTTATGCTTGAGATATCCATGGAATTTTGTATACTGAGTGTTGTACTTTAATTCCTAGACTTGGAATCTCTTCAAAACTGTCTATATAGGAAGGACATTGGGTACAACATAAAGTATACAAAAGTAGTTGAGAGATATAACAAAGAATTTATAACTCCTAATACTAGGAGGGTATATCTCATGGCCACTTGTATGGAAACGTTACTCAAGAAGTCCTTGGCCAAAGTAACTATATGTGAGAAATAGTTTCAAATGATACACAAGTTGAGTAATAGATTTCGGGAACAAATACTAATAAATTCGAGTTAGAATACATTATATTCTAGAGGAAGTTGACCGTAATTCTATACTTTAAACCGCATGAGATATAGAATGTTGAAAGGAGATTATTGTACTAGCATTTTGCTATTGAAATGTTCATGTCAAGCCATTTGACATTTTAGACTTTTGGGTCGTCATAATGCATTGTTAAATGCCACTATTAATCCGCTAAATATGGATTTATTAACCAAAGAATTAATAAATTAATCCTAATTATAAAAGGATTGATAATTTTATAGTAAATTAGGATTAGCTCATATTTTACTGCCAATTAGCCGAAAAACCTAATCGGTCACACAAATGAAGGAATTGACACTCAATATATTATATGATAATATTATAGGGTTAATTTGTGAGAGGAAAAAAAATTGGGTAAATTATGAAGTGGTTATAATTACTAGGTCAAATTTATTGAAACCTTATAGGATTCATTGCGATTGTGAGATCCAACGCTCATAATAGTTTTTACTAAGGGCTTCATGTATCTATTGAAGGCGGATCAATAGCATATGTGTGTGTGTGTGTGTGTGTGTGTGTGTGTGTGTTACATGCCGCCTTGTGTATGGATAACACAAAAAAACTTAAGCCGTTTTTATTCGTCTTGCAACACTCCACATTTTCATGGCGTAATGGACTTTATCTTCATATGGTGTCGTCCCATCTGAACTCCCAGAAAAGGGATCTTTAAAATGGATTAATAACTTAATGTACAACAGAATGATACTATAACTTCAAAATAGGGAATTTATTCATGGAACAATCCCATAATACATAGACTTCAAACCCTTCTTACAATATTCCATACTTAAAATATATAATATATCATATTGACTATTTTTATCTACTCCACGCTTTCGTTGCACACTCCGATCAGCAAATTGTACCGCCGAGCCTAGAAACATATAGGAAAATGTGTGAGTGATAAATACTCTGTGAGTCCCGTGTGTGCCCGTGATTTGCAGATAAAATAAGTTTCAATGTATATTCTCAAATTTACAACTTGTAATAGAGATTAATAGTCTCACTATCTTTCAAATTCACATTGCAATCACCTCCGGAAGGAACATTAATCCGTCTGGTAACATTAATATCGTAGGAACATTAATCCTATGAACATAAGTATAATATATTTCACAACGAGAATGAATTTAGTCGGCCAAACAATATCTTTGTTCATTTTCATATATTTTAGAAAATCACTTGCAAAAAACGGTATTTTGTAAATAAATAGGAACTTACCTCATTCTTTATTAATTCCTGAAGTTAGCCTCATCAAATGATCACTACTTCTTCATTTTTGTTTTCTTCTTTCTCTTTCTCTTTTCTCTTCTTCTTTTTTCTTTTCTCCTTCTCTTTTCTTCCTTTCTTTCTTCTCTCTCTCTCTCTCTCTCTCTCTCTCTCTCTCTCTTCTTCTTTCTTCTTTCTTCTTTCTTTCCTTTCTTTCTTCTTTACTCCCTCTCATTATCTCGACTCTCTTTCTCTCCCTCTCTCTCTATTTCTTTTTCCTTTTCCCTTATCCTCTATTTATAGTGTTACGAAATTTTGGCTAGAAGCTTAGATAAGACCTTAGGTAGGAAGTAAACAAATATGATAGGGACACTTGGAATGGTGATTCAACATTTCTAGAAACCTTAGGGATACTTGGCATGGTGACTCATCACTCCTAGAAGGTTATGGAAGATTATGTATGCTTTTGGAAAACTTTAGAACATTATGGAAACTTTTGGAAGTTTTTAGAAGATTATAAAATAATAGAATTTATATAAAATATTAGGATGAATATAATAATTATCTAAACTTTAATAAAGGTAGTGGGTCACACTTGACACCATGCACTTACTTTATTAAAGGTGTGGGCCCTGCCTAATTAATGAAAAGATTGAGTAGCCAAATTGGATTTTGCTTCCTCATAGTAAAAATCCAACAACAACAATAATAGACATAAAAAGAATAATAATAAGGATAATATTACAGTAAAAATAGTATTACTTATATGTAATAATAGTATAATATTCCTAATAATATTAATAGTAAAATATTATGAATAGAATGCATAATAACGGCAATAGTAACGTTAGGAACGATACTACTACTACTACTACAACAACAACAACAACTAATAATAATAACAATAATAATAATAATAATAATAATAATAATAATAATAATAATAATAATAATAATATAAAAATTGTAGTAATAAAATGTCTTGATGAGATTAGCAACAAAATATTCTTGTTAAATATATATATTTCTTATAAAATATAATATATAGAAAATATAATATCTCTTTGTCAAATAAAATAAAATATAGTATAATATTTCTCATAAAATTTTAATTTCATAAATAATGATTTTTCCTAAAAATAAAAGAAAATAGCTTTAAAAAATTCCCAAAAAAATTCTCAATAGATCACAAATATAGTAAAATAAATCTCCTGTCAAGGTGGAATATTACACTTTTCCAAAACAAATTAAACCATACCATCACCGAAAATTAACCTACTAGCATTGATTCTTGGCGACGGGCTTAAATACAATCCTTGTGTGGATTTCTATTAGAGACGCTTCTGCACTTGGATCCTACTTATTTGAACAACTCATAGAAAAGTTCCGCAACAAGAAATTTTGCATTTCTAAGGAACCTCCTAAGGTAATTATTCTTGATTCCTTTACCTATTTAATGACACACATGTGATCATTTGCTTGGTTTTTCTTTCAATTTCTGTCGCACATCTCTGTTTTTGCATGCAAGAAATCTAACACCAGTTTCCTAAGCACACATGTGATAATTAAGAATCAATTTAGGCATGAAGGCCATTTCCAAAGAGGTGGAAGAATGACAAAATCACACTTCATGGTTCCATAGTTAAGAACAATATTCAAAAGGATTTAAGGAAATTTTCAGGACAACAAATTCAACAAACCCATGTCTAAGAAGATTGTGAAGAGATGGATAGTAAAGGAAGGGCCAAAAGACGCACAACACAAGCAACAAACCAAGTGGAGGATCAAGCCAATCTTTAAACAAGGATTGAAGGCTAAAGGAGTAACAAGAAGAGCTTAAAATGACCAAAATTTCATTTGGAATATCAACAGGACACACGGAAAAGAAATGGAGGTCAATTGAGCAAAAATTAAAGTGCAACAAAATAGGGGAGGAGGCCTAGAGCCGACCCGGTGCCGGCCAAGAATGCAGGGCCCGGTGCTGGCCCAACATTGGCAAAAAATCAATTTGCAGAACAGAATATACCCGGCGCCAGCTCTAGTACCTTAACCCGGTGCCGCGTCAAGTTGGGATAGTCCTGGATTTTTGTTATTTTTTAATCTCAACCTTTTACACTTGTAATTTAATTTTTATGACTTTTATTATATTTTAACCTATTTTAAGTCATGTAATAGGGAGTTAAAGCTTCTATTAAGGCTATGTAATAGTTAGGATTAGTTTACTAATTAGTTTAGGGCAAGACATCTGTATATGGCATTATAGCTATTGTAAAGACAACTTTTGGATATTCGAATAGAGAAATCATTTGTTCTCTCTAGAGAGAGTTCTTGAGAACACATTTTCTTGGGTGATTCCCAAATCAATTAAGAGTTCTTTTAGGCTTTAGTCGAATCTAAAAATCTAGTCTCTAATCTTCTTAGGATAGATCATTATTCTTTCTAAAATAAGTCTTAGATTTCTAGCTAATCTAGTAAGGTTCTTTTAGGAGTTCAATTGGTTAACTAAATCTTCCCTTCCCCTTTGTTCTTGATCCTTCTTAGGTTAGGAGTGTTTGGGTGTTGATTTAATTAGCTTAGTTTATTAGACTTTTGGGTTCTAGGTAGCTAGTTTTACCTAGGGTTATAGCCTTGAATTAGGTCTCTTGATTTTGAATTGCAAATCTCAAATTGGTACTTCCAAGATCATATCAAATAGTTTGGTATCAGAGCAAGCCTGTGTTGATTCTAATTAACATAACTTTCTTCGGGCCATGGGACAATCTCTTCAAGCATTTGTGAAAATTTTCAGATTTTTTCACTGTACTGGTGCTATTTTTCAATGCTTGAAACCCAAAATTATGTCGTAAACTTGATGTTAAATTGATCGTATATGTTGGTATGATATTTGAGGAATCATTCAGCATGAAAATTTGTGAATTGTGAGATCAAACAAGTGGAAACATATTGCTGCAATTTCTTAATCTCGTAACTATTTTTCTTCCTATTTTTGAATGTTAAGAACTTCAAATTGTGCTATGGGTTTGTTATGAAATTGAGCCTACATGCTTGGTTGATGATTAAAAAGTTATTTGAAGTTTAAAATTGCAGAAATTTTGAGGTTTCTTGGGTGTTTTTGGCTGCAAAATTCTAAACACAAGAAAATCCCGTAGCTCTTTTTTGTGCTAATTTTGAGAGCTATAAAACCCAAGTTTTTGCTATATTCTTTCTTTAAAATTGTTCCTTGATGTTAGTATAACCATTGGGGATTCATTTTTATTGTGAATTTTGAGTTCTAGGGCTGTTATAAGAGAGGAAATTTTGGAGTAGCTTGAGTTACGAGCTTGCATACATGGTGCTTGATATGTTGCTTTAATGACTTGCAATTGTACAAACATGACTACCAAATGCTTCTTATGATGAATTCTTGTGATCTTCTTGCTTAGTAACTTGTTTTGAGTAATAATTATCCTTTTGTTCCTAGTATAAAAGAATTGGTCATTGTGTTCTATGTTATAGCTTGGGAAAATTGTTGTTGCATACATAATCATATCACTTGTCTTTGAATTCTTGAACTCCTAGTGCTATTATTGCCTAGAGTGAGTCAATTGTGCATCAAAATTATATCCTTAGGGTTGTGATAGTATCCTAACAATTAAAAATCCTTCATTTGATTAGTTGCCTACCATGTGCTTGATAAAATGCTCAAGTGTTTGTACAATGCTTTGTATGGGTTCTTAGCTTACATCTTCCACTTCTAATTAACTTCATGGATTTTTTTATTATTATTGGTGGGTTGAATACTTGGTTTACAATCTTCTTGAGATATTTAAAAGTGATTTAAACTTGTCTGTCTCTGAATCCTTGCTAATTTTGCATAGTGAGCACTTTTCATATATCACCCTTGAAATCTTATGTTCATTGAGTCTTAATTCTTTGAAATTCTTGCTTGAACTTGCATTTTTCCTTGGTAATCATCAAGTTTTGAATTGAATTCCTCTAAGAGCTCCAGTTGATTGTCGTTAGAGAGTTGGCTTGACTTGTCTAGCTAGACTAATTCCTAAGAAATTAAGAAGGCTATTTTGGGAAGAAATCTTTGAGGATTTAAGTGTTGAAAGAAAAAAAAAAGGTAAAAGGGTGAGTTCATTGTAATAAAAGCCAAGAATAGTGCAAACATGAGTGAAGAGTGACCACTAAAAATTAAGTGTAAACATGTAAGCGAGTGAAGTGAAGAATTTTTCTTGTGTTTTCTATTTAAATTTGCGGGTACTTCTCTTGATAGAAAATTCAAAATGGCTAGTTGGATTGATAGGGAAGGGTATGACTATTGTAATACCCCGCCTAAAAACCACCTTTGACTATAGGGAAAAGTCATGCATTGCATAGCATTTTGCATTTTTCATGGTAGCTTAAAATTATTTTTGCATGGATATATGTGAATTTTAAAGTTGTCCTTGCATTTGAATTGATTGGTGTGAAATAATGGTGTTGTTAAAGATTTGGTTAAGTGAGGTATGGTCGAGGATATGGAAGGATGAGAATAGGGTGGAAAGAATTTCTTAGAGAATTATTAATATGGAGTAGCTTTGGAATAGCGGGAGGTTGGTGATTTTCTTTGGTAACCCGAGTTCGAATCCTACCTTTTGGGAATCTTAGTTTCTCTTCTTGAAAGTTCCATTCCTTAGACTTTTTCATGTCTTGGCCAAAAAGGATCTAGATATCCTAGAGAAATTTTAGTGCTATTATTCCAAGGAAATAAGTCTCCATATTTATTTCCTATAATCAAGGGCTTTGATGTGAATAAAGTTCACTTGTATTTTCAGCTTTTATTCCCTTGGATTTTCGAAAACTCTAGCTGAATAATTACAATTTTAGTTTGATTTCAACTTGCTAGAGCTTGCAATAGATAGTTGAGATTAAAGAGTCATTCTTCTAGTAGGAAACCTTGTTGATTTTAAACCTAGAACTTTAGCTAAAAATCTGAAAAAATTTTCAGCTAGTGCCGCCACTTCTTGAAGGAATTTTAGCTCAACTCAAACTCTTCCAAAGCTAGGAAATCTTATCCTAAATCCTTTAGCAAGTCATATTTTATTTTAATCCTAATTTAACTAGGTTTTGCTACCTTTTCCTAGCTGAAATTCGGCAGCCTTGTGCAAGCACAAGCTGTCCGAAAATTTCAGCACTTCTAGGTGCAATCTAACTCTCCAAACCCTAGCTCAAAACATCTAGAACACTCCTCATAAATTCAGATTACCTTAGCTGCACAAAATCAGGTTTTTATCTCCAAAAAACTATAGAATTTCGGCCAGCCTTGCACAAGAATTTCGGCCAGATTGCACTCCTACACAAATCAAAATTCTGCACACCAAAACGCACCAAAATCCTCAGTTGATCAAGCCAATTTTCTGCGCCTAAAACCCTCATATTTTCTCTGAAAATTGTGGCAGAGCCATAGCTACAACATACCAAAATTTCTCCTCTTATTGTTCAGCAATTTCGTACAGCAAAACCACTACACGCGCACAGAAATTTCAGCTCTTCAAACCTTCTCAAACTCTTCTTTGTTTGGCCCAAAATTCTGAACACATTCAGCCCTTCCCTTGAGTAATATTTCGGCCAGTACAAAGAAGCAAATTACAGAATATTTTCTCCCTTAAACCCTCCTAAAGTCGGCAGCAAGAAGGCACACCATAAGCTGTAATTTTCGCCCTTGCTGTCCAAGAAACCTAAAGCCATTAGGAGTCTTTCTAAACACCACCATCTAACCCTAATCCAATCTTCTCTAACCCTAAAGCATAGTAGCCGACCACCCTCTCTATTCTACACGAAAAATTTCAGCATGAACTCCACAGCAATTTTCAAAAATCTTAAGAGCAATACCTAGCAAAAACCGATCACCCTCTAAGGTAAGCAAAAACCATCTCAACCTCTTAATTCCTTTCTTCCATCAATTCTTCTCCTTTTCTTCCCTTGAATCACACTACCTAAAGGTTGATTTCATCCCTTCTATTTATTTTCGGTCAAAAGGAAGGAAAGAAGGTAGCTTTTCTCTTCCAATCAAGCGAACTCAGGACGATCACCATAGGAGTATTGAGATCTTGCTAACTCGATTGTTGCAAGGTAAGGGAATACTTACCCTTGATGTCAAAATTAAGGTTTAATATAGTGGATGATAGATATGAGTTGTGATGGTCAAGTCGAGACCTTTTTGACATATTATTCATGTCTTTGATGGATATATGATCATAGTGTATGTATTTTGAGGATTAGATGATTTATTTAAAGTTAGATAGTGGATCGTGATTTGTTATGGGAATAAATGAGTTTAATGCATGTTTGAATTGATTAAGACCCTGATCATAATATTATTTTATTCTAGATCAAGAGGGTATTTGAAGGAAGCAAGCTGTGATTTTGTCTTATTTATCTGAGGCATATCAAGTAAGTCCTTGCATAAACTCTTTTGTTAAATGTTGTGATGGTAAGTCTTGCATAAACTCTTTTGTTAACTGTTGTGATGGCAAGTCTATGTTGTAAAGCTTTGTGAAGCTATTATGAACTATGTTTGCTTGGGTTGTAAACATGGGTATTTATTCTTTAAACGGTTTTATCAAACTAACGATTTTATCAAGAAAACTATTCTTTTCCTAAATTTTTAGAAAAACTCTTTTAGAGAAAAACCACGTTGTACAAAGCCAAGGTTTGGAAATATTGTGAATCAGGAATTGACGGATATGTTCGTTGAGTACTCAATAAGGGTAGGCTAACAATACTAGTCATGGAGAGCTTGAGTAAGTCTTTTGACAGGAGGCCACCTCCAGAAGTTAAGCTCTGCTTAAAAAGGCGATAGTATTGGTTGGTCAGGCCGGTCTGAGCTAGCACTTGTACCTGAAAGGTATTGTTTATTTTCCCGGCATGGACACCCGGATGGTTTTGTTGGGTGTAGAGAAGGAGGAGTATCTCACCCGGTGAGCTGTACACTCACCTTGATCAGAATGCCCAATGTATGGTAATCTGATCCTATCTCGGTACACAAAGTGTGGTGCCTTGACCTGTCTTGGTGAACAAAATGTGATACCTTGACCATTTTGTTCTCACAGAACCCAGCGTGTGGTGACATGACTGTTGACTTGAGTGGATGATTTGTGTTGTATAAAGCGTGATTATGAGAAAACCCACTCCTTGCGGAAAGAGATTATTTATGACATGCCAAATGTTTCTATAAATGTTTTACATTATGCATACACGTACTGTTTAAAACACCATGTGCACACACAGGACTTACTGAGATTTAATCTCACACTATTTTATATCATGTTTTCAAGAGATAGATTATGCTGAGCCAGCGGGGCATGTGATAGTTGAAGCTTTTGTTCTTTTGTTCCATTGTGCTCTAGGAGACAATTGTTGTTTATGTTTCTGAACGATATTTGTTTTATTTTGTATTGCTCCAATTTCAGCCGGATGTAATACGAGTTTTTCTTTATTTTTTTAAGTTGATTCTTTTGAGGTTGCCTTTATATTTATGCCTCGTTTTAAAAACCCCTTGTCCTACGGGACGGGGCGACATCCCCGCCCTTTTAGGGTACGTTGTAGTAGGGTGTTACAACTATGATGAGGAGTCTTGTTCTAATGGAAGTAATTATAGGAGATATGAAGAATATGAATATGACTATGAGGAAGATTATTGGGGAAATGAAGATGATCAAGAGAATTGGCTTGATTATGGAGATGAGTCTTATAGGGATAGCTATGATGAAGGGCTAAGTACAAGCGGAAGGGAGTATGATAGCTATGGAAGAGAGCATTGGGAAAATGAAAAAGAATGTGAGGAGATTTATGTGGAATGAGTATCAACACATTCAAATGGTAGCTTACAAAGAAGGAATGAAGATGAGGGGAAAGGGGAGCTGAAGTACAATGAGAAGTTGATACCTCCATTCCATAAGAAGAGAGATTTGATGGAGTACTATGAATAGGAAAGAAGAATGGAAAATTTGTTTAAATGCTTTGCACCTAGTGGAAGATATAAGGTGAAATAGGCACTAATGAGCTTTTTTTAAAGTTCTTTAGAATGGTGGAAGTAAGTGAACACACAAAGAAGGAAAAATAGGTATCAAATAGTGGATTCTTGGGAAGAGATGAAAGATTTGATGATGGAGTAGTTTGAACTCGATGAGTGCAAAATATATGGAAGTTTTGCTCACATGTCCAATAATTATCCAAGAAGTTCTAAGTATAGTGAGGGAAATGCAATACAAAGTTTTACAAAAGGAGAAATGAGGAGGAGATAAGATTATGTTTGCTCTACTTGTCAGAAATATGGTTATAGAATATGTGATTGCCCAAGATTGAATGATAAAGGAAGAAGTAATGATTTGCAAAAGGGTAGTGCAATTCTTTATAACCATTGTAATGGATATGAGCACAATTCATTTGATTGTCATTAGAAGTCCTCTAAGGAGCAAAGTGAGACTCATAAATTTGAGAAGCAAAGAGCTAGACTTGAGACTAAAATGGCTAAGAAAAATGTTGTAGATGTTGAGGTACTAAGAAGGGTAAGAAATGAAGAAAAAATCGAGAGGGTTGAGCAAAATGAATTGCATGACTTTGACAAAAAGGAGAAGCTAGAAAATAAGGCCAAGTACCAAGGAACGCTGAATCAAAATAATGAAGTGGTGAATGAAAAAGTTGAAAAAAAATGTTAATAAGATTGATAAATAGCTTAGTGATGATGAAGGAGATGACATGGATCAATTGAGTTCAACAAAGAGGGTGACTAAGGAGTTCTACAATATATTATTCCTTCTAGAGAATGAGTCACATTCCTTAGGAGTGTTGGAGGAGGATGAGCTAAAAGAAATTAAGTAAAAAAGTATAGAATTTGTTGAAGAGCAAATGAATTTAAGGAATAAGACGGAGAATGAGCAAAGGCACGCTATGGATGAAGGTCCTAAAATTGCTTCAAGTACTTATAAAGTAGAAGAAAGATCACATCCACAGGAGGAAAAAAAAAAAAGAAGAGTTGGCTAGAAGTTGTGCAAGAGCAAATAAGAACATATGAAGTTAATAAGAATGAAGCATGTAGTTCAACTTCACAACATAACTCCAAATCAAGTAATGGAGATAGAGTAGATGGACGAGATGGGGATACACTTGAGAAACTATGTGCGTTAATTGGTGTTATGAGGGAAGGTGTTGAAGCTTGTGTGGTTGACGAAAAAGAGGATTTACAAAGGGAAAATATTTTCTATTCAAGGTGTCAAATTAAAGAAAAACCATGTAGCTTGATTATTAATGGTTGGAGTTGTAAAAATGTTATTAGTGCTACATTGGTGGAGGAATTGGGAATGGAGATCTTGAAACATCCTAAACCTTATAAACTTTAATAGTTGAGGAATTGTAGAGAAATGAAGATAAACAAGCAAGTCAAGGTTGAATTTGGCGTGGAAAAATATAAGGTTGGGGTGAGATGTGATATCTTCCCTATGTATGTTGGTCATCTATTGCTAGGAAGGCCTTAGTTATATGATAGATATGTGGTTGATCATGGCAAGAAGAACACTTACACCTTGTACAAGAATGAAAGGAAATTCACACTTTGTCCTATGTCCCTAAGTGAAGTTGTAAACGATCGAAATATTTTGAGGGAAGGAGATAAAAAGAAAAGAGAACAAAAACAGAAGGAAAAGTAAGAGAGAGAAAAACAAGAGTAAGAGAGATGAGAAAATGAAAGAAGATCAAAAGAAGAATAAGAGAGTTTAGAGCTCTAAATGCAACAAAAATAAAGGGAGAGATATTGCAAATGAGGGAGGAAGGAGATAAAACAAGAGTGGTAACTTGGGCTTTGAGAGTTGAAAACAACAATATGGAGGAAAAAGAGCACAGAAGTAAAGTGAGAATGAAAATTTAGATTGAGAAGAGAGAAAACAAGGAAGTTGGTGAGGATCCAAAGCTAAAAGTCATATCTTCACAAAAAATGTCTTGTTTGAATTGTAATACAAGTATCGATTCAAAGATGAATCATCATCAAGAAGAGAGGAATAATAAGAATAAATTTAGGCATGAAGTCCATTTATAAGACGGGGGAAGAAGGACAAAATCACAGTTCATGATTCCATGGGTAAGAACAATATTCAAGAAGATTCAAAGGAATTTTCAAGACAATAAATTCAATAAACCCAGGTCCAAGAAGATTGCAAAGAGATGGATAGTAAAGGAAGGGCCAAAAGATGCACAACACAAGCAACAAACCCAATGGAGGTCGAGCCAATCTTTAATTAAGGATTGAAAGACAAAGGAGTAATAAGAAGAGCTCAAAACGACCAATACTTTATTTGGAAGATCAGGGGGACACATGGAAAAGAAATGAAGGTCAAATGAGCAGGGATTGAAGTGCAACAAAACAAGGGAGGGCGCCTAGAGCTGACCCGATGCCGATCAAGAATGAAGGACCCAACACCGGCCTAACGCTATGATAAGAATCAACCCAGCCAAATGGTTCAATCCTAAGAATAGGGAGCAACCTTGCAAGGGCTAATGACAAGATCAATGGCCAAGAGACTCCAAGGCGATATCCAATTGCTGCTACAACTATACTTGAGGATGGAAGAGATTTGGAAGAATGATGAAGGTAGCCGAGAACTCAATTTGATGAACATCTAAGAGGGATCCCAACAACAACCCATGTTTGCACCAAAAGAGAGAGCAAAAGAGGGAGAAAACACCTAAATCTAGCTACCAGATCTAACCTGGCAGTGACCCTAATAGGCTGACCAGGTGCCAAGTGCGTTCTACCAGCCAAATGCTGGAATTCCAATGCCAACCTAGCACAGGTCCAGCACCTATGCCTGGCGCCGGGTCCGGTCTGGAAGGACCCCCAGTTCCCTGCTTTTACTAATTTTCTCCATTTTATGATGACTTTAAACACTATGTAAAGTTCCTTTAAGGCCTTATTTTGTCTATGGGCCTTAGTAATCACTTATGTAGGGTTGGGGTAGCGTAAATATATCTTTTTTGGTGATTTGATAATTCAATCAACATATATTATTCAAATTGTGAAAGAGAGCTTTGAGATGTCTTTACCTCCTTATTCATCTTGTGCAAGACCTTGCTTAGGGCTCAGTCCTCCATTTGAATAAATCTCTAAATCCTTTGGATAATATAATGTGGTTTCTTTTTAATGAGTCTTAGTTACTTTATTCTTCTAAGGTTTATCTTGAATTCCATTGTTTAGGTGCCAATAGTTGTACCTCTTTTATTTTTGATTTTCATTGTCGTGTCAAGAATATTTAGGTGAATTTATAGTAGATCTTGCTATTTTTCTTGTAGGTCTCTGATGCTTAGTTCCTCATGGATTTTCTAGGGAGTAGTTCGATAGTTAATATATTTCATTTAGCCACAAAATTTCACTGATTGGGTTTTATTTTAAGAGCTGAGGTTTTTGCCCAATGTTTGCCATTATTCCAAAAAATTTACTCACCTAAGATCATATTAAAGAGTTTGGTATCAGAGAAAAAAAAACCTTAATTCTAATCAAAGCATGACATCAAGAAAATGAGCCCTTCAAAGTTGAAGAAAAACAGGGGAAATCCCATAACTCAAAACAAAGCCTAAGAAAGGTCATAATATCTTTATTATTTCTTGATTTCTTCTTGAGAAAATTTCCCCTTTATGTTATTATAATTCTTGGGAACAAATTTATCTTTTATTTGTGGTGAAAAGGGGCTTAAATTTGAGTGAAATATTGGTTATTTTTAAGTGACGGGATTGCAACAAATGTGTTTGATAACTGTTCTAAGAGAATGATTTTGGTTACAGTTGTGAGTTTTGACTTTTTTTCTTGATTCCTTGAGATGTTAGGACTTGATATATCACTTTATTGTTGAAATCCATGCTTATTGAACTCATCTTTCCTGTTGCAGATTTATGATTATCTTGTTCTTCTTGTTCCTATTTACTAGTAGTTCTTGTTTTTTCGTTTTGCTACTTCTTGTTCATTTTTTTCAAGAACTAAATTTGATGAACATTTAAGAGGGATCCCAATAACAACCCATGCCTGTACCAAAAGAGGGAGCAAAGGAGGGAGAAAGCGCCAAAATCCAACTACCAGATCTAACCTAGCATTGACCCCAATAGGCTAACGTGACGCTAGCTGCGTTCTACCAACCAAACACTAGAATTCCAGTCCGAACAAGAAGGACCCCTTGCTCCCTACTTTTTATAATTTTCTCGAGTTTATGATGACTTTAAATACTATGTAAAGTTCCTTTAAGGCCTTATTTTATCTGTGGGCCTTATTAATCACTTAAGTAAGGTTATGGTAGTATAAATATATCTTTTTGGTGATTTGACAATTCATTCAACTTACATTATTCAAATTGTGAAAGAGCGCTTTAAGATGTCTTTACCTTCTTATTCATCTTGTTCAAAACTATGCTTAGGGCTTAGTCCTTCCTTTGAATAATTCAAATATAGTTTCTTTTTATTGGGTCATTGTTGCTTTATTCTTCTAAGGTTTATCTAGAATTCCATTGTTTGGGTACCTATAGTTCTACTTCTTTTATTCTTGATTTTCATTATTGTGTCAAGAATATTTGGGTGAATTTATAGTAGATCTTGCAAATTTTCTTGTGGGTCTTTCATGATTAGTTCTTCAAGGGTTTGCTAGAGGGTAGTTTGATAGTTATTATATTTCATTTAGCCACAAAATTTCACTGATTGGGTTTCATTTTAAGAGCTGAGGTTTTTGCCCATTGTTAGCCATTGTTCCAACAAATTTACGTACACAAGATGATATTAAAGAATTTGGTATCAGAGTAAGGAAAACCTTGATTCTAATCAATGCTTGACATCAAGAAAATGAGCCCTTCAATGTTGAAGAAAAATAGCAAAAAATCCCGTAACTCAAAACAAACCCTCAAAAAGGTCATGATATCTTTGTTATTTCTTGATTTATTTTTGAGAAAATTGCACCTTTATGTTATTATAATGCTTGGAAACAAATTTAACTTTTGTTTGTGGTGGAAAGGGGCTGGAATTTGAGTGAAAATATTGGTTGTTTTTAAGTGACAGGATTAAAACTAATGTGTTTGATAACTATTCTAAGAGAATGATTGTGGCTATAGTTGTGAATTTTGACTTTTTTTCTTTATTCATTGGGATGTTGGGACCTGAAATATCATTTTATTGTTGAAATCTATGCTCGTTAAACTCATCTTTTCTATTACACACTTGTGATTATCTTGTTCTTCCTGTTCCTATTTAGTAGTAGTTCTTGTTTTTTTGTTTTGTTACTTCTTGTTCGTTTCTTGTTTGGAATTGCTTTCTTATTCTTCTTAGTGTTGTTTTTATGTTAAGTGAGTCCTTTAATCTCTGAAATTTGTGCTTAAAAGTTTATTTGTTAAGGTGCCCAACAAGTGTTTGTTGTAATTTCCCTAAAACTCGCTAATTGGAAAATCCATTGATTTTTTTGTTGATTCACTTGGTTGGACTAAATATTTAGCTATTGGGAAGAATTGAATTGAACAAAGAGGTTTGAATGTTGAGCAAAAGGCAAGAGGGAGAGACTATTTTCAAAAGAGCCAAAAAGGGTAAACATGAAAGTAGAGTGAAAACTATTGGGAGTAAACACACAAAGAAGTGAAGAGAGGAATTACTTCTTTTTGTTAATGTTTTTTTGCAAGTATAACTCATAAAGTAATTTCACTTCCATGGCCCATGAATAATAACTTTTTAGGTCTAATTCAAGTAGACCTAGTAGGCTATAAGAAAAACCACTTGGTGTTAGGGTGTTGCGAGAGGATTTGAATGCTATGATAAGGATAATGTATAGTAGGTTTGAAGATATGACAAGGGATATCACAGAATTGAGACAACATTTGGGTCAATCTTCCACCGTATCGGGGAGGTGATGCCCACACTTCTCCACTAAATATTCAATAAGGTGAAGATTGGGATGAGCACTTAATTAGAGGTTTCCAACAAGCTCCCATGAGGGAGAGAAGACATGGAGTAAGAGGAGGATGAGGTAGGAGCCAAGAAATGAATGGAGGAAACAATCTAAAGGGGTTAAAACGAGAGTTTGAGGGAGTTGATGAATGGTATGAGGGAGAACATAGAGAGGTATATAAAGAACTCAAGAGAAAATGGGGCAATAAAGGAAGTAGGAAGAAGGAAATGAAGAGGAGAGAGAGTTGAACCATATTAAGATAAAGTCGCCTACATTCTATGGGAAGAGTGATCCCAAAAGCCTACTTTGAATATGAAAGAAAAATGGAGATATACTTTTAGTGCCATACTTATAGTCAAAGATCAAAGGTGAAGCTAGCTATTTTGGATTTTTCGAAGAATGTATTGGTTTGGTGGGAACAAGTTAGCACTCAAAGAAGGTAAATAGGAGTGGAAGACGTGGGAAATTAGAACTTGTTAAAAGATATGATGAGGGCTAGATTTATCCCACACCACTACTACTATGATCTTTACCAAAGGATTCAATCACTTAAACAAAGGAATAATGGTGTGGAGGATTACCATAATGAAATGGAGGTGATATTGATAAGAGCCCAATTCCAAGAGGACCCTAGGATAAAAAGGGCTAGATTCTTAGGTGGAATGAATAGGAAAATAGCTAATTTGGTATTTTTGCACTCCTATGACTGACTTGAGGATATAGTCCATGCTACCGCAAAGATTGAAAGGCAATTAAAGAGAAGAACCTTTACTAAACCTACATTTCAAAATCCAAACACCACTATCAAGATACCAATCAAGAATATCGATGCTCATATACCTTTCCAAAAGGAGTACAACAAACTAAGGGAATGATAGAAGCCTAGGGAAGATTGGAAACCTATGGAAGGTTCTTACAAGGATAAGAGAAAAGTCATAGGAAGCCACAATAGAATAGAGACATTAAGTGCTTCAAGCGTCTAGGCTATGGGCATACTTCCCATGAGTGTCAAAGCAAAAGGGCTATGTACATTAATCCCTCTGGAGAAGTCTCAATTGACAAAAAAGAAGAGAGAGAGAGAGATGCTAAAAAGACCAAGAAGAAAATATGAAAGAGGAAAGTGATGAAGAGGAAGTAGTTGGCCAAGAGTATTCCTTAGTTGGAGTCACGAAAAGATCATTGATTCCCAAGCCATTAAAGACCAAGACCATTAATAAAGAAAGAACATATTCTACACAAGATGTCTAATTAATAAGACCCCTTGTAGTGTCATTGTGGATAGTAGGAGTTGAACTAATGTGATTAGTGCAAGCTTAGTTGATGAATTGTGCATGAAATGGATTAAGCACCCCAAACCCTACAAGCTACAATGGTTGAATAATAGTGGAGAATTAAGGGTTAACAAACAAGTCTTGGTATCTTTTGAGATGGGAAACTACAAAGACGATGTGCTATGCGATGTGGTGTCTATGAAAGCAAGCCATTTGCTCTTAGGGAGACCTTAGCAATATGTTAGGAATATACATCTATTCCAACTTATTGCAAAATCTAGGATATTGATCAGATATGATGCTAGAAGGTACTCCATGTAGTTTAATTATCTTCTCCATATATATTTTGTTCAACTTTTCTAAGGAGTCCCGTTAGTTGATGGGAATGAAATGAGCAAATTTAGTTAACTAATCTACCACCACCTAGATAGTATATCGTTGTCCTACCACCATGGCTAATCCTGTCATAAAATCTATGGTGATTTCATCCTATTCCCATGATGGGGTAGGTAATGGCAAGTTCGTGGTTGTTTAGCTTTCAACTATTGGAAAATAGAGTATCAAGCTACAAATTTCAAGATATCCTTCTTTATTTTGATCCACCAATAATGTTGCTTCAAGCCTTGGTACATCTTTACTGCTCCTTGGTGGATAGTGTACCTACTGCGATGTGCTTCTAACAAAATATCTTGTTTTATTGTGACTTGTCTTGGTATGCAATACCAATCTTGATAATTGAGAATTCTGTCGTTATGCTTTCAAAAATTACCCTCATCTTTACTCATTTCTTTTTGCAACTTCTTTTGTAGTTCTCTATTCTTGTCCTTCCCTTCTTATAACTGTTGCAGAAAAGTAGGTCGGACCATCCATCCTTCAACCACAAACATTTCCAATTCTGGAACACGTAACATCTGAAAAGGAGACAAGTTGACTTTCCTACTTAATGCATCTGCTACTGTATTTTCTTTCCTAGTATGATACTTAATTAGGCGTCCCTATTTTTCTAAGAATTCCATCTATCCATGTTGCTTCATGTTTAAATTCTTCTGGATAAAGATATATTTCAAGCTCTTAGTCTGTAAAAACATGAGATTCAGCTCCATATAAATAATGTTTCCTTTTTTTTTATAAAGCAAATACAATTGCTGCCAACTCTAGATCATGTGTGGGATACTTTTCTTCTTGGGGTTTCAGCTTTCTAGAAATATAAGCTACCACTTTCCCTTCCGGCATCAATACTCCTCCTAACCCTTCTTTTGATGTATTAAGATATACCTTATAGGGTTTATCCATTACGAGTAAGCCCTAGACGGGCTCAGAACTTAACCTTCTTTTCAACTCCTGGAAATTATTCTCTCATTTCTCTATCCAATGATAAGAAACTTTGTTTTGAGTGAGCCGGGTTAATGGTGAAGCTATCTTTGAAAATCCCTCAATAAATCTCCTATAAGATCTAGCCAATCCCTAAAAACTTCATATTTTGGTTGGGTTCTCTAGACATTTACAATTTGTTATTGCTTCAAACTTAGTAGGATTGATCATAATTCCTTTCTTGGAAATTACACGTCCTAAGAATGCTACCTTCTGCAACCAGAATTTACACTTATTGAACTTAGCATATAACTTAGCCTCCTGTAACTTCTCCAATACCTTCTAAAGGTGTTCTTTATGCTCTTGAGAGTTCGCTGAATATACTAAGATATCATCTATAAAAATGACAACGAAACCACCTAGGTATGGTTGAAGTATCTGGTGCATCAAAACCATAAAGGTAGCGGGAGCATTGGTAACACCAAATGGCATCACTACGAACTCAAAATGTCCATATTATGTATTAAATGTATTTTTTGGTATGTCATTCTCTGGAATCCAGACTTGATAATATCCCTGCCTCATATCTAATTTGGAAAAATATTTTGCCCCTTGCAGTTGGTCAAATAATTCATCAACCATAGGCAGTGAATATTTATTCTTTACTGTCACTGCATTTAATCTTCGATAATCTATGCATATTCATAGTGATCCATCCTTCTTTTTAACCAATAGTACAAGTGCTCCTCAAGGAGAAGTACATGGCCAAATAAATCCTTGCTCCAGCAATTCTTGTAATTGCTTCTTAAGCTCCTGTAATTCCAATGGTGCCATTTTGGAGGGAGTCCTTGAAATTAGTTTCGTCGTTGGCGCTAAATCAATTGAGAATTCGACAGTAACTTCTTCAATTCTACTGAAAAAATATCTAAATATTCATTTACCACAAGAACATCTTTCGGTTTCTTATTTTCCTTTGGCTTATTCATCACATAAGCCAAATGCCCAGTGCATCCTTTTTTAATCAATTTTTTGGCTTTAATTCCCAATATTACATAATTAGTCTTTCTCTTAGTCTTACCTACAAATTCCAACATAGGTTTTCTAGGTCTACAGAATTCTACCACCTTATATCTACCATCGACCCGAGCATAATGCTTAGATAACCAATCCATCCCTAAGATAGCATCACATTCTTCTATGGGCAGGCATATCAAATCTCTAGCTAATATTACATTTCCTATTGAATCTTGCATCCAAAATGTATTTTATCACTACTCATCTATTTTCCCAATGGAGTACTGAAAAACCTTAGAAGGGGAGTGAATAAGGTTTTTGACAAACTAATATTTTTAAGAAATCTGTTTTGCAGAATAAAAATATTCTTCAAGTTTTTGACCAACTACACTTGCAACAGAGAGAGCTATTCAAAGAAACTTTGAGAAATATCTAGATTCAGACAAAGATAAGAAGCACGATACAATTAATGCTATATTGAAAATAGGTTGGTGAACACCTTTAAATATTTCTTTAAGAAATTAAGAGATTTCGAGCAGGGACACTTTGCAAGATTATTAAAAAATAAATGCTGAGAGTAAGTGTAGAGAAATGTGACACAGAATGTATAGTAGTTCGATCTACTAAGATCTACATCCACTACTTTCAGCTCACACTTAAAGATTTTCAACCAGATTTCATTTACCTAACTCAATGGAATCAATCTGTACCATCTACAAGAAAGGATCACCACACTTGGTTTTGCAAAACCTCTCAATCAACTAACAAATCAAGATTCACCCCATATAGGTTTTACACCACAACCATGGTACACAAAGATGATTAAAGATAAATGGAACAAAAATGGCTCACTTTTTTTAGTAGATGCGAACCAAGAACAAGCACAAACACTTTTACCTTTAAGACACAATTTGATTTCACTTTGAAGCACTTTGATAACGGAGATTTTTGTTTTTTATAAAGCAAGAGTGTTTCTTGGAAGGGTAGGACAAAATTTTGCTTTCAAATCGAGTTTAGAAGCCTTATATAGAGATATAAATTTAAGTACCAATGGTTATAAAACGGCTATTTTTCGCTGTCAAATTTACCAGCATTTTGGACTCATGTTTTGATCGATGGTGCATCCAAAAGGTAAGTCCAAATTGACACTTTTTCAAGCAGAATCAATTTGATACTATTCACAAAGTTTTGGACGTAGCTTCTGGATGTAAGGTCACCCAAAACGCTCAATCCAAAATTCTGAGAATTTTAAAACTTTGAAATCTTTTATTTTAGTGCTTCTTGGAAGAATTAAATGAATTAAAAGGTAAAGAGGACATAGGAATTTACACAGAGAGATACCTTAACAAGGATTGCTATTCTAAGGTTCTTCCATAACAGATTCTTTTGATTTGCAATCTTTCAAGCTTGATCTTCTTCTTCATTTTCTATTTTCGGATTCTATAGCTTCAAAAGATACTTAGAAATCCTATTTGAATGTCTTGGAAGATCTGAGGTAAAACATGTCCCATAACAAGTAGATCACACGTGTTAGTGCTCACCATTATTTGTTATAAGTCAAAACATAGGAGATTGCCTTTAGGGCTAACAAGTACTAACAATCATTTAAGATAAAGTTTCCTCTTTATTAAGTCCTATATTTCAAGAAAAGAATTTGTAATAAAAGAGTGCGTAAAACTTGGGTCTATTAATCTTTAGTTTCTTTATCAAAACTAGAAAGTGTACCTCCTACAACTGCAACGTTAGCATCTGCTTTGTCCAAAGCAACCACACAGGCATTTACTTGAGGCTTTTTAGGTCCTGACTTAGAAGTGGAAGTCTGTTCTTGATTCCTTCTTAGAGATCTCGACCTTTATCTTACATTACCTCCTCGCGGGTTTATCCACTTAGCTGATCTTCGAGGGTGAGGACAATTAAAAATCTTATACCCTAACTCTCTATAGTTGAAATGTCTAAACGATGGTTGTCCTCCAATCGGGCCTCCACTCCATCGAAACTTTATTTTCTTCTGCTACTAGAATCCTCTTTATCTTATCTGATTTGAATTCTTAAATCTACTTCGGTTCTTTTGTCTAAGCTACTCTATATCTTCCATTTCAGCTCTTAAGGTAATCTCCACTGCAGTTCTATAATTATCTGGGGTCATACTAACAAGTACTCTTTTCAATTAGCGGCCTTTCATAAAGCACTTAGTTCAATCTATCTCAATCGTACCAAAAGTGGACTGTACTTTGACAACCTAGTAAAATCAACTGCATACTGCCATACGGTATGACCTCCTTGTTTAAAATTTTGAAATTCCTCCTCTTTTTACTATACCACCCAACTAGGGATGAATTATTTCTTGAAACTGGCCCTAAAATTTGTCCACTCCCACTCTTATCACACCCATTCCCTATTCCACCAATCCCTTATAGGTCCTTGTAGCTAAAATATTGCAAATTGCACCTTTCTTTACTCTGAATAGTTCAGAGCAGTACAAATATTTTCCATCTGCTCAATCCAATTTTTAGCTTCCTGCTCATGGATAGGTTTTCCTTGAAATTGAGGAGGGGTAAAATTTAAGAAGCATTCTAGAACTTAGTCCGACTTAAGCTCACCCATTTTGCCTTCCTCTATTGAAATTCTTAGTCAAATGTTGTATTGTATCCAACATCTTTTGAAATGTTAGTAACATAGTAGGAAGTTGGTGTTAGTGTTGTGCCCTAGAGGTAATCACTTGTACATTGTATATGACACATTTTATTTTAATAAAAGCCATTATTTATCTTACAGTTTCTTTTGTTTACTTTAAGTAATATAATTGTTCGATAAAGTCCCTAGTGCAGCACTTTGTTAAGGAAATCATGATAGAGATCATGGTATGAGATTCCTACTACATTGGATGGTGTTAGTACTTAAATAGTCCCTAGTTATAGAATTAATGAGACGAGACATCATTAATGCGTTAAGACTAGCATGTGTTAGACTTCCTAATTTGATCAAACGGTGGTTCTCATAACCGTAAGTATTGAGATACTGAAAGTTAACACATGGATGCTTGTTAATAGAACAAGTTCATTGGATAACCTAGCTTTGAGATAATCACATAGATAACTATTTAGTGCCAGTGATATAATCTCAATATAACAAATGTGCAAGTATCCTTAGATATGATATCTCCAAGGTACTTTGTTTGCTGAGCTTTATACTTTGATTCCAATCTTCGAAACTCGATCGAGGGCCGCCATTGGGATAGATATTGGGTACATTGTGAGATAAACAAAAGTAGTTGATGGGGGTTAAATTAGTTATATTTTTCCTAGTTATTTGATGCCATTTTAAGATAATTTTTATATAATAACTAGTCATATTCCTTCCTATTTGATATTTCCCTTATAAAAATACTTTTTTGTAATTGTATGCAAAAATAAGAAAAAATTAGAGCTAATTGTGTGATTTTGAAGAACAGAGGCAGCGCCAGCCCGAGAAGGACAGCTGGCGCCAGTTAGCTACTGGATGCACAAAAGAAATTGAAGGAACAGAGGACAAATTGCAAGTGAAATTGTAAATTAAAGAAGGTGGCTTCACGGCTCACAAAGGGAGAACAAAGAACAAAAGCAAAGGAAAAAGGAAGCAAGCCGACGGATAGCAAGAGAAGAAAGAAGTAAATTCGGTGGGCCAAGGAGCTTGTAAAGTAAAGTCAACAATGTTAGGTGGTTAGCTTAAATTAAGCCGAAGCAACACGGAAGGAAAAAAAAGACAGATTTCGGTTAGCAAGGACAAAGGGAAAAGTCAATAAAAACTGCTACAAAAGAAGTAATTTAGTGGCTCAATCAAGCTAATGCAAAATAGAAAGCAAAAAATTTCGATGGCTTGGTTTGCGACTAAGCAAGCCAGCGTAACAACATAAACACGGCAACAACAATTCAGCTGGACAATTCCATTCGACTGCTCGAACAACAAAGAAAAATGGCAGTTTTATGCACGTCTAAATAGGAAGCCGACTTCAACAAATTTAGTAACAACAGAATTGCAATTTCAGCACAAGACAACAAAATCCAAAAGAAAGAATCCAATTGAAGTCCAAATTGAATTGAAGTTCAATTTCTCAATTTCAAAGTCAAACAGCGGTGGAAATCTTTAAGCTTTCTTAGGGTTTTATTTTTATTAATCCTTTTTTGGTTTTAGATTATTTAGGTAATTTCTTCTTCTTTATTTAGGACTCTTTTATGAACTTTAGAAGCCTATAAATAAAGGCCAATTTACCCTAGGAAAGGGGGTGCACAATGTAGGGACTTAGATTTATTTTAGAGTGCATCACTAATATTTTCTCAAGATAAATAATTTAAGGAGGACTGTATAAGAAGGTCTTCAAGGTTAGAAGAAGAAGGTTTGTCTATAAGTATCTATTTCTTTCCTTTTTTTTCTTTTGCTTGAACAATGATATGTTAATTGTTTTATTTTAGTTCGACATTGTTTTAGATATTCATGATTTTTAGAGATGTTTGATCTTTTGATTAATTGGTTATTATTCTTGGTATTTATTTACTTGTGCTCATTACGAGATTAGTCGGTTGGTTCTCTCCATTAACTTACTGGACCAAGGGGGTTGATTGCTTAGAACTAGTAATTGACGGTTAATTGATGTCTTCCGAGACCAAGGGTTCATTGATTAATTTCATATTTTAAATTTGCCAAGACCAAGAGAATTTAATTAAAGATTGTGTTTAATGCATCTTTTAGATGAATTAGTTGAGACAAGACCAAGTGATTCTAATTTATCTAAAAGATAGTGATTTCATAGATTGACTATTGATGTGAATCAACTATAATCCTTCATGATACCAAGGAAATAATTGGTTAGGATAATGGTTGAGTTCTTTAAGATAATGTTTATCTAAACAATGACTTGAGTCACATAATTCTCTATCCTTGACATGTACATATTATATTATATTATTTTTCTTTTATTTCATTATCACTTTATTGAGTTGGATAAACAATGAAAGAAAAGTGATTAATGCATACTTGTTCCTTGAGGATCGACACTCGTTTGAACCCTATGTTATGTTAATGATGAGTACGCTTGCTCATATGTGTAATTTAGGGTTAACATTTTGATTTACACTTGATTGGGAATGTGCTTATTTTTATATGATTTTTATACCTAAATCCAAACACATCAGTAGTTGAGAGGGTCAATAAAGGATTCACCACTCCTAATAGTAGCGGCGAAAATCATGACCACTTGTAGGAATTACCACTCGAAAAGTCCTTGGCCAAGGCGATTGTGTATTGGAAATAATTCCAATTGATACACATCTAAAGTAATGGTTTCCTAGTACAAGTACGATTGTATTCGGGCCAGAATTAATTCTAGAAGGAGTTGGCACTAATTCCGTACTCCAAACCGAATGAGATATTGCATGGTGAAAGGAGTTAATTGCACTGAAGTTTGTTATTGAAGGGTTATGTCAAGCCACTTGACTTCCAGGTCTCTTGGGTGGTCATAATGTGTTGCTAGATACCGCTCATGATTTGAGAATATGGGTTTATTAATTGATGAATTAATAAACCAATCCTGATTAGAATTAACAGGATTAATTCTAATTAATTATGGATTATTAATCTCAAAGACGTTTGTATTAATTCATGTTCGCTACCAATTGACTAGAAAACCTAATAGGTCACAAACAATAGAGGATTATATACTCAAGATTTTATTTGATAACATAGTGGGGTTAATTGCGAGAAAGAGAAGTTGTTGTAGACAAATTATAATTAGTTATAATTTGTGGTCCAAGTTGTAATTGTGGGAACTTGATGTTTCCAATTACAATTAGTAAATTCTAATTGTTTTAGAATTTTAGATTTTCAGTGGATTTTGGAATATATATTGGATATGCTCAAAACCCTAATCCAAGGCTGATTCACATGAAAATAGAAGCCACAAAACAAACGTCTTCTTTTTCTTCTCTCTCTCTCTCTCTCTCTCTCTCTCTCTCTCTCTCTCTCTCTCTCTCTCGTTTTGCTGAAAATGAAAACAGCCCTAACTGCCATCTTTTTCTGCTAGCACAGGAAATTTTGGTGCTTGAGTATTCCTCTGTGTGGATTACTGTTAGAGATAATCAAACACTGTGATTATAGTGGTTAGACGTCCAACTCTCGTGGAATTTGCATAGGAGGATTGCTTGATCACGCCTCGATTTGAAGAAGATCAATTTTGTTCTTTAGACGATCAAACAAAGGTAAAAAGTTGTTACCTTTATTGTCTTTATGTCTTGTTTTCCACACATAGGTAGGTCCTAAGATGGTATCTCATTTATTTTCTACTGTGTCGTATAGGATACGAGCCTGAGATACCCAACAATAGTATCAGAGACATACTATGTGTGGTCTACAGACATTGTTTTGGCATGAAAAACTATTTTCATGTATTCGTGTTTGTCTTTATTCATTTTGAAAATCATTTTCACTCGAGTCAAAATCATTTCGAGCTTTGTAGGTTAGGTCCATAGCACAATATGATTGTGGTATAGTTATAATATATTTCGAAAGGTGCTTTCTTTATGTGATGAAAATTTTCTACAGAAAAACGTTTTCTTAAACATAGTAGTTGCCCTCTATTTCATCTTTTGAATTTGATTTTCTATTTTGTTTTGTTTAAACTAACAAATTGGTTGTTCTTTTGCGCTTCAAAACAACAAATTCCATTGAGAATTGTTCTCGCTAAAATTCTGCAGAAGATTAGGGCACCAAAAATTGTTTCTGGAAAATTTTTCTGAAAATCACTGCCACTTCCCGACTACAGTCGGTGCCGGCTCAGGCCTCCAAACCAGCACCAGTTCTATTTTGTTCGTGATGTCTAGAAATAGTTTTTGGAAGAGAAAAATTTTGGAAACTAGAACAAAGCCAGAACCGGCTCTGGCTTCCAAATCGGCACCGGTTATGCTTTGTTTTGCACGATCCAGCTGTTTATAAAAAAAATGGAATAGAATTTTGAAAAGGGAAAAATCTCATTTGATAAGAGGCGGCAAAATAAAAATTTTTCCATGGGGGCGCTGCCCCCCTGACCCCCGCCCACTAATCTGCCAGCGGGACCGCCATTATCGTTGCGAGATGGGACCAACAAGCATTTTCTCAAAATTAGTTTTGAGACAAACAATTTTATTTTTAAAAATAGTGATTTTGAAAATTTAAAATTAATGTATTTTTCTAAAATATTAATTTTAGAATTTGTTTTATTTTTCCAAAATAATAATTTTGGAGTAATAAAAGTATATGCTTATTTTGTTTAAGTATAGTCAATGGCATGGTGAATGGTTATGGACTAAAACTAATTATATATATTCATGCATTTTATAGTTTTGGTTTCTTTTATGAAATAGGGCCTGCGTGTCCTGCCTTCTCTAAAATTCTTGTGTAATTCTCTTGTCATCTAACTCCCCTCGAACGTAACTCGAGGTTTTCTCTCTTTAGAAAATTATGTAATTGATCTACATAGGTTAGATAGGAGTAAAATTATTTTATTTTGGAGATGGCAACCAAAACAAGGCGAGAATGTAAGACCTACTTAAATCATGCATGAACACATATGGTTAATTATATTAATTTATTTTATGGCTCAAAGAAATTAATTTAAGGTAAAGTCCATAACCATACCACGTAATCGCTTTATTACCATGATTATTAATTATGTGATTTATTGATATTTATGCATGTCATTCAATGTTATCACTAAAAGGAACAAATCCATCAATTAATATTAAACCTAATTCCTTCAGTTAATATAGTAAGAACGAGAGTCCTTTTTCGAGACCAGGTTGTTGGGCAAACCCAAGCCTACTTGACATTGGGCATGTTCAAGCTATGTAATTAAATTCCTTTAGAATTAAATTTATGATTAATGGGTCGAGTTTAACTAAATTTTTTTTCCCGGCTGGACAAACTCAAGCATAAATAAATTTAGAGGAAAAGTTGGGGTAGCCCAAATATTAAAAGCTGTTAATCACCCAATAATCCGGTAGTTACATATGATGTAATTGGTATTAAATACCTACCAATGAACTCAAGGGTGGCTTGTTAGACAAACCCAAGGTTGTTCTTGAGGAATTTGGATACCGGTTCACTAGGAAAGCTTCCAACAGGCTTTCCCGAATCAATAGTGGGGACTATTGGTTTGAGTAAAATAGTGGAGTAAAAATGCATTTAATTAAAGTCCTAATTATTTGTATATCATGTGCATATACAATTAGCTAATGCTCTCTATCTTTACATCAAGGTCATTTACATCATGTCTACAAACGTAAACCTACGTAGCATCTTGGAAACCAATAAGTTAACTGAATCAAACTATCTCGACTGGTATAGAAATTTGAGAATCGTTCTCGAATCAGAAAAGTTGTTCTACGTGCTAGATGCTCATATTCTACCATCACCAACCCAAGATGCTCATGCTGATGAGCATGTTGTCCACAAGAGGCACAAGGAGGATGGTGATACAGCATCATGTATTATGCTGGCATCTATGATTCCTGAGTTGTAAAAATAGCACGAGCATATGGATGCTCAATCGACTACATCTTCGAGAGCTGTTTGATGCCCAAGCCAGATCTGAGAGATATGAGATCTCAAAGTAACTATTTCATTGCAAAGTGGCAGAGGGTTCTTTTATGGCCACTCATGGGTTGAACATGCTGGGCTTAATAGAGATGCCTGGATCTCTCGGGTTTGCAATGGATCATAACTTAAGTGTTGACTTAATTCTACAGTATTTGCCTAATAGTTTCTCACAATTTATGATTAACTATTAGATGAATAAGATTGAGTCCACCATTCCTGAGTTGATCCAATCTCTTCAAAACTGTGGAGTCCTCCATGAAGAAGAATTCCAATGTAGTTTTAATGGTAGAATCTTCCTCTTCTAAGAAGAAAGTTCAAAAGAAGAAGAAGAAACCTCCCATAAAGCCCAAAGGTGGTGTGAACAAAAAGGACGTAGCTACTAAGGGTCCATGCCATCATTGTGGAAAGATGGGCCACTGGAGGCGCAACTACAAAACCTACTTGGAGATCATTAAGGACAAGAAGCAAAAGGAGAAGCTTACAAGCACTTCTACTTTTACTCCAGGTATGTTTATGATTGTGATAAATACTGCCTTTAGAAATGAGATATGGCTATTAGATACCGGAAGTGGATCTTATTTATGCAATAACTTGCAGAGACTAAAGAACAGTAGAAGGCTAGAGAAAGGCGACGTGGACCTACGCACTGCAAATGGGGCAAAAGTTGTTGTCAACCACTTGCTGTGGGGACATACAAGCTGAACCTGCCTTTGGGATTAATTCTAGAACAACAAAATTGTTATTTTGTACCAGTTTTAATGAAAAATATTATCTCAGTTGCGTGTTTAGACTTACATGGATTTCATTTAATATTTAAGAATAAATGTTGTTCTTTTTCATTGAATGATATTCATTATGGTTCAGCAACTTTGGTTAATGGTTTATATGTTCTAGACTTGGATAATCCAGTTCTCAATATAAATAATAAGAAACCTAAAATGGATAACTCTAACACCTCTTACTTATGGCATTGTTGTTTGGGCTATGTAAATGAAAATCGTGTTTCTAAGTTACACAAGCTTAGTGACTTAGGGTCATTTGATTATGAATCATATGGCACATGCGAGTCTTGCTCACTAGGTAAAATGACTAAAACTCCTTTTTCAGGAAAAGGAGAATGGGCCAAGGAGTTATTGGAGCTCATACATTCTGATGTATGTGACCCAATGTCAATACAAGCAAGAGGAGGTTAAAACTATTTCATAACTTTTATCGATTACTTCTCATGATACAGGTATATGTATTTAATGAAATACAAATCTGAGGCCTTTGAAAGGTTCAAAGATTTCAAGAATGAAATAGAAAAACAACTTGGCAAAAGTATTAAGTCTCTAAGATCTGATCAAGGAGGAGAATACTTAAGCCGAGAATTTTTGAGTTATCTTAGAGATACTGAAATATTATCTCAATAGACTCCACCACATACACCTCAACATAATGGTGTATCTAAAAGAAGGAATCGAACCCTTCTAGACATGGTACAGACCATGGTGGCTTCTGCAGACCTACCAAAATCATTTTGGGGGCATGCACTAGAAACTTCTATTTATATATTAAACAGAGTTTCGATAAAATCGGTTGATACTACCCCATTTGAGATGTTCTTTGGTAAGAGATCAAAGTTATCTCACTTGCGAGTATAGGGTTATCCTGCCTTTGTCAAAAGGCCACAGTCAGACAAACTTGATAGTAAGTCTGACAAGTGTTTATTTGTGGGATATTCGAAAGAATCTTTTGGATATTACTTCTACCTACCCTTCGAAAACAAACTGTTTGTTTCGAAGCATGTCATTTTCTTAAAGAAGGAGCACATGCTCAAAGGGGACAATGGGAGTAAGATTGAACTTAGTGAAGTTCATGAAGATCAAACAAATGAGGATCAACCATCTAACCCCCCATCTATTGACAGAATAGATGAACCTTCTAATACACAAGAACCTCGTAGATCTAGTAGGATACGTGTGGCGCTTGAGAAATATGGATTTCTCATTAGTGACTACAATGACGTATTACTTATAGATGAAGATGAGTTTATTACCTACAAGGATGTTTTGAATATTTCTCATTAGTGACCACAAGACATATTGCTCATAGATGAAGATGAGCTTACTACCTACAAGGATGTTTTGAATAGTTCAGAATCTGGCCAATGGCTTGAGGCCATGAAGTTAGAGATGGATTCCATGTATGATAGCCAAGTATAGACTTTGGTTGATCCACCCAAAGAAATTAAACCTATTAGGTGCAAATGGGTTTTCAAGAAGAAAACAAACATGGATAGTAACTTTGTTACCTAAAAAGCTCGTCTAGTGGCGAAGGATTATCATCAACAACATAGTATTGACTATGATGAAACCTTCTCGCCGTAGCTATGTTAAAATCCATTAGGATACTCCTAGCCATTGCTGCTCATTATGATTATGAGATTTAGGAAATGGATGTGAAAACAGCTTTTCCTAAACGGAAATCTAACTAAGAAAGTGTATATGACACAACCTAAGGGTTTTACATCCAATGATAGCATAAAGGTGTGCAAGCTGCAAAGGTCCATTTATGGACTTAAACAAGCTTCTAGGAGTTGGAACATCCATTTTGATGAAACAATCAAAGAATTTGGTTTCATTCAAAATATGGATGAGCCCGGTGTATACAAGAAGATTAGTGAGAGTGAAATCAATTTCTTATTGCTTTATATAGATGACATATTGCTAATGGGAAACGATATACCTGTCTCGCAATTAGTTAAAATTTGGTTATCCAAACAATTCTCCATGATAGACCATGGAGAAGCAGCATATATTCTCGGAATAAGGATCTATAGAGATAGATCCAAAAGGTTGCTAGGTCTTTCGTAGTTTACATACATAAATAAAGTGCTAAAGAGGTTTAGCATGGATCAATCCAAAAAGGGATTCTTACCCATGTCACATGGTGTAAGCTATTCAAAGTCGATGTCTCCCAAGATACTAGTTGAAAGGGATCGCATGAGTAAGATTCCATATATCTCGGCAGTTGGATCTATCATGTACACTATGTTATGTACTAAGCCCAATGTATCTTGTGCTCTCAATTTAACAAGTAGATACCAATCTGACCCTAGTGAGGGTCATTGAGAGGCTGTAAAGAACATTCTTAAGTACTTACGAAGGACTAAAGATATGTTTTTAGTATATGGAGAAGATGATTTGAAAATAGACAGGTATACTGATGCCAGTTTTCAATCTAACTAAGAAAATTTCAAATCACAGTCAGACTACGTGTTTACGTTGTGCAGAGGGGTAATAAGTTGTAAAGGTTCCAAATAAGAGACTATTACCAACTCTACGACAGAAACTGAGTACATAGCCGCTTTTGAAGCTGCTAAGGAAAAAAAAAGATAGAGAGAGTTCCCGTGGATGAGAACATAACTGACCCGCTTATGAAAGCACTATCCTATAAGAAACATAATTATCATGTTGAGTCATTCGATATTAGATACATGAATGATTGGCTCTAGTGCAAGTGGGATTTTGTTAGTATTGTTCCCTAGAGGCAATCACTTATACATTGTATATGATACATTTTATTTTAATAAAAGGCATTATTTATCTTACAGTTTCTTTTGTTTACTTTAAGTAATATAACTGTTTGATAAAGTCCCTACTATATCACTATGTTAAGGAAATCACGATACGAGATTCCTACTACACTGGATGGTGTTAGTACTAAAATAGTCCCTAGTCATAGTATTAATAAGGTAAGACATTATTAATGTGTTAATACAAATACTCGTATCGTGAGAAATCAAAAATAAATGTTATGAAATAGTTATAATCTCCTCTTTCTTGTATTGACATTGGGCCACATACATCAGAATGTATGAGTTCTAATAACTCCTTGACCCGTTCTCCTTTTCCTAGAAAAGGAGTTCTAATCATTCTACCTAGTAAACAAGACTCGCATGTTCCATATGATTCATAATTAAATGACCCTAAGTCACCAAGCTTGTGTAACTTAAAAACACGATTTTCGTTTACATGGCCCAAACGACAATACCATAAGTAAGAGGTGTTAGAGTTATCTATTTTAGGTTTCTTATTGTTTATATTGAGAATTAGATTGTCCCAAGTCTAGAATATATAAACCATTAACCAAAGTTGCTGAACTATAATGAATATCATTCAATGAGAAAGAACAACATTTATTCTTAAATATTAAATGAAATCCACATAAGTCTAAACACACAACTGAGATAATGTTTTTCATTAAAACTGGTACATAATAACAGTTTTCCAGTTCTAGAATCAATCCCGAAGGCAGGTTCAGCTCGTATGTCTCCACAGTAAGTGCAGCAACCTTTGCCCCATTTGTAGTACGTAGGTCCACGTCGCCTTTCTCTAGCCTTCTACTGTTCTTTAGTCTCTGCAAGTTATTGCACAAATGAGATCCACATCCGGTATCTAATACCCATATCTCATTTCTAAAGGCAGTATTTATCACAATCATAAACATAACTAGAGAAGAAGTAGAAGTGCTTGTAAGTTTCTCTTTCTGCTTCTTGTCGTTGATGGCCTCCAAGTAGGCTTTGCAGTTGCGCCTCCAATGGCACATCTTTCCACAATGATGGTATGGGCCCTTGGTAGTTGCGTCCTTCTTGATCACACCACCTTTGGGCTTCATGGCAGCCTTCTTCTTTTTCTTTTAAACTTTCTTCTTAGAAGAGGAAGATTCTACCATTAAAACCGCATTGGAATCCTTCTTCATAGAGGACTTTGCAGTTTTGAGAAGATTGATCAATTCAGGAATAGTGGACTCAATCTTGTTCATCTGATAGTTAATCACAAATTGTGAGAAACTATTAGGCAAAGATTGTAGAATTAAGTCAACACTTAATTCATGATCCATTGCAAACCCGAGAGATCCAATCTTCTCTATCAAGCTCAGCATCTTCAGCCTATGAGTGGCCGCAGAAGAACCCTCTGCCATTTTACAACGAAATAGTTGCTTCGAGGTCTCATATCTCTCAGTTCTGGCTTGGGCATCAAACAGCTCTCGAAGATGTAAAATGATCAATTGAGCATCTATATGCTCATGCTGTTTTTGCAACTCAATAGTAATGGATATCAGCATAATACATGATGCTGTATCGCTATCCTCCTTGTGTCTCTTGTGGACAAGATGCTCATCAGCATGAGCATCTTGGGCTGGTGGTAGTGGAATAGGAGCATCTAGATCGTAGAGCAACTTTTCCGATTTGAGAACGATTCTCAAATTTCTATACCAGTCGAGATAGTTTGATTCGATTAACTTGTTGGTTTCCAAAATGCTACGAAGTTCAAGTTCATTGACATGATGCAAGTGGCCTAAATGTAAAGATAGAGAGCAATAGCTACTTGTATATGCATATAATATGCAAATAATTAGGACTTTAATTAAACGCATTTTACTCCACTATTTTACTCAAACTAATAGCCCCTACTACTGATTCGGGAAAGCCTATTGGAAGCTTTCCTAGTGGACCGATATCCAAATTCCTCAAAAATAACCTTGGGTTTGCCCAACAAGCTACCCTTGAGTTCATTGGTAGGTATCCAATACCAATTACATCGTATGTAACTACCGGATCATTGGGTGATTAATAGCTTTTAATCTTAAAGCCTTTTGGGCTACCCCAACTTTTCCTCTAAATTTCTTTTTACTTGAGTTTACCCAACCGGGATAAAGAATTTAGTTAAACCCGACCCATTAATTAGGAATTTAATTCCAGAGGAATTTAATTCAATAGCTTGAACATGCCCAATGTCAAGTAGGCCTGGGTTTGCCCAATAACATGGTCTCGAAAAAGGACTCTCGTTCTTACTATATTAACGGAAGGAATTATGTTTAATATTAATTGAGGGATTTGTTCCTTTTAGTGATTTCGTTGAATAACATGCATAAAAATCAATAAATCACATAATTGATAATCATGGTAATAAAGCGATTACGTGATATGGTTATGGACTTTATCCTAAATTAATTTCTTTCAGCTATAAAAGAAATTAATATAGTTAACCCTATGTGTTCATGCATGATTTAAGTAGAAGGTCTTACCTTCTCGCCTTGTTTTGGTTGCTATCTCCAGAATAAAATAATTCTACTCCTACCTAACCTATGTAAGCTAATTACATAATTTCCCAAAGAGAGAAAACCTCAAGTTACATTCGAGGGGAGTTAGATGAGAAGAGAATTACACAAGAATTCTAGAGAAGGCAGGACACACAGACCCTATTTCATAAAAACCAAACAGTAAAATGCATGAACAGATATAATTGGTTTTAGTCCATAACCATCGACCAAGCTATTGACTATACTTAAACAAAATAAACACATACTTTTATGTTTCCAAAATCACTATTTTGGAAACACAAAACAAATTCTAAAATCACCATTTTAGAAAGATATACTAATTTTAGATTTTCAAAATCATTATTTAAAAAAAAAATTGTTTGTCTCAAAACTAATTTTGAGAAAATAGTTTTTGGGTCCTGTTCTCATCTAATGAGATTTTTCCCTTCCATAATTCTGTTCCCAATTTTTTTTTTAAAAAAAAAAATACCTGGAAGTCACAAACAGAGCAGAACCGGCGCCGGTTCGGAAGCTAGAGCTGGCGCCGGCTCTGTTTTGGTTTCCAAAAAATTTTCTTTTCCAAAACGATTTTTGGACATCGCGAACAGAATGGAACCGGCGCCGGCTTGGAGCCCAGCGCCGCCTGTGTCCTGCAACAATGGCGGCGATTTTAAAAAAAAAAAAAATTCCAGAAACAATTTCTTGTGCTTTCTTCTTCTGCAAATTTTCAGTGAGAACAATTCTCAGCTGTATTTTCTATTTTGAAGCTATAAACAACAACCAATTTGTTAGTTTAAACAAAATCAAAATGGAAAATTAAGATGAAACAGAAGGCAACATCCATGTTGCAAGAAAATATTTTCCTGCAAAAATTTTTCAGCACCAAAGAAAGCATCTTTTCGAAATACTCTGTGACTATAACACAATCATATTGTGCTCTAACTCATAAAGATCGAAACGATTTTGACTCGAGTGAAAAGGATTTTCATAGCGAACAAAGACAAACACGAAAACAATTTTTCATGCCAAAATAATGTCCGTAGACCACACATAGCATGGCTCTGATACCACTATTGGGTATCTCAGGCTCGTATCTTATACGGCGTAGCGGAAAATAAATCGAGATACCTTCCCAAGACTCTTCTATGTGTGAAAAACAAGACATAACGACAATAAAGGCAACATCTTTTACTTTTGGGTGATCGTACGAAGAACAAAATTTTCTTCTTCAAGTTGAGGCGCGATCCAGCAATCCTCATGATCAACCTCCACGTGAGTTGACCGTCAAACCTCTATAATCACAGTGTGTGATTATTTCTAACAGTAATCCACACAGAGGAATACTCAAGCACCAAAATTTCTGTGCTAGCAAAACTTAATGGCAGCTAGGGCTTTTCTTTCAAGAAGAAAAATGAGAGAAAGAGATATCAAAGGAAGAGAGAATCGCGTGTTGTGTTTCAGCTATTGGCTAGGTTTTTCGTGTGTTATTAGCTACTATATATCACACGAAATTCCCTTCCCAAAACTGAGAATTCTAATCCTATTAGAATTCCCTAATTGTAATTGGAAGTATCAAGTTCTCACACTTACAACTTATACCACAAATTATAACTAATTATAATTTGTCCACAACAACTTTTCTTTCTCTCAATTAACCCCACATTGTTATCAAATAACATCTTGAGTATATAATATTCTATTGTGTGTGACATATTAGGTTTCCCAGTCAATTGGTAGAGAATATGAATTAATCCAAACGTCTTTGAGATTAATAATCTATATTTAATTACAATTAATCCTATTAATTCTAATCAGGATTAGTTTATTAATTCATCAATTAATAAACCCATATTCCCAGATCATGAGCAGTATCTAGCAACACATCATGACCACCCAAGAGTCTAAGAAGTTAAGTGGCTTGAATTGAACCCTTCAATAACAAACTTTAGTGCAATCAACTCATTTCACCATACAATATCTCATTCGTTTTGGAGTACTAAATTAGTACCAACTCCCTCCAGAATTTATTCTGGCCCGAATACAATAGTACTTGTACCAGGGACCCACTACTCTAGATGTGTATCAATTGAAATTGTTTCCAATATACAATTGCATTGGCCAAGGACTTTCAAGTAGTAATTCCTACAAGTGGCCGTGAGATATTCGCCCCTACTATTAGGAGTGGTGAATCCTTTATTGACCCTCTCAACTACTTTCATTTACCTCACCATGTATCCAATATCCATCCCATAGGAGGCCCTCGATTGAGCTCCAGAGATTGGAATCAAAGTACAAGGCTTAGCAAACAAAGTACCTTGGAGATCTCAAGTCTAAGGATACTTTCACGTTTGCTATATTGAGATTATATCACTAGCACTAAATAGTTATCCATGTGATTATCTCAAAGCTAGGTCATCTAATGAACTTGTTCCATTAACAAGCATCTATGTGTTAATTTTTAGTATCTCAATACTTACCATTATAAGAACCACCGCCTGATCAAATCAGGAAGTCAAACACATGCTAGTCTTAACACATTAATAATGTCCTGTCTCATTAATACTATGACTATGGACTATTTAAGTACCAACACCATCCAGTGTAGTAGGAATCTCATATCATAATCTCTATCATAATTTCCTTAAAACAGTGTTGTACTAGAGACTTTATCGAATAGTTATATTACTTAAAATAAATAAAAGAAATTATAAGATAAATAATGCCTTGTTTTAAAATAAAATGTACCATATATAATGTACAAGTAATTGCCTCTAGGGTACAACACTAACATGTACATATGCAAAAGGTAAATGATTTGGGCCTAAGCTGTGGTATCGTCTCTAGCTGTGCAATCACTAGTTCCAAACCTTAGAAATAAAATAAAAAGACACGTGTGAGTGAAAGTCACTCAACGAGTCTAAGTGTGTGCTAGTGCTTGATGAATTAGGTAAAGCAAGGAATCAATAGGTTTTACCCCCAAAGGTTGCCACAGAAAACTTTTCATTTTTCTACTGAAAATATTTCTAAAATTCTGTAAGATGGAGTTTCTTTAGAATTTGATCATATTTGGAAGACTGTGTTTCATTTCATAAATACTACCCCCAAATTTCAAATATTCGAGTACTTCAATCACGGCCCATGTGCAAAGCTCAGAAGACTTTGCATTCAACATCACAATTTTATTGTACTAGGTCGCAAGCTTACAGTACTCAACTGTGCATTGTCAAGTCAACAAGTGCGTATAAGCACAATACCACACATCTGAATATTTTAATTGCCACCGTAAACCCAACATTGCCAATCTTAATATCAATCACTTTGAGGTGGCAAGGGGTTGAACATACTAGGTGTCCCCACCCAGCAACCGTGAATAACCCAAAATAATATGCACTCATGGCATAGGCAATTGCCAGGTGCTAAACGGCTATCTAGGATGGCTAATCTCAATGTCCTGTTGCCCCATTTGGATTAAGACAATCCCCAAAACTAGTTAGATTACTTGGAGTCATCTACCTCAAATGCAGGCTAGTACAAAGATCAAAACCCTTACTGAGTACTCAATGTTTTCACTGGATCACAAGACCAGTACCAATACCATATTCCCGAGAGAATTCTAAATAAAACATTTTATGGGGCTAAAATATCATTTTCTAAAAGTTGATCTCATACTGAGAGAACTTTTTTTTTTTTTTTCAAATCCATAGCAAAAAAGCATAAGAAGTCCTTTTCACACCATAAAGTGTTCTAACAAGGGCATTCTAGTCATTTCATAAATACTAAATTTCACGAGTTATTATATTTTAGGATGTCGAACATTAATTCTAAATGAAGCTAGTTTAAAGAATACACACTTTCATAACTCTTTAGGTTTCCAAGCCAAGTATAATATTTATTCAAGCCCAATATAGCATAATTTTATTTTCTTACTTAGAAAAACCATAACTAGTTCAGAGATACTAAAATGGTTCACAATGCTTTAATTCATAAAACAATTCATAAGATGTAAAGCATACTAGCATTTAATTTTTTTAGAAAACAAAAGGGACTCACCCCATGTCTTATATTATGATAGCTGAATAGATATTGTGCCTAGCTAGTCACCGGATGCTAAACGTGAATGACCTACATTGAATATCATTTCATGCTTTGGTTGGTATACCAAGTTTAGACTAACATTCAACTAACATCAACATAAGGAAATCACTCATTTCCTAAACCCTCCGTTTCTTCTTAGAACAAAACGTATATGTATACACCTATTGTATATCTAATTCTTCCATTTCTTATTTCTGCACTTCTTTCCTCTTCATAGGTATGAAATCCCTTCATAATTCTCATCATTTGGACTCCTCCATTCGGGTAAATAACCTTTCTTTTGATTTCACTTCATTTTAACAAAATTCTGCATTTTAGCCTTTTGATACACCATTTTGTTTTGTGCATAACTTTTGATCTACAACTCCGATTAGCCTTTATTTCATATCAAAGAACTCGTTAAACCTTTAACTACACTTATACGAATTCCATTTCAACAACGTTAAAACTGACCAGAAAATACTGAGGCCAAATGGCCCCAAAATTTTCCCCCTTTTTAACCTATTTTCCATAAAACAACATCACCTCCTTGTTCTCCTTTGTTTATAGTATCTATAGAACACTTAATCCATTTTATTTCCCTTCAAAACACACCCAATTTCCCTAATCTTTAGATTCAAGTAATCCACCAATTCCATATTTAAGCAATACATAATCAACAATATTAACCAAAAATAACTATTTTGCATTTTCTTTAATAATTCAAACTTCCATTTCATTTCAATTTAAACATCTTTCATTAAGACCATCAATAATAATTGAAATCATTATCAAAACACTTCAATCCACCATGTAGAACATAGTATATTGCTCCTTACACAATCCGGGACACATTCACACACAAAAATCTTCACAAAGCATAAGCATTCTTCTAACGATAATAACAACTTTCATGATTTCCCGTTAAGGTTCATATCAAAACAATCCTAGCCATGAAATCTACTACTTGAATTTATAAAGTATAGGCTTTTACATTATTTATAGAATTCCCAAGCTTGATTTGCCTTGAATTCACATTTTCTTCTTCTTAAGAACACTTTTTCTATTTTCTCCCACTTTTTTTTTTCAATGTGTCTTCCTTTTTCTTCCTCTCTTCTTCTTTTTTATTCATGGCCGGATCTCGCTGTCTTAACTACCATTGAGTGGTCAAAATTGTGACCAATTTAGTCATAATGCATTAAATTCATTGTGGGCTATCCAACTCTTGTCGTGATTTCCATTTTCCACCTATTTTCTTAGTTATTTTACTGAATTTATTTGACAAGCTTATCTTGCATGAATATCTCATGCAACGTCTCATAATTCGACACTTATCCCTATCCACTAATCACACAATGCCATGTGTTCAAATTTTGATAGCATTTCCAATTTTTCTCAAAAATTAACTAAAATCTGGATTAATATATTTATTCTTATCAAGAAACTTTATTTCACAATTAAAATCTACTCATTTTACCATATTTAACAATAGAAGCCAGAGTCTTGAAAGTCTTTATCAAAATTTTCCTAATTCATGGTCAGAATTACAATACAATCTATAATAGCTCAATTTATATTAGAGTATTCGTATCATTGGGCTGATCAATCTTTGTTCTAAGCATACCACCAAACTCTTAGTCTATTTAAAGTAGTCATATACTAAATTCTTCAAGGTATGAATAAAACAAATTCAAAATTATATCCAGGTCCTTGCATACTTTATTGCCCTAAAATGTTCATCACGTTACACCGATCTTTTATTATTCTGGCAACTGATACAAACTCCTATTTTGATATGATGTTGGGGGTTGATTTTCTATTGAATTTTATGGCTCAATTTAGAGCAAAAT
This sequence comes from Voacanga thouarsii, assembly GCA_026120185.1. Classification (NCBI taxonomy): domain Eukaryota; kingdom Viridiplantae; phylum Streptophyta; class Magnoliopsida; order Gentianales; family Apocynaceae; genus Voacanga; species Voacanga thouarsii. The sequence continues at coordinate 1,992,754 of JANUWF010002207.1, forward strand.
GCAAGACCCATTAAAGAACTCTAAACAGTAGATTTTATGAAGAAAAGAGACACCCAATTCAAATACTAGGACCCTAAGCCAAAATAAAGAACTTAGAACTCTAGAAATGAGAATCAAGTCTACTAATTCATACCCAAGAACCTTTGATTCAATAAGGAACCAAGAACACTTGAAGAAGATGAACTAGGCAACCAAAGATAACTTCTACTCTAGACCTTTAGATTAACAATAACCTAAGATTCTATTTTGATAGGTTATTTTGATCTATCCTTAAGAGTTTATAGACTCAAACTAAGGTAAAGAATGGAATCCTAAGATTGGTCTTGGCTTTTATGGAAGAACCCTCAAAGAACACTCTCAAGAGTGTCTTTTGATTTCTATGAAATATCCAAGTTACATTTGGAATGTTATAATGCAATATATATAAGCATTTAAACCTAACTAAAGTGAGATAAAATCTCAACCATTCAAGCCTTTAAATAGTCCAAAATATCCCTATTACATAATAAAATTCATGAAAATTATTTTAGAGACCAAAATAAAACAAAACAAGAAAATTTAGCAAAATAGGGGAAGCCCCGAAGTGACCAAGTGCACTAGTGTTCTGGAACGGAATAGCTCCTCTAAAGTGGAATTGGCACCGGGTGTACTAGTGTACCCGGTGCCAGGTGTGTCCTGGTTCCACACACCGGCTTTTTCTTATCCTTTCAATCCCCTCTTGTGCTTCTTTAGCCCTCCACGCGAATTATTGTGCAAATACAGCTTTCTTGGTCCTTCACTTTGACATCCATCTCTTCATACTCTTTATGTTCATTGGCTTGTTGAATGGTTTTATTTGAATCCTCTCTTGTAAGCCTCCATGTCTTGCATTTTTCCAAGCAGTCATAAGTGTGGCTTATAGTTCCATCCCCCTTTCTTAGCTTTAATATATTTCTTTGATGGATTCCTATCATATTCTAACAAAAAGTAGTAGCAATTCAAAGTTTGACAATAAAAAGCATTACAATCTCCCCTTTAAAAAAAAAAAAAAAAAATTCATTCTCGAAATTGGTTCATCCTTAGAATAACTCTGGATATTTCTCCTGCATCTTCATTTCTGTTTCTTACGTAGCATCCTGTATAAGATCATGATTCCACAATACCTTCACAAGTGGAATCTTTTTATTCTGTAACTCTTTTTCAGCATACTCCAAAATCTTAATAGGTTTTTCCACATACTTCAATTTTGGAGACATCTTAATGGGTTCTTCGTTCAAAACATGTGTAGGATCAGCCATATACTTCTGAAGTTGGGAGACATGAAATACATCATGAATATCATGTAGCTCTATTGGTAGCTCCAATTGTTAGGCTACTCTCTCAATCCTTTCAGTGATAGGAAATTGTCCAATATATCTAGGTGCTAGCTTTTTCCCTTACCTTTTGTGTCCTAACTGACATTCTGGAGTCAATTTCAAGAATACTCAATCTCTTTCTATGAACTCCAAATCCTTCCTATGTTGATGGACAAAACACTTTTGTTGACTTTGAGCAGTTTCTAGCATGGATTTGTTCAATTCCACCATCCACCGTACCTCTTTAATATTAAAAGCATCCGGCTCATTTAATCTTCATCCTAAACTTTCCCAGTACAACAGCAACTAACATTTCCTCCTGTATAGAGCTTCGAATGGGGCCATTCCAATTGTTGATTGAAAACTATTATTGTATGCAAACTCCACATGTACTAAGTTATCAATCCATTTAGTTCCAAAATCTTAAGCACATGACCGGAATGCCTTCCAAAATTCGATTTACTCGCTCTGTTTATGGATATGCTACAATGCTGAACTTTAATATTGTTCCATACATCTATTGCAACTTATTCCAAAATCAGGGATCTCGATCAGGTATGAAGCTAGAAGGTACTCCGTGTAGTCCAATTATCTCCTATATATATATATATATATTTTGTTCAATTTTTCCAGTGAGTCCCATTGGTTGATAGGAATGAAACGAGTAGATTTAGTTAACCGATCCACTACCGCCCAGATAGTATCTTGTCGTCCTGCCACCATGGGTAATCTCATCATAAAATCTACGGTGATTTCATCTCATTTCCATGATGGGGCAGGTAATGGCTGTAATAAACCTCCAGTTCGTTGTTGGTCAGCTTTCACTTGTTGGCAAGTCAAGCATCGGGTTGCAAATTCTGAGATATCCTTTTTCATTCCAATCTACCAATAATGTCACTTCAAGTCTGGGTACTTCTTTACTGCTTTTGGGTGGATAGTGTACCTACTGATGTTATTCCAACAAAATATCTTCTTATCTCAAAATGCAATGCTGATCTCGATAATAGAGAATCCCGCCATTATTCTATCAAAAATTATCTTCCACTTTACTCGTCTGTTTTTGCAATATCTTTTGTAGTTCTTTATCTTTGTCCTATTCTTCCTTTAATTGTTGCAGAAAAGCAGGTCGGACTAAAATATTACTCATTTTTATCCATTCTTCAACCGCAAACGTTTCCAATTCTATAACACGCACTATTTGAAGAGCAAACAAGTTGGCATTCCAACTTAAAGCATCTATTACTGTATTTACTTTCCAATGTTGATACTTAATTAGGCATCGAAATTCTTCCAAGAATTCCATCCATCTACGTTGCCAGATGTTTCAATCCTTCTAGATGAAGACATATTTAAAGCTCTTATGGTCTTAAAAACTTCAAATTCAGCTTCATATGAATAATGTCTCCTTTTTTTTTTTTAAAGCAAATTCTGTAACACCCCGTTATCTACGTACCCAAAAAGAGCGGGGATATCACTTCGTCCAATGGACTAGGGGTCTTTATAATGAGATAAAAGAAAATGACTAAATAAAATAAAACGATCATGCTATTATATCCAAAAACTAAACTTATACATGCCTAAAATTCAAAACTAACAATTGTCTCTCAAATGAAAAACAATGCGAAAAACAAAACAAAATAAACTTCCATCTCTTATTCATCCAACCTGCTCAATAAAAGCGCTCCACTAAAAACATGATATAAAACAGTGTGAGATTAGCATTTCAGAAAGTCCCGTGTGTGTGAATATCACATAAACATTTCACGTATGCAGGTTTATCAAAACAACAAAATATGCTTGCAAGTAAACTTTTGTCAATAAACAGTCATTGAGTGAAACGATGTACTTTATATTCCAAACAATTCTCAATAGCCATTCACTTATCAATACCATAGATTCGTAAAGTAGGGAAGTAATGATAGTGTCCCAATATAACCATTTAATACTGGGCAATGGGTGATCCACCCACTAGGGTGAGATACTCCTCCGTCTCTACACCCAACACACCAATTGCCCAATCCAGAAAAATAAAGTCCACATGGACCAACATGTTAGCTCGGACCGGCCTGACCAACTAGTACTGTCATCTTTTTAAGTAGATTTCATCTTCTAGAGGTGGCCTCCAGCCAGAAGATGCACTCTAACTCTCCATGACAAGTACCACTAGCCTATCCCCGTTGAGTGCTCAACGCTCACCATTTTGGTGCAGAATCATTTCCCTTGTTTTCACAATCAATACATACCTTCTCTTTGCAAAACATGGTTTTCACATCAAGCTTTTCAAAATATTTTGATTATAAAGAAAAGAAAACCATTTTCAATTAAAAGTTGAGATTTGATAAAAGATTTTAGAGATTAAAATATCCACGTTCTCAATCTAATTATCATAATACAACAATAATATTTCATCATGTTTCAATCATCATTTCAATCACCATATTGACACATTTTTAATATCATTGTACAAAAGACTTGTGAACATGTACTATTTAGCAAAACAGTTATGCAGGGACTTACTTAAATATTTTCAATAATTAACCAAAGCAATGCTTGTCCTCACGTTCACTTTCATCCTTATCAAGAATCACTGATTCTATAATTAGAACCCAAATATTTATCCACTATCATCATGCATCATGAATCCCCATCATATCATTAATCACTCAAATCCTCCATGGCATCTAGATGGATTAATTTATGAAATCACCTCTATAGCTATCCTATGTCATGCATCTCATCCTTATACATGCATATACTCACTTTAAATAATCAACATACATGGCATCTCCATTATTCTACTATCATTCAATCCATATAATAACGCTATTTTCATTCAAAGATCTCATCTTTAACTAACATTCAATAGATCTAGGTCATCATAGCAATATTTAACCGTATTTTACTCCATATACTTCTACTTTACAATATTGCACCATCAAACCTATCAATCGCATCTAACCGTGCTTTTCATGCAAGCTTCATGCATAATAATACCACCATATATTCAATCCTAATTTAAATTAGAAGAGTTAAGCCACAAAATACCTATTTGACGGAACATCAAGAGCAAAGGTGCTGCCTTTGGTGCATGATTGAGTTTACTTTGGAAGGAAGAGTTGATTGGTGGCTCTTGGACCTTTGGTACGAAAATCTCCAAAAATTGGAGAGAAGATTCAACCCCTTGATGACCAAGATTTAAGATGAAAAGGTGAGTAGAATTGAAGTAGAGTTGATGAAGATTGAAGATTTGCTTACCTTGTTCTTGGATTTCGGTTTTAGTGGAGATTGGTGTTGTAATGGCCGAAATATTGGAGAGGGTTGGTGGCTAGAAATTTGTGCAGTAGAGGATATTTAGGGTTTGATTGGGGGCTGGTTTAATGGAGAAAATAGATTAGGTTTGGGTGTGTTAGTGCTTAGGAGATATTTACCTTGTTTTGGACTCTTGATCCCAACAAGGAAAAATGACAACTTTTGTTCTTCTTGTTGTGGCAGATTTTGACAAAGTTTTGGAAGGTTTATGTGGCTGGTTTTGGGTTACCAATATGACCAAAAAAATGAGGGGAAAGAAGGAAGGAAAAGGTTTCTTTTTCGGTTCTTGTATTAGCGAAAAGAAGAAAAGAAAAATGATGACTTTTTTTTTGTTTTTGTTTTTTTTTTTCTTTTTTTTGGTCTAAAACAAGAGAGAATTTTGAGAGTAGTAGGGGCTGGAATTTTTGTGTGTGTGTGCGTGCGCGCGCACTTCTGGTGGTCGAAACTAGGGTATAAGATGAGGAGAAAAACTTGTTTGGTTGCTTAAAGAATTTTAATTGGTTAGAATTACTTAGGGTAGATTTCTCCTATATTTTAGAGAGTTTGAGTGGAACTAAGTGTTCTATAAGGTGGCAGCTAAGGTTCTTGTTTTTCCAAAACTTTTAGGCCAAGAAAATAGGTTATTAATTTAGGAAATAATTTAGTTATTACCCTAATTTATTTTAGGCAAAAATAATTAATTAACGAATAATCGCATTTAGAGGTAAAATCGGTTTCATGTGATAAAGCTGAAATTTTCTCTCATCCTAACTCCTAATTTTTGAAAATAACTTAATACTAGGAAATATTTAATTCAATTAAGAATTTAACATTATCTCTTTATTTCTAATTAAAACTCTTTAGAGAAAATTAATTTGGACAGACTTTTCTCTATTAAAAATAATAGCTCTAGTATAGCTTCCAAGATAAAGGCTTCTCTTTCTTTTCTTTTTTTTCCTTAATACATCCTTTGGATAATAACTTTAAAAAATTCCACATGTTGAAATATTTTAAATTCCTAAAAGATTGGAATAAAAAATTAACTAGAAAATAATAGGAATTTAATCTACTTTAATTCATTCTTAGAAAAAACCCAAAATAATCATATTCCTATATTTTAGGAAGTGGGAAATTAAGGTGCTGGCTACCCTATTGAATTCAGCCAAGGGGAAAATAAATAGGAGAAAAAGAGTTTAATTAGAAATATGAAGGAATAGGTTTGCAAGAGTTGAGATTTGAACTCAAGTCACCAAGGAATACTCACCAAGCTCTAACCACTATTCCACAATAATTCTTGTATAAATACTTTTCAAATAAATTCCCATCAATCCAATTCAACTCACTTCATTATTTTTCCATTAAATTCTACTCCATAAGAACAAAAGTTCTACCTTCTCGTAGTACACAACTACATACAAATAAATTACTCCATGAAATATCAAACACATAGATCGCATATGCTTCATAAAAATAGTTCAAATTTATCAAATACAATATAAAACTCTATGCTATGCTTGACTTTTTCCATGAACTAATGGTGGTTTGGATCAGGGTATTACATCCTCCCCCCTTAAGAGAATTTTGTCCCCAAATTCTAGGTATTATTTCTTTAGAGCAATTGGGATATTTCCTCTTCACCCAATCTTCAATTTCCCATGTTACATCCTAAATACCATGATGATCCCACAAAATCTTCACCATAGGTATTTGTTTCTTCCTTAACCTCTGGACACTTTGATCCAAAACCTTAATCGGTTTCTCAACGTAGCTCAAATCAGGCTGTAGAATTAATGGCTTCTTATTCAAAGTATGATCCAGATCAGGGTCGCAATTGGGATACGTGAAAAACATCGTGGATTGCTATCAATCCTTCTAGTAACTCCAATAGATATGCTACAGGTCTAATCTTTTCGATCACCAAAAATGGTCATAAGTATTTAGGACTCAATTTTGCTCCTTTAGGATGCTTCAGATTCCCTCTACTAGGCGTTATCTTCAGAAAGGTCTGATCTCCCACTTGAAACTCCAATTTTGTCCTTCTATTGTCAGCATAACTCTTCTGTCGGCTTTGCGCTACTTTTAGTTTTTCTCCTATCATCTTTACTTTATCTTCCATCTCTTTAATATTCACCTCCCCAATCTTACTAATTTGTCCATCTTCAGTCCAACCCCAATACAACGGTACATAACATTTCCGCCCATATAATGCTTCGTAAAGTGGCATTCCAATCAATGCCTAATGACTGTTATTGTATGCCAACTCAGCATAGGTTATGCAATCTAACCACTTATCTCCAAAGTCCAATACACAGGCCCTAAGAATATCCTCTAATGTCTGGATAACTGTTTCAGACTATCCACTAGTTTGCGGATAAGTAGAAGTACTAAGCTTCAGAGTCGTTCCTATTGACTCTTGAAACTTGGTCCAAAACCTTAAAGTAAATCTAGTATCCTTGTCAGATATGATACTCCATAGTACACCATGCAACCTAACCACCTCCAAAATATATGTCTTGGCCAGTTTCTCTATGGAATCCTTAACGTTTACTAGAATGAAATGAGCAGTCTTGGTTAATCAATCAACTATAGCCTAAACGACATCCTTCAAAGTCTTCGAAATAGGTAGCCCAGTAACAAAATCCATCATCACCTCCTACCACTTCCACTCTAGAATATGCAACGATTGTAGTAATTCCGCTACCTTCTTATGCTCTGCTTTTACTTTCCGACAAGTCTAACAAGTAGAGATGTATTGCGCCATATCCCACTTCATCCCTGGCTACCAGTAGGCTTTTTTCAAGTCTTGGTACATTTTCATTTCTCTTGGATGAACAGTATACTTGCTCCTATAAGCCTCATCCACTATCTTCCTCTTCAATACTTGGTAATCTAGTACACATATCCATTCCTGAAAATATAACACCCCAGCTTTATCAATCCAAAGCTCCTTATTTCCACTTTTTGATTTCCTTCGCGTTAAAAGTCTGAAATTCTTGGTTGCTCCACTACACATTACCAATCTCTTGCCTCAGCTTAGGTTCCAACCTTAAGTTGCATAAGCTGACCTTTCCTTCTCCTACTATTGCCTTTCGCTTCAAGAGTTCTTATACTATTTGGACTTCTTGCGTCCTCACACTAACCATCCTTACCTTTCGACTCAGTGCATCAGCTACCATATTAGCTTTCCCCATATAGTAGTTATTTAGACATTTATATTCTTCCAAAAACTCCATCCATCATCACAGTCTTAGATTCAAATCCTTTTGCATGAAGATATACTTTAAGCTCTTATGATCCGTAAAGACTTCATACTCTGTTCCATATAAATAATGTAGCCACTTCCTCAAGGAAAACACTATCGCAGCCAACTCCAAATCATGTGTTGGATAGTTAATCTCATACGGCTTCAATTTTCTTGAGCCATAGGTGATAAATTTTCTATCGTGCATCAACATGTTCCCAGTCCTTCTTTAGACGGGTCCGTGCACAAAGAATAGGGTTTACCTTCCTTAGGTAAACTCAATACTGGTATGGTTATCAATCTTCTCTTAAACTCTTGAAAACTCTTTTCCCACGTATCATTCCTGACAAACAGTACGTCCTTCTTAAGTAGTCAAGTCATCGGTGCAACCTGAGTAGAGAAGTTCTTGATAAATTGATGGTAGTATCTAGCCAATCCAAGAAAACTCCGAATCTTAGTTCCAATCTCCAGTTGATTTCAATTAGATATAGCTTCAACTTGTGCTGGATCCATCTTGATTCCATTTTTAAATATCACATGACCAAGGAATACCACTAAGTCTAACCAAAACTCACATTTGCTAAACTTAGCATAGAGTTTATTTGTTGGGAATATGCCCTCTTAGACTAGGTTTCTGATGAAAATATCGAATATTTTATTAAAAAAATTTATTTTCGGACATTTTTTGTGAATTAATTTTCTTTATTCGTGCACAATTTTGTTTGAAAAAGACCCATTGTGTTTAAATTAGTGATCCATGTGAATGGACGTCTTTCACAGTAAGGTATGGATCATGGGTTATTTAAACACTTAAACATTTGTTCTTAACCGATTGATGAGAATGGGAATCTCATCATATTTAGGTTATTATGTTATGGATTCCAAATGAGGATTAGCTTACCTTTAGCCGGTGAGTAGTCCACTCACTTCATGACATAAGCGTATTTCGAATACGTAGAACAGGACCTGTAGTAGTGGTTTCTAAAAGTACTATATGATAGGAACCTAGACTACTACCGCTACAGCGTGGACTAGTACTCTACAACTTGATTATGAGCTGGTGGTCTGGCAAAGCTAGAAGCATATACTTTGATATGCTATAGTTGAGGTTCTCTCGTAGGGCCAATATACTTGCATGTTGGGTATGCGTGACTTGTTAGTTAAGACAGAATTGTATAATATAGTTTCTACACTATATCGCCTCTTGTGGTTGTGTGAATGATCTAATTATCCAGGGCCCTGGGAAACATGACTTGGATGTTTGCTTTAGGGTAACTCCCTTGGAAAGCGGAAACACTCCAGGAAGTCGTGGATCATTGGACTAGAAGTTTAAAGATGGTAGATGTCATTTAGAGAGGTGTTAGTACACTTCTTCTTCTCTAAATTTACATTGATGTGCAGAGGGGTATTTTAGTCATTTCACCTGTAGGTCGAAGATTTTGCTAATGCAACATTGTTCTTGGGGTCAATATTTCCTTATGGTGATATTAGAAAATATTAAAAATGTAAAATACATCTATTTATATAGTAGATGTATTTTGGTCATTTTAGTAGCCAAGACGATATGTCTTTTTGGTCTTCGGAATAGCCTGTACGTCCTAATTAATTTTTGGTTTGAGAAAATGATCTCAGTTGAGAGGGTTTTATTTTATTTAGGGATTCTAATTTAATATTAGACTAGAATTCTAATTTAATTGGTTAATTAAGTATTAGGGCCTAGGTCCAGTTTGAATAATTAGAAAATTAACCATGACTTAAACTAAAGGAAAATAATTAATACTTAATTATTTATTGGGTTATTTATTTAATCCAAGAAATAAATATTTAAAGTTTAATTTTTTTTTGGTTCATTTGGGTTCATTAATTATTTATTGGGTTATTTGTTTAATCCCAATGAAAATGATTAATGTTTATTACTTTGGGCTTTTCGGGTCCAAGAAAAATAATAAATATTATTTTGGCCTAATAGCCTGGACCATAGGATTTTTTCGGACATAGTTCAAAAGAGTTTAGGGTGAAGCCAAAATTTATTTTGTAAATAATATTTGGGTATTAAATCCCAGGAATATTATTTTTGTCAAAATAATTATTTTTGGTTTCATGACTTTTGGTTTTCTGTGTGAAAAAATAAAAATAAAATAAAATAAAAACAATTTTCTCAGTCTCTTGGCTTTCTGTCTCTCGTGGCTTTTGGTTTTCTCCTACTGGCTTTTGGTTTTTGTTTTCCTAACATAAGAAACTAAAGGAAGCCAACCGGGGGGAGTGGATGAGAGAAAAATCTAAGATGGTTTTCTTCTTCCCATTTTCTGTGCTCACCAACTAAGATTAGGTTGGGTCATATTCTGTGAACTGGAAAGCTAAGCATTAACCGGAGGAGAAGAAAGAGCCGAACAGTTTTGACACAGGAAGCTTCACTGGACGGAGGAGAAGGAAGCTGTGTTTTTAGCTTCAAACCATTCTTCTTTAGTCTTCAAAGTTTAAGGCTCTAAGATTTATGTTTTTCACGCCTCCATGCTACTGCCATGCTCTGTTCTATTTATTTCCTCCATTTTTGCTATCCACCGTGCATGCTCTATTCACTGTCATCACCTTCATTATGCTCTCTCAACTTCTCCAATATCAACTTCAAATGCTCTGCATGCTCTTCGGGACTTTTAGGATAGATCAAAATATCGTCTATGAATACCACTACGAACTTATCCATGTACGGTTGGAAAACCCTGTGCATAAGATCCATGAAAATGACAGGTGCATTAGTTACTCCAAACGGCATCACAACAAACTCATAGTGCCCATACCTAGTGTTGAAGGCTGTTTTAGGGATATCCCCCTCCTTGATTCGCACTTCATAATAACCTTACCGGAGATCTAACTTAAAATAGTAACAAGAACCTTGCAACTAATTGAACAACTTATCAATTAGAGGCAAGGGGTACTTGTTCTTGATCGTGAGGTTGTTCAACCCTTTATACACAACCTAAGCGTCCCATCTTTCTTCTTTACTAATAACACCGGGGCTCCCTAAGGCGAAGTACTTGGTCTTATATATCCTTGCTTAACCAATTCCTCCAATTGTTCTTTCAATTCCTTTAATTCCACGGGCACTATCTGATAGGGAGTCTTCAATACCCGCTCAACTCCAGGGACTAGATTTGTAGAGAATTCAACTTCTCGTAAAGATGGGAGAGAAGTGAGTTTAGCCAGGAATATGTCCGCAAAGTCCTTCACCACCTCGAGGCTCTCCAAGGTGCATTGATCCTTCGGCTTATTGATTAAGTAAGCTAAATATCCTACACAACCCTTCTTCAACATCTTCCATGCCTTTGTTCCTGCTATAAGGAATTTCAACTCTTTCACTTTTTTCCTACTAAACTCCAATACATCACATCCGGGTCTAACGAACTGCACCATCTTGATCTTGCAATCCACTCTTGCTCTGGGTATTGCTAACCAATCCATACTCCGAATTAGATCATAGTCATTGATAGGTAGGATTGTGATGTACGCCTTCAAAATCTCCTTTCCAACTATAATATCATACCCTTGCACTACCCTACTCACATGTCTCTGCCTCCCCAAGGGAGTACTTACTAATATGGTATAAGGAAATTCTACCCCGTCTTAAGCCAAATGATATACACACCTATCGTTCATACAAGAATGAGTTAATCCCAAGTCTATCAAAATAGAAATATATTGTTCTTGCATAGAAAGTGTACCTTCTATTACTGCTACATTAGCTCCAACCTCTTGGTTCAATGCAAAGATCTTAGCTTTCACTTGAGGTTTTCGGCCTCCTCCTCTAGTCGTTCCCATAGCAACACTCTATCAAGGAGAAATTGCTAAAAATAGAGCAAAAATAGGGGAAGAACAGAGTGCACCTGGAGCCAAGTGGGTTGAAGTTACCCGGTAGGTGAAAATTCTGTACGCGGAATTAGGGCTTATCTAATGATTTTGGTATTTTCCTACTCCTACTCGGCCAAGACTTCCTCAGCCATGAAATTAGCATCCAAGAGGCCTATAAAAGCACAAGAGAACACAAGGGTTTGAGATATGCATGATAGAAAGGTGAATTAAAGGGCAGAAATTCTAATTCTCTCATTGATGGAGGAGTTCACCCATATCAAGAAGGATTTTTTAAGGAAGTCTTCAAGGAAGAAAAAAGAGACTTGTCTATGAGTGCTTTCTTTTCTCTTTGTCTTCTTTTCCTTTAGCAATGATGTATTCAATACTTTTATTGTAATTTAACATTATTTTAGGATTCATGATTTTGCGTTAATTTAGTTATTTGATCAATTCTTTGTCATCTTTGGTATTTGATTACTTAATTTTATTGGTTATTAATGCGAGTTCTTCTAATTGACTTCGACACAATGATGTTAGGAGTTTTATTTCATTGATTTCATATTTGTTAAATCTTAATGGATTTGAATAATGAAGTTAGGATTTTAGAACTAAGTGATCAAAGGTTAATTTAATTTCGCCTTGACATAGGGTTATTAGCTAATTTTATGCTTTTAAGGAATTGAGATTCATGCATATTTTGGTTAGAATGACTTGATTGACAAATCTACTAATTGAATCAATATATGAATGATGAGCTTAATGCATGTTTTGGTTATGTTAGCTTGATTGACAAATCTATTAATATGAATCAAAATATAGGATTCCATGGATTAACAAACAAAGTAGAATTTACCTAAGTAAATTCATGACTTGACAAATGATTGAATTTTAATGTGCTTTCTTCATGATACCAAAATGATAATTAATTGAGAGAATTACTAATTGGTTCATTGTCATGTTTTGTAGGATAATTGTCTAAATTGCATAAACTTACCTCTTTGAGCAATATATTTTTCTTTATTTTTTTTATTATTTTCTTACTTTATTTTAGTAGGTTAAACAATGAATGAAAAGTGATTAGTGTGTACTTATTCCTTTGAAGATTGATACCCCGCATTTTATAGGCACATCAGGCAAATCTATAAATGACTTTTATAGGCACATTAGGACAATCTAAATTCCATAGGCTCTGCAAGGCCAATTAGTTCATTCTATAGGCACATCAGACCAATAGAGTAATTTCTGGGATCAAAATGTCTTTTTGCAAAAGTCAATCTCATATCGAGAAATTATTTTTCAAAACCATGCCGAAACCGGGTAAAAAGTACTTTTCATACATCAAAACAAGTTTTCAAGTGTATTCGGGTCATTTTACCCCTACTTGATCACAAAAGTCATTTTCAAGGGCATTCGGGTCATTTTACCTATACGCGATTCCAAAAAGACTTTCCGAAGGTATTCAAGTCATTTTACCTATCTAATTTGAAAAGTGTTCACACGAGTTTCAATAAGAATATTTCGGTTATTTACCAAATACCCGATTTCAAAGGTTTTCATAAAAAAATTTCAATAAGGACATTTGAATCATTTTTTCAAATACCCGATTTCCAAAGAAACTTTTTCCAAGAATCCAGAATTCTAATCCTAAAAGAGGATTAAATTCAAAGTTTCCAAATATATTTTCATAAAATGTTCCAATAAGGGCATTCTTGTCAATTTGTGAATACCTGATTCAAAAAAATAACCATTTTCTGAAAATCCTAAGTGTTTAATCCAAAAAGGACTAAATTTACAAATTCATGCTTTAATAATCTATTAAGGTTTCCAAGCCAAATGCAAGGTTCATTCGACCCCAAAGTGGCAGAAGAATAATTTTTACTCAAATAAAACTTAAATATATTCAAGAATTTCAAAAATAGTATAAAACATAACATTTCATGGTAAAGTGAAGCACACAAGCTTTCAAAAGGTTTTAGAAATCTAAGGGACTCACCTTGCGACAAAATTAACTTTTCTCGTTCACGGTTGTTCGACCACCATTTCTAACGTACCGTTGGCCGTTTATTTATAAACTTATACTAAACATCGTTTTTAGGTTAAATCGTGTTTGGTCGAAAAGTAGCCAACGTTTAGCCGACGTACCCGATGGATAGCCAACATCTAGCCGATGTATCCGATGATTACACTACTAGGAAAAGGCTAATTATCAATAGACCATTCCTAACAAACTAGGTGCGGTTGGTAATTACGATCAAATTACCAATAGTTTCCCAATAAATATAGAATACGTTGCATTTCGGGACAAGAGCAACAACTTACCAACTGTGTGTATTGTGTTGGTGATGTTTCTATTGGAAATCTGTTAGTAATATGTTGGTAAACAGGCGAAAAAATATTTACCAACTGATTACGAACAAAATGAGTATAGTTGGTACTTATGTTTGATGGTAATCTGATGGTAATATGGAGAGAACGTTGTTTCCACCAATTTGCCAACAGAATACAAACTGAAGTGTGTAGTTGGTAGATATGTCAGTTGGTAATATAGTTGGTAATGTGTTGGTCAATTTGTTGCCAACAGCATTAGCAACCGAAAGATTTGTTGGCAATATAGTGAATCAACGTCCAATAAGCTACCAACAGAATTACCAACTGTATCTATTTAGTTATTGATGTTTATGTTGGTAATTTGTTGGTAATATGTCGGTAAACAGGTGGAAAATATTTACCAACCAATTATGAATAAAATACGCATAGTTGGTGACTATGTCTAATGGTAATCTGTTGGTAAAAAGGAGGAATGTTTTGTTTGATCGATATTCCAACGAAATGCCAACTGATATAAGTTGTCGGTAGAAGTTTAACTAGAAGAAAAATAATTTTGTTGAAGATAAGTATATTAACGATCTAACCATTAGACTCATTGAAATTTCTAAAAAAAAGTATCATGATCAAATTTAAAGGTAATGAGATATATTTTTCCTCATAATCTAATATAGTCTCTATGTAAGTGCTCAAAACCTAACGTGAATGTGATTGGAGTTATTTTGCTACGTAATCTCTATATAACTGCCCAAAACCTCACATATTTATAAGGATAAGTATATCAAATTAATGATCCAACCTTTAGATTTGTTAAAATTGTTTTTAAAAAAAAAGTGTTGTGGCTAAATTTGAAGGTAATTAGATATATTTTGCTAAAAAATCTAGTATAATCTTACATAACATCCAAAACCTAACACATTTATGAAGATTAGCATGTCAAATGAACAATCCAACCGTTATATTTGTTAAAATTTCTATAAAAAAAAAAAAGCATTGTGACTAAATTTGAAGGTAATCAGATAAATTTTGCTACATGATCTACTATAATCTCTATATAACATCCCAAAACCTAACGCATTTATGAAGATAAGCATGTCAAATTAATGATCTAACCATTAAATTGGTTAAAATTTCTAAAAAAATGTATTTTGACCAAATTTGAAGGTAATCAAATATATTTTGCTATATAATCTAGTATAATCTCTATATAATAGCGGAAAACCTAACACATTTATTTAGGTAAGCAGGTCAAATTAATGATCTAACCGTTATATTTGTTAAAATTGCTAAAAAAAATTTTTTTGACCAAATTTGAATGTAATCGGATAAATTTTGCTACATAATCTAGTATAATCTCTATATAACATCCAAAAACCGAACGCATTTATGAAAATAAGTATGTCAAATTAATGATCAAACCGTTAGATTTGTTAAAATTACTAAAAAATGTATTGTGATCAAATTTTAAGATAGTCGAATATATTTTGCTACATAATCTAGTATAATCTTTATATAACAACCCAAAACATAATGCATTTATAAAGATAAACATTTCAAATTAACGATCGAGCCGTTAACTTTGTTAAAATTGCTGGAAAATCTATTATGACCAAATTTGAAGATAATTGGATATATTTTGCTATATAATCTAGTATAATCTCCATATAACAGCCCAAAACCTAACATGTTTATAAAGATAAGCATGTTAAATTAACGATCAACCGTTAGATTTGTTAAAATTACTAAAAATAGTATCGTGACCAAATTTGAAGGTAATTGGATATATTTTGCTGCATAATCTAGTAAAATCTCTATATAACAGCCCAAAACCTAATGCATTTATGAGGATAAGCATGTCAAATTAACAATCCAAACGTTAGACTTGTTAAAATTTCTAAAAATAGTATAGTGACCAAATTTAAAGGCAATCAGATATATTTTGCTACATAATATAGCGAAATCTCTATATAACAACCCAAAACCTAATGACTTTTTGAAGATAAGCTTGTCAAATTAATGAACCACCTGTTAGATTTGTTAAAATTGATAAAACAAAGTATCGTGACCCTATTTGAAGATAATCGAATATATTTTGCGACTTAATCTAGTGTAATCTTTACATAGCAATTCAAAGAGCTAGAAGAGTAATAAACTTTGTAATAAAGAATTACCAGGTTAAAAAAATAATAAAATATACCAATTGCATTTTGTGGGATCCTTAAAAATAATTTTGTTTTAAGAAGTATTTCAAAATTTATATTAATTTTTTCAAAGTAAAAAAAAAAATGTTTAGTTAATAAGAAAGGAAAAAATAGAATAACTTAAAACTATATAGTTTTCACATTATGACATTTACTTTTGTAAATATATTTCAAATATAAGTAGTATAGTTTTATAACAATTTAATGTTATGCATAACAATAAATATATTTAATAACATTTATTATATGTTATAATATATTCATAACTTAAGTATATAATTTTTCTTCGAGAAAAACTTAAGGATAGTTATATTTAGAAGAAGAAATTAAAAGAGAAATAAAAATTCTCAATATTTCATTATCTATCTATCTATTTATCTATCTATCTATATAGCATACATATTTCAAATATAAGTAAGTACTGTAATTTTGTAACAATTTAAACTTAAGCAAAATTGTACACATAAATGTTACTATGACTTTTTACTATATAATATATACATAATTAACATATATATATATATATATATATATGTATTATGCATAAATTATAATTATTATTATTTATATATTCATGCAAAATTTAAAATATATATAATTAGTATTTAGTGTATATATATTAAATACACTAACTACTAATTATTTTTTAGTGTAAATAATAATAGTTTTTTTATTATTTTTATATAGACTCAAAATATAAATATAAATACACATTATTAGTATTTACTATATATATATATATATATATATATATATGAATTATAAAATATAAGAAAGGAAAAAAATATAGCATAAATTACTAAACAAAATATAGTAATACAAAATGTATTACTATTGAAAAAATAGGAAAATTATATTGACAATATCATTCTCACGCCGCCGTTGTCATCGGCACTTCCTTCTGCTTTTCACACTCACCACCAATACTCCTTACCGGCCATCACTGCAACCTTCTCACTCTCACCGTCTACGGCAACATTGACACACAAAGAAAAAGAAAAATCCTCATTCACTCCTTGACCTTGTGTTCAATACATGGTCTTCAATAGTTCCATACTTGGTCTACAATAGCATTATTGACCTTGTCTCCATAACAATGTTACTCATTCACTCCTAGGCAAGCTAAAATTTCTAAAAATTAATTGGCATTATGCTTATTGAATGAAAGGATATTGAGTTGAAATTATCAATGGGCAATGAGTGAAAGTCTTTGTCCATAGGTACAACATACATACAGTATAAGGCCTTGAAAAATACATAAATACAACATATATACAACATTCATACATCAAAACCATATGTGATGCACTTAAATTGCATCAACAGTTAGCAAAATGTGTTGTCCTGATTGAACATACATCTTTTGATTGAACATACATCTTTTGGTTGCTAATCTCCTATGAATTTATTCCCCTAAGTTGCTATTTGAGTTGCAATCCTACTGTATATACACTTAATTAAGTAAGGCAAACACGGAATGATTACAAAAAAAAACCCCTGGAAAAAACATTAATATCTAATTACATTAATTTATGTGAAATTGAGAACAGTTAAGCACAAGATGAGATACGTAAAATAATTCTGCATAATGCATAGATCATTTTGACAAAAAAGAAAATTTTCAACATAGGAGAGTTTCATAATTGACCATGATTAGTAAAGATTAAGCTTATTTAGTGAAGAAAAGCTTTGGATTAGTGTGAAACTATGTTTGAGATACCTAATGGTAATTAAGGGCACCTAAGTGAGGAGAGCACCCTTATTTAAGCCCTATAAAATTCCCCAAACACCCCTGAATTTAGAGTGTTCCATGAGCTATCAGATTTTTAGGGAATAAAAGAAAAAAGAAGAGAGACAGTAATTTTGGGCAAAAAAGACAAGAAGGCATGAGAAAGTGCATTTCAGCAGTTTTCCTAGTCCAATTTCAACCTTCCTTCATAGAACAAAAAGAGTTCAGGGCATCAAAAGCTAGTTGTTGTGGTTTTGTGCACCAATTTTTCAAGGGCTATTCTATGTGTTCTTCACTTTCTTTTGGTGTATTTTTAGGTGAGTAAAATGTAGGAAAAATTGCTATGGTAGTCTATGTTCAGTGATGTCAAAATGAAGAACTAAAGCTAGTAATGTGTTAATGAATATAAGTTGGAAATGCTTCTGTTCAATGTTTGAAGCTATGAAATAGTTGTGGTTGCAAGGCACTGAGTTGAAGAGCTTAAACCAAAGCCCATTCTGAGATGTTAGAAGGGTTTTGGAACTGATTTTGGGAGGTTTTGAATGCAAACAAAGCCATACAAATTAAAGGAACTAAAATTGGCTACTTAATGCTTTAAAAATGATGTTTTGCCACTCATGAAAGTTAGGGTGAAAAGAAACATAATTCATGCTTCTATAAACATTAAACAAAAGGTTTAGATGGTGTATGTTATGTTGCTGAATTCAGAGATGTACCTTGTGCAATATGTGAACACAATCAGGGAAAATTTGTTTTGCTCAATTGCTGGATCTCTCTAATTCTATAACAAACTGTACGATATGGCCAACTTATTTGAATGCATTGTGAGGGAAAGTTTGAGTTGATGATATTTAATCTAACCACTATTGAGATGTAATGAAAATGATGTGCAGAAAGGTACTTGGCGTTTGGATTATGATCTATTTCTTTAGTATAACTTTGTAATGAAAGACAATTGGCTTTTGTGATCTATTACATAAGAATTGATGATGTATAGAGAGCTTTTATACATGGTAGATTGAGTGCTAGTAATGCTCTTATTGCTAGTGATGCCATTAATTTTTTTATCCACTACTTTTTGTATATGTCTTTTGATTATTTTTATTTGCAATATATGCATTACTTTCAGATGGCACCTGGTAGGAAAAGAATGAAAAAAAAAAAAAAAAGGTGAAGGTAGGGCGATATGGAGGCTAATCAAACAATGACTCCGAGGGTCAACCATTGAATTCACCCCCAACAGAAAATCAGAATTCTCCAAATACTAGCCATAGAGCAGTGGGTGATTTTCGTACTCCACTGCCTACATTGCCTGCTAGTTCTAATGGTCACAATGGTAGCATTTCTAGAGAAAGTGTCCAGCCAGAGATTTATTCTTAGCAAGCCAAGTTAATCACTCACAATGAGCATGTTGTGCCTATCACTCCTAATGACCAAGTTGAGTCTACTCCAGCTCAGGAGAATGTGCAAACCTCTAACTTATCTTCAGCTACTAATACACCAGTACAAGGCAAAATTGAATGTTGGTTTGAAGGGGATGAGTAAGTGATTTGTAAATCTTTTATTTTCTAAAATTTAGGATTTATGTTAAATGTATCAAGCAAATTCCTTAGATATTTATTTTTCTGTTGTTGGATTCTTTGCAATGCCAAGCTGTTGTACGAGCCAGTATGATCTATTCGTCCAACTATAGAATCTATGTTTTTGGGACCACATCCTACTCGGAAAAAGGTCCCACCTGCCACAAGGAATGTATGGTATGCTGAGTGGATAGTAAGTATTAAATTTACTTTATCCAAGTATATCTATAGGTTGTATATTATGCATATTATACTAATTTGGTAACTTTTATGGGAAAACTAAAGAAAGCGTACAAATGGGACCACAAATATGATCAATCATCAGAGCAAAATGGGGGAAAAAAAGAGAGCTAATAACAGTTATAGGTATTTGATGGAAAAAGTACGAAATGGACATATCTCTCATGATTTCATAAAAGATGAGCATTACAATGAGCTTCAAGCATATTAGGATAGTGATTCATTCAAGAAAATGTCAAGGACTATGTTAGCAAACAAGAAGAGTGTTTTAGGAGCCTCAAATCATTCAGAAGGATCTACTCCAACAACTGTACACAAAAGAAAGCTTGTATAATACATAGAATTTTCTTTTGATTCATCATTTGAAATATATTTGTAATTATTGTTCTTATATATATTACGTTATAACTTGCATTTTATGATGATTTCATAGGAGGATAAATACCATGGGGAATATTTACAAATGGACATTTATGTATTCACTCACACAATAAACATTGAAGATGAGGTTGAGCAAGTGCTAAAAAGAGAAAGATTAATGTTAGAGGGAGAAGAGGAGCTGCCAGAGGCACCAAAACTTATCTTTATTGATAAGCGATCTAAGGACATATACGTAAGTTGCATGCCTACTGAAATACGCAAGATCGACATATTTATACTTTTGGTTTTACGAGATCTAATCTGATTGCAGTGTTATTTTAATGGGGATTATTGTTTCCACAATATGAACTAGTAATCTATGCTTTACTACTAAAAACACAGAAATATTCAGTGATAATCTGCTTTGGAGTTCTTTAGTTTTTTCCCCCCAAGTGTTCTAGAAACATGAAAATAGAAGCATATGGACTTGGGGAATCAACCATCCAAAATTTGGGGAGAACTACTTTTTTTTTTTCTTTTTTTCCCTTGTAAACATGGTCAAGGGATTTTGGCAATTTGTAAATAAATTTACTGCTGTGTGTAAAGTCCATAAATGTAATAGAAGATTTGGGTTTGCTACCAGGTGTGGATAAAGTAGCATTTGGAGTCCTAACCTTCTAATTGATGCCACAAATAGCCCCTAGAAGTCCATAACGAAAATTTTAATTAGTCACATGAACCATGCTACTACGTTTGCAATTTTTGACACGTTGGGGTATTTTTTTTATGTTCTTGATTTGTATTGGCATGTTCTCATTAGTTGATCCCTGGAATTCAAAAGGCCAACAAGGTGCACAAGTGCTTAGTTGGTTGTGTGATGCTATTAATTCTCAAAAGTAGAATGATGACTTTGTAAAAGCCAATTTTAACATGATATGGTTTCAATATGTTGTCGAAAAGTAAAATTCTTTGTACAAATAGTATATTAGCATTTCTTAGGGTAAGGATCTATTCCTAAATTACCGTTAATCATTGCTTCAGGAATTTAAAAATAATTTTCCAGGAAACTTACTCTTGGTTAGGGTTATTATTTTGGGGGGTTATTTTGTTGGGACTATTTTACTAGAATGTTTAAATTTTGTTATTGAGTTATTATTTATACTATACTGTTTTCGTTGTCATAGGTAAGGTACCAAGAGGAATTGCAAAAAGAGACAGAGTTAATAACAAATCAAACACCTGTAGGGGAGCAACCAGAACCAGTTAACAAGGTTGATGTTTGGTTGCGAGTTATTGGACCACCAAAAATGGGTAATACAGTCAACGACATGGGATCTTTCAATTTGAGTTGCCTAGAGAAATCTACTACATACAAGTCATCCTCTTTATCTTGTTCGTCAACACAATCTACAAAATATGTCTAAAGGTCAGAATTGCAAAGTGTTGGTGAATCATTATACAAGGCTATTCAAGAACTATGAGAAGCAAATGATTGCTTACAATTCGATGTGAAATCCTTAACATCAGAAGTCAAGAAAATCAAGAGAGAGGATGCTTCACGAGCTGGTTCTTGAATTTATTTCATATTTTGGACTAATGAAGTAAAATATTATTTTAAGCTCATAACAAATTAACTTTATCTTTTTTTTTTTTGGGTTCCACATCAGAGTTTGATGTATTTTTGTTATGGATATTGATGTACTTTCAATATGGATGTATGACTTTTGGTATGAATGTGCTTTTAATATTATGTAGGATTGTCTTATTAAATATGTGTATGGATTATATAGTAATAATATAATTCTACTTACTAATAGAAAATCTATTGGTACTTACCACAAAGAATCTATTAGTACAGGTGCTTACCAACACACAATCTGTTGGTATTTACCAACACATATTTGCATGTGCTTACGAACAGATTTATCTGTTGCTATATACTAATAGATATTACCAACACAAATTTGCAGGTTCTTACCAACAGATTTATCGGTTGGTACATACCAACAACAATCTGTAAGTGCTTTCCAACAGATTGTGTAAGTAACAACAACAATTTGCAGCTGTTTACCAACAGATTTATCTATTGCTATATACCAACAGAGTTTGCTTGCAATACCAACAAAATTGTAGTTGGTAAGCTATCAATAGGCATGATATTTTTCGACATTTACCAACTAAGTACCAACTAAATTGTTTGTTGGTAATGAATAATAATTACGAACAACACAAATATACCAACTAAGGAATTGTTGGCAAATTACCAAAAACATTACCAACTAAACAATCAATTGGAAAAACTACCAAAAAAATTACCAACAAAATAAACAATTAAAAGATTGCTAATGACTTTACCAACTATGTAGTTAGTTTGTTGGTAACATAATAAAATTACCAACAGCAAATACTTAACCCCAAATAAATCATTGGCAACTGAAATATAATGTTATCAATAGTGAAATATATTGGTAATTACCAACAGACTTAAAAAACTCTTGTTGGTAATACTTTCCAACAAGCATTTTACCCACGAACAAAATTCTATTGGTAAACTAGTATTACCAATAGAAATTGGACAACTACCAATAGAATTTGACAGTTAGTAATAAACCTTTTTCTAGTAGTGACTGAACCGACTAGGGCTCAATTCTAGAAAACAGAGAATTAAAACAACCAAAAATTGGGAAGTATAGAACTAACTCGATGCTGGCCCAAGTAGTTGACCCGATTTTGGTCCCATTTTGTTTTCATGGTGGTGGAAATTCTTTGTTGTGCAAAATTTAGAAATTTTTGAATGATTCCTTTTGAAACTAACTTAAGGAATGGAAAGGATTTCGTTGAACCAATTTTAACAATCAAATGGGCTATATAAACATGGAAAAAACAAGCCAAACAAATTTTGTTTTGAGTCACTTCATGCAACATACGAATATAAAACTTATTATTATAATGTAGATAATGTGTGTTAAATAATTTATTGTGCAAAAATAATATTTCAACTAATAAAATATAGTATAAAAATAAATTATAACTAATTTAATATTTATATTTTAACTTTAAATTTTACAATGTAGTACTTAGACATTTAAATGTTAAAACTTTGTATTTATTGAATAGGATTTTAGTGATTTTTTGTATCATTAAACATTTTAAAATTGGCTAATAGTATTTCAAATAATCTCATAAACTACCCTATAATTCATATTTATATTATTTGGCACCTATTTCTATAGTTATTACTTCAGGATATATTAGAGCCTAATATTAGAAGATTCTAATTGTCAAGTCTTCAAAAGTAATATATATACACTATTATTTTATGTTACAAATCACTCTGTATATATGTAATAAGAGTTACAAAAGTCTCCTGTTGTGATACATGTCGGCATTTGCAGTTCCCGTTGAGACATGTGTCAATGTCCTCTGTTAATACTTAGAGCGTTAAATTCAAATTAATATTTTTTTAATTAAGAAAATGTGAAATATTATCTAAATTCAACGAATTCAGAAAATCTTTATATTTTCTTTTTTAAAAAATTATCTTAATAGCATTTAAAAAATTATCTATTTGACGCGTTTTGTTTTACATCCCTTCGTACAACGTACATGTATCAATAAATTATATACTAATATATACAATGAATTAATAGATCTCGTGATATGACAAAGATAAGAGCATTTTCCAAACAAATTTATTTTCAATTCTAAAGAGAGGCACTCAAATCCATATAGGCTTTGGGTCAGGAGATAATGGAAAACAGTTTGGTGCATCTTTGCTATAGATTTATTAAACAAAATGATAGGATCAAGATTGGATGGAAGGAAAGTACATGTACTCGCTAAAATTAACTAACTTTATTTTTAATTGTTAACTAGGTTTAAGTCTCGAGCGTTGCTCAGGATAAATAGTGTTAGTGTTGTGCTCTAGAGACAATCACTTGTACCATGTATATTGCATATTAAATTAATAAGAGGCATTCTTTATCTTTCAATTTGATTGTTATATCTAAATTAATGTGTACAAACCGTTAGATAAAGTCCCTAGTACAACACAGTGTTAAGAAAATCATGATAGATATCATGATATGAGATTCCTACTACACTATGCAGTGTTTGTACTTAAATAATCCCTAGTCATAGTATTAATAAGATGAGACATTATTAATATGCCAAGACTGGCACATGTTATATCTCTTGATTGGATCAAGCAGTGGTTCTCATATCCGTGAGTATTGGGATACCCAGGATTAACGTGTGGATGCTTGTTTTGGAACAAGTTCATTGGATGACCTAGCTATGAGATAATCACTTGGATAAATATTTAGTGCCAGTGATAGAACCTCATTATAGCAAGTGTGTAAGTATCCTTAGACTTGAGATCTCCAAGATACTTTGTTTAACGAGCGTTGTACTTTGATTCTAATCTTTGGAGTCTTATCTAGGACTGCCTATGAGATGGATATTGGGTACAACGTAAAGTAAACGAAAGTAGTTGAGAAAGTTAATAAAGGATTCACCACCCTTAATAGTATGAGAGTATATCTCAAGGCCACTTGTAGAAATCATTACTCATGAAGTCCTTGGCCAAGGCGACTATGTGATGGAAATGGTTCCAATTGATACACATATCGAGTAATGGATTTCTTGAACAAGTACTAAAATATTCGGGCCAGAATTAATAATATTTTGGAGGGAGTTGGCACTAATTCCATGCTCTAGACCAAATGATTTATTGTATGGTGAAAGGAGTTTATTGCATTGATAATTTGCTATTGAAAGGTTCATGTCAAGTCACTTGACTTTCTGGATTTTTGGGTGGTCAAGAGTCATTGCTAGATGTCGCTCTTGATATGCTAAATATGGATTTATTAATTAGAGAATTAATAAATTTAATCCTTTATTTTATTAAGGATTATTAATTCTAATATTGTTAGAATTAATTCATATTATGCTACCAATAGGACCAGGAAACCTAATGGGTCACACACAATAAAGGTTTGAATGCTCAAATATATTATTTGATAATATTGTGGGGTTAATTAAGAGAAGGGAATATATTTATAGGTGAATTATAAGTTTGTTATAATTCATGGGACCTAATTGTAATTAAATAAACTTCAAGGAACAATTTGTTAACAATTGGACGTTGAAGGACTAAGTTGCAATTTACGATAATTATAAATCTATAAATATAAGGGAATGGTTTCCTTAGGGTAAGAGATACAGACTATTCACGCAATAACAAAGAAACCGTTTCTCTGCCTCTCTCTTGATCAAACCCTAGCCGTCTCTCTCTTATTAATCAAAACCCTAGCCTCTTAAATTCTACTAGCATAGAATTGTGAGATTGTGAGCGTTCGACCTTGTGTGGATTATCATTAGAGGGAGTTCTTTCTTGGACTTCAATTGAGCTGCTGTGAACCGGTTTTGTGATCTGGATCGCGCCTGCGTTCTTGGAACAAGAAAATTTTAAATCCCGTCTTCAAGAGGTAATAAGCGTAATCTTCTCTTTTTCCCGTTTCTACTGCAAACCCGTCATCCATGGCTTGGATTTCTTGCTATTTTCCACTGCGTTTAATCTGATTAATTAATTTAGAAATCCTACAAATAGTACTTTTATTTTTTATAATTTAAGTTATGTTGTGTTTATATAATAAATATATTCATAATAAAAAGACAAATTAATTTTTATTAAATATAATTATTTAAAATATAAAAATTGTGCGTCAATTTATTAATAATTTATTTTAAAATTTTCTAATATATAAAATAAATTATTATTTAATATTAATAATATAATTTATATATTATTTAAATTTATTCATCATTATTTTTATAATTATTTTATAATGAGTTATAAAATAAGACGTATGTATAAAATAAATATGACTAAGCATTATAAATTGTTTATGTTTATGTTCTGCAGCTCTTGTTACACGTGGCAATAGCTTGGGTTGATATATGGTAGCATTGAAGTTATCTGGATTCAATTCACGTAAAGATTATCTTAATTTAATAAAGAAATGAATTTAAATTTTTAGTACTAGATACTACCTCTATTTTAAAATATAAGTCGTTTTGGAATTGAAAAAATTTCTCATAATATAGATCATTTTACAAAATTGTATAAAAACTTATTACCTTTTTTCTCCTGTTTGATCCTTTCCTGCTATATCTATCCTTTCAAAAATTATGACCTAACTCTCTTTAATTACCAAAGCAAAACAAAGACTCCATCTAACGCCTCTTTTTCTCTGTTTTGATGAAGTTTGGCTACCCAACACCTCTAGACTCTAGTCTTCTTCTCTCTTTTATTTTAGTTTTACAATCCTCCTAGAATTTTCATTTTGAAACTCTCAAATATGGTAATTGTTGCTTCTTTTCACAATCCTTCAATAGAGTTTTCTGACTACAAATTGATGTTGTTTCCTATCTCCCCACAATTTACATACCATAGGAATAGTCCGAAGTACTTGCAGGAGAAATCATGTCCATCAAAGAAGAGCCTTCATATGCACTTTTGGATCAAAATCGCACACCAAAGTGAACTGCCATGTTCAAACTATGAAAACTCATTAAACAAAGAGACGGGGGGAGAGAGAAGAGAAAGAGAGAGAGAAAGAAAGGAGAAGAGAGTTGCGTGACATCGGAATAATAAGAGTTGAAATATGTCGAAAACTTAATTAGGTGTATTTTTGAAAGTTTAATTTTAAAATTATCTAGAATTTAAGATCCTTCATTCCTGTGCATTACTTAATAGGTTTTTTTGGAAAATTATGATGTCATAAATAAAAGTTATCTATTTGACGCGTCTTATTTTACGTCCCTTCGTACAACGCACAAGATCAAACTAATGTATTATGAATTACCAAGCTCTATGGAGTCTCAATGTCTACTTTTCACCTCATTAGAAGGGCAGCCGTCGTTCAAGAAAACGCACGACGGTCGTTCACATTGTTTTTCCATTGCTTGTCCAATTCTTTCATTTTCCTTTTTCCACCTCATTCCTCTCTTCATGAACAAGGAATTATATTCATGTATTCCATTCATTTCATCCCAAATTCACGTCATTAATCATTCCCATGTTCATTCATTTTCTAACCAATTTTTTGGAAATTTGCTGCTTGAAATGCACTTTTATTTTATACCAAACTTTCAATCCACAACTCTGATTTCACTCTATGATAAACCAAAACGATGGTAAGACTCTCAAATTTAATTCTCTATAAGCCCTTTTCTGAGTTTTGGTTCCTATGATACATACAGAGCAAAAACAACCCCAGTAGTTTTGCTCCAATTCTACTATTCATGCTGTCCTTTGATTTCCTTTAGCCTTTGGCACCTTAAGAACATTAATTCATTCAGTTTTCCTTGAAATCATCTTGATTCTATAATTTTCAGATTCTAATAGCTCACAAGAGTCATACTTATTCAACAAAAAATCACTTCTTCTAATCAAAAGCTAGTATGATTCATTTTTCCAACCAAGTAACTTCCATTTTCATTTTACTTTGATCATCAACTTATCAACCAAAAGCAATCCTTCAAACTACCAGAAATATTCAATTCTTCCTCACAAAAAATAATATCCATAAGTCTTCTAGGTAGCCAACACACATAGACACATAAAAAGTTCATCAACGAAGTTTATAAACCTTAGCTTTTTGATCCAAAATCAAGACATGAAAATCATGTTTTCATGTTAAAGTTGATGTCATAATGATCATCATTCACCAAACAACAACTTTAATTCAAGAAAAGTAGGGTTTTACCTTGTATTTAGAACTCTTTGGTCTGATTTGCTCTAAGAACCTCTCAAGAACTTACATACTACACCAAGAACGCACACTAGCTACATTTTTCTTTCTTTTTGCTATTTTCTTTTTATTTCTCTCCCCTTGAGGCTGCCATTTTTTTTGTGGCTATATAACAGCCTTCCCACCTCCATTCTCATCAGATTTTTGGCCAATAATATATTAATTTAATTAAGTATATGGTGGTTAAAACATAGGTGTGTTCTAATGAAAAACTTACACACCAACTACTTAATTTCCTTCCTAAAAAATTTCTCTTCCTCTATTGAAACTGCCAGTTTTTTTGGCTAATTTTTATCCATTCAACCACCTTCTCATGGTCCAAATATTGGTCAATCACATTGCACAAGACCTTAATTAAATGGCCCACCAATGATGTGTTCCAATCATAAAAATATACATCATTATTCTATTTATTTTGTAATTATTTATTTCCATGCATCTTGCATGAATTCTTCATGCAACCTCTCAAAAGTTGACACATGTCGAAGGCTACTAATCACAAAAATGCCACACATCCAAAATTTTGATTGCATTTTCCAATTTTTTTTTTCTCAGAAATGACCAAAATTAGATCCAAAATGAAAAAATATTTTATTTCACCATTCAACTCCAAAAAATCCACTGAATCCATTGGTAGTACTTAAATCCTTCAATTCCTTCTTAGTTTCATCAAATTTGCAGTCAAAGTCGATGTTGCAGTCAAAATGACGAAAATGCCCTCGATTACCTGAATAACATAATTCATACCAAAACGTGAGGCTCATTGCACCAATCAATTTTCCTTCTCAGTGTACCTTCAAAATCTTATTTTATTGATAATAATAGCCTTTTAAAGATTTTGTGTACGGGTAGAGCAAATTCAATAATTACATCTAGGCCCTGACAAAATATTATTATAGCAAAATATTCGTTTCATTACACCGATCATCTTTTGTTCTGGTCATTGATATAAATTCTCATCCTATTACAAGGGTTAGCCAATCGAAAGTAAAATGTGAGGTATTACACCTCAGCTTGGCTCTCAACTCCGCATCACTAAACTTTTCCATAGCTAACATCAATGCATTCTTAGGCCTCCCAGATTCTGACTTGTATGATTCACTTCCCAGAAGCATCAGGATTCCTTCCTCTATTGATGGAGTTGCAGGTGTATTAACCCTATCCTCCCTCTCAATCACTTCCGCCTTACCCTCGCCTTCGAGCTCCCCTATCTCCCTCTCAATCCCAAGTCCTTCCAGTTCATTCTCACTCTCATCACCAAGTTCTCCTACCTCCCCTATCTCTCCCTCACCATCTCCCTCATACTCAACCATATCCCCTTCTTCCTCAAGTTCAGACATTTCATGTATCAGGTCCTCGAGTTCTTCCTGTACTCCAAAGTCTTCCATCATAGGTGGCTCATGGTCTACCTCATCTTCACTGAAAAACCATCCACCATGGAGTTCTGTCTCCAAATCGGATGATGACGAATCTAGTATAGGAATGGGGCTAGATGCTCTAACACTTGCAGGACCGCACATAAAAGGCTAGCCTCAAGTCACAGCTGTAGATCTTTTAGTCATCCTATAAATAAAATATAGAGAAGTCAGAACTAAATCTTAGTTCCTAGTGTTCAGGTACTATTCAATAAATCTCAATGCCTAGGTTTTAAGTAGTATTCAATAAAGTTAATTTTCTGAACCTAATATCTGATACCACTTGTAACACCCCGCTACCTACATACCCAAAAATGTCGGGGATGTCGTCCCATTCAATGGACCAGGGGTCTTTATAACGAGGTATAAAAGAAAATGACTAAATAAAATAAAATAATCAACTTATTACATCAAAAAACCAATCTTATAAAAGTAAAAAATTTAAAACTAACAATTGTCTCTCAAAAGAAATACAAAGCTAAAAATGAAATAAACTTCCATATCTTATTCACCCAACCTGCTTAATAAAAACACTCTCTTGAAAACATGATATAAAATAGTGTGAGATTCGCATCTCAGTAAGTCCTGTGTGTACAAATGTCACATTAAACATTTCATGCATGCAATTTTATCAAAGCCACAAAATATGCTTGCAAGTCAACTTTCGTCAATAAACAGTCATTGAGTGAAACGATGTACTTCATATTCAAAACAGTTCTCAATAGCCATTCACATATCAATACAATAGATTTATAAAGTAGACATTAGGAATTATTGAATAATAATATCAAGTCCATATCACGATTACCATTATGTTAGCATGCCAATGTAATTGTTCAACACTGAGCAGTGGGTGGTGAGATACTCCTCCATCTCTACACCTAACATACCGGTTGTCCAATCCGGCAAAATAAAGTCCACATGGACCAATATGCTAGCTCGGACTAGCCTAACTAAGTAGTACTGTTATCTCTTTAAGCATAGTTCATCTTATGGAAGTGGCCTCCTGTCAAAAGACTCACTCTAACTCTCCAAGACTAGTACTATTAGCCTACTCCCACTGAGTACTCAACGCTCACCATTTAGGTGCAGAATCATTTCCCATATTTTCACAATCACTGGATACCTTGTCTTTGCAAAATATGATTTTTACATCAAACTTTTTAAAACATTTTGATCACAAAGGAAAGAAAACCGTTTTCAGTTAAAAGTTCAGATTTGATAAAAGCTTTTAGAGATTAAAGTATCCATGTTCTCAATCCAAGTATCATAATGCAACAATAATATTTCATCATATTTCAAGCATCATTTCAATCCACATGTCAATCATCATATTGATGCCATTTCAATATCATTATACAAAAGACTTGCAAACATATACTATTTAGCAAAACAGTTATATAGGGACTTACTTGAATATTCTCAATAATCAACCAAAGCAATGCTTATCCTCACTTCCACTTTCTTCCTTACCTAGAATCAATGATTCTATAAATAGAACCCAAATATTTATCAACTATCATCATGCATCATGAATCCTCGTGATATTGTTAATCACTTAAATCCTCCATGGAATCTAGATGTATTAATTTATTAAATCACCTCTATAGCTTTCCTATGTCATGCATCTCATCATTATGCAAGCATATACTGACATAAAATAATCAACATGGTGTCTCCATTATTCTACTATCATTCAATCCATATAGTAACATTATTTTCATTAAAAAATATCACCTTTAACCAACATACAATAGATCTAGATCATCATAACAATATTTAACTGTATTTTACTCCATATATGCCTAGTTTACAATATTACACCATCAAACCTATCAAATTCAAATAATCATCTTTGATTGAGTTTATTTTGGAAGGAAGAGTCGATTGGTGGCTCTTGGGCCTTTGGTTCAAAAATCTCCAATAATTGGGGAGAAGAATCTGCCCCTTAATGACTGAGATTTAAGAGGAAAATAAGAGTAGAATCAATGTAGATTTGAAGAGTTGCTTACCTTGTTCTTGGATTTTGGTTTTGGTGGAGATTGGAGTCATAATGGCTGAAATATTGGAGAGGGTTGACGGCTAGAAATTTTGTGTAGTAGAGGGTGTTTAAGGTTTGATTGTGGGCTAGTTTGATGAAGGAAATATATTAGGTTTTAGTTTTTTAGTGTTTAGGAAAAGTTTACCTTATTTTGGACTCTTGATCTTAACAAGGAAAAATGACTGCTTTTGTTCTTCTTGTTGTGGCCGATTTTGATCAGGTTTTGGAAATTTTTTGTGGGTGGTTTTTGGTTGCCAATATGACCAAAATAATGAGGGAAAATGACGAAGGAAAAGGTTACTTTTTCCATTCTTGTATTGGTGAAAAGAAGAAAAGAAAATTGATAGCTTTTGTGCTGTTATGTTTGGCTAAAATAAGAGAGAATTTTGAGAGCAAATGGGGGCTTGAATTGTTGTGTGTGTGTGTGTGTGTGTGTGTGTTGATGGTGGTCAAAACTAGAGAAAGAGATGAGGAGAAAATCTGGTTGTTTGCTTAGCTTAAAGAATTTTAATTGGTTATGATTACTTAAGGTAGATTTCTTCTATATTTTAGAGAGTTTGAGTGGAACTAAATGTTCTATAAGGTGGCGGCTCGGGCTCTTCTTTCTCCAAAAATTTTAAGCCAAGAAAATAGGTTATTATTTCAAGAAATAATTTAGTTATTACCCTAATTTATTTTACGCAAAAATAATTAATTATGGGATAATCGCATTTAGGGGTAAAATCGGTTTTCATGTGATAAAGCTGAATTTTTCCCTTATCATAACTCCTAATTTTCGGAAATAACTTAATACTAGGAAATATTAATAATATTAAGAATTAAAATTATCCCTCTTATTTCAAATTAAAACACTTTAAAGTAAATTAATTTCGAGAGATTTTTCTCTATTAAAAATAATAGCTATAGTATAGCTATTAACTAATAAAGGCTTCTTTTTTTGTTTCTCCTAATAAATCCTTTGGATAATAACTTTAGAAAATTCCACAAGTTGAAATATTTTAAATTCTTAAAATATTAGAATAAAATATTAGCTAGAAAATAATATAAATTTAATCTACTTTAATTCATTTTTAGCAAAAACCCAAAATAATCACATTTCTATATTTTAGGATGTGGGAAATTAGGGTGGTGGCTTCCCTATTCACTTCGGCCAAGGGGAAAATAAATAGGAGAAAAAGAGTTTAATTAGAAATAAGAAGTAAAAGGTTTATAAGAGTTGGGATTTGAACTCAAGTCACCAAGGAATACTCACCAAGCTCCAACCACTATTCCAAAATAATTTTTGTGTAAATACTCTTCAAATAAATTCTTGTAAGTCCAATTCAACTCGCTTCATTATTTTTCCATTAAATTCTACTCCATAAGAACAAAAGTTCTACCTCCTAGTATAACACAACTATATACAAATAAATTACAACATGAAATATCAAGCACATAAATCTCATACGCTTCATAAAAATCATTCAAATTTATCAAATATAATATAAAAAGATATGCTATACATGACTTTCTCGATGATCTAATGATTGTTTGGATTGGGGTATTACAAATACAATTGTTACCAACTCCAGATCATGCTTGGGATACTTTCCTTCATGGGGTTTCATTTTTCTGGAAATATAAGCTTTCATTTTCTCTTCCTACATCAACACTCCTCCTAACCCTTCTTTTGATGCATCAGTATATATCTCGTATGGTTAATCTATTACATGTAAGGCCACACGGGTACAGAACTTAACCTTCATTTCAACTCCTGGAAATTCTTCTCACATTTCTCTATCCAAACATAAGGAACTTTCTTTTGAAAGGCTTGGGTCAATAAGGAAGCTATCTTTGAAAATCCCTCAATAAATCTCCTATAATATCCTGCCAATCCCAGAAAACTTCAAATTTCAGTTAGAGGACATTTCCAATTTGTTACTACTTGCTTCAATCTTAGTAGGATTGACCGTATTTCCGTTCCTGCAAATTACATGTCCCAAGAATGCTACATTCTACAACCAGAATTCACACTTACTGAACTTAGCATATAACTTAGCCTCATACAACTTCTCCAATAACTTCTGAAGGTGTTCTTCATTCTCTTGAGAGTTCACTGAATATACTAAGATATCATCTATAAAAATGACAGCAAAACTATCCAGGTATGGTTGAAATATCCGGTGCATCAAATCTATAAAGGTACCAGGAGCATTGGTAATACCAAACAGTATCACTACGAACTCAAAATGTCTATATTGTGTATTAAAGGTAGTTTTTGGTATATGTCATTCTCTCAAATTCGGACTTGATAATATCCCTACCTCAGATCTAATTTGGAAAAACATCCTGCCCCATGTAGTTGTTCAAATAATTCATCAACCATAGGCAATGAATATTAATTTTTCACCGTCACTACATTTTATCCTCAATAATTTATACACATTCATAGTGATCCATCCTTCTTTTTAACAAATAGTATAGGCGCTCCCTAAGGAGAAGTATTGATAGGAATCGCCCCAGGCACGAAAGCCACACAAAAAAAGATAAAGAGAAATCCAAGCCACAGCTCATGGCACTCTAGGTGAGATCCATTTTCAAGAGATTTCAACAGGAGTTTAAGACTAACCAAGCCAACAAACCAAGGACCAAGAGAATGATAAAGAAGTGGACAATGAAAGGAAGGCCAAAATGAGTACAAAGAAGGTAACAGTCCTTACGGAAGGTCAAGCAAAAAAATGAACAGGATTCAAGGGTAAACGGGTAATAAAGGAGTGCGACCTAAGGGAGTTTCACATGGGAACAATCTTGGCTTCAAAACTATTTAGAAGATCAATGGATTGCATGAAAAAAGAATGGATGGAATGGAGGTCAAATGAGTAGG
This sequence comes from Voacanga thouarsii, assembly GCA_026120185.1. Lineage (NCBI taxonomy): Eukaryota > Viridiplantae > Streptophyta > Magnoliopsida > Gentianales > Apocynaceae > Voacanga > Voacanga thouarsii. The sequence goes on from JANUWF010002207.1 coordinate 2,027,034, forward strand.
GATTGGAGTACCTAGAGCTGACCCAGCACTGGCCCAGATCGATCAACCAAGCGTTGTCTATGATCTGCAAAATTCCTCAATTTTTGGCACACATACTATTCCACCGATTGGACCCGGTGCTGGTCCTAACAACTCGACCCAACGTTGGCTATAAATTTGCTGTTTCCTAATTTTTGTTTCGACTTTTGTGAATGGGTACTGTTCTTCCATATTTGACCCAACACCACCCCCAAGAGACTTACCTAGTGCCGGCCCTGTTCCGGAACCTGAACTCCTGAAATTTTTCAGCTATTTTAAGGTCATCTTATAATATTTAAAAGTATTTAGTTCAAGAACAGAACACCCTTCTATAATACTTTGTATTAAGCTATGTTAGGGGACTATAAATACCATATTACGACTATGTAAACACAACTTTCGTATTTTGGGAAGGAGAATTCAGATTTTCTCCCTAGAGAGAGAGTTCTGGAGGGTGATCTTCATGGGTGATTCTATTAAACATCCAGACTAAATCAAATGATTTAGTCCCACCTTTGATCTTGTCTTTAAATTTTAAGAGATGATCCAAACTTCTTCTCTATTCTATGTGCTAGGTTGCCTTGTGTGTTTGATAGGATTGAGTTAGATGCCTTCAAATTCCTATCCTTGATATTCTAATCTTTGATAGATTAGGGTGCTAGGTTGTCAAATTATTAGAAGAGTATTAATTGCTTTGCATTTTAGTGTTCTAATGCAAAAGTTTATTAAGGCTGTTGTTCTTGTGCATAATCCATATTTTGGGAGCTTCCCAAGTTCATACCAAGTGGTATCAGAGCTTGTATTGTGTTGATTCTGATCAGCCAACTTTCTCTAGGCTAAGGTACAATCTTCCCAAGATCTATTGACTTTCAATTTTTGTCACTTTTTCTCTTGCCATTTTCGAATGCTTGAAACTCAAGATTATGCCATGAACTTGATACTAAATTGATCCTATATGTTAGTATAATGTTTGAGGAATATTTTGGCATAGAAAATTGTTGATTTGAAGGTCATATTGCTGCAAAAATTTTTATTCCCGTAACTATATTCCTTACACTTTTTAGAGGTTGAAAACTTGAATTTGTGCCGTGAAAATGTTGCTAATTTGACCTCATATGGTATATTAATGTTTGAGGAGTCATTTGATGTAAAAATTAAGTTGATTTGGGGCCAAAACCAAGTTGAAATTTGCTATTCAACATTAAGCTACGAGTTTGCACTCAATGCGTTTGATATATTGTCCCAATGAATTTTGATTGCTCATACTTGACTACCAAAGATTCTATTCATGAAGTATGATGAATAATTTATTTAGTAAAGAGCATTTAAATGATTTTTAATTGTTAAATTGTGATTGAGATTGTGATAGCATCACTTAGTCTAACAACTCTTTGAAATCCCTGCATCTTCTTTATTACACACCAAGTGTTTGATAAATTGCCTTTATGACACCTTTATTTCTTATTCCTTGGAATTTAGTTGACTTGAGTAGTAGAACTAAATCCTTTGATATAGGAAAGAGTTGGGAAGAATTTGAGTATGGAATTGAGAAATTGAAAAAGGTAAGAGAGTGAGCTCATTTTACAAAAGCCAAGAAAAGTGCAAACACGAGTGAAGAGTGGCCACTAAAAATTGAGTATAAACATGTAAGGAATTGAAGTGAGGAATTCTCTTGTGTTTTCTACTTAAATTTTATGGGTACTTCTCTTGAAATGAAATTCACAATGGCTAGTTGGAGTGAAAGTGAAAGGAATGATTATGATGAGGAGTCCTGTTACAATGGAAGTAATAATGGTGGATGTGATGAGCATGAATATGACTATGAAGAAGATTATTGGGGAAATGAAAATGATCATGAAAATTTTCTTAATTGTGGAGATGAGTCTTATAGGGATAGCTATGATGAAGGGCCAAGCATAAGTGGAAAAGGATATGTGAGTATGAATTATAGGAATGATAGGGTTTGTGTTGGAGGACCACAAAAATATTCAAAGAGTGGTATGTCAAAAGAGAGAGAGTATAGGTGTTTGTATGAGAGTCCAAAAGTATCTAGACCAAGAGAAAAGTGTGCATTGCAAAATTCTTTCAATAGTGGTTTGAGAAGAAATGAGGATGTGGAGAGTAGGGAGTTGAAGTACAATAAGAAATTGACACCTCTATTCCATGGGAAGAGAGATTGAAGGGAGTATTATGAATGGGAAAGAGGAATGGAAAAATTATTTAAAAGCTCTAAGTGCAGTAAAAGAAATAAAGTGAATTGTGCTTTAATAGAGTTCTCCAAAAATGATTTTGAGTGGTAGGAGCAAATGAATGCATAAAAAAGGCGAAGTGGGTATCAAACAGTGGTTTCTTAGGAAGAGATGAAAGATTTGATATAGAAACGGTTTGTGCCTAATGAGTGCCAAATATGTGGAATTCTTGCTCATATGTCTTATAATTGTTCAGAAAGTTCTAAACATGGTGAGGAATGTACAATGCAAAAATTTTCAAACAGAAGGATGAGGAGAAAACCAAGATTATATTTGTTCTACATATTGGGAGTATAGTTATAGTATATGTGACTGCCCAATATTGAATGGTCAAGGAAGAAGTTTTAATTTGCAAAAAAGGTAGTACAATTCCTTGTGAGCAATGTAGAGGCTATGGGTACAAATCATTTGATTATCATTAGAAGTCCTCTAAGAAGCAAAGTAAGATTCTTAAATTTGAGAAGCAAAAAGCTAGACTTGAGACCAAAGTGGCCAAGAGATGTTAAGGAGCTAATAAATGAAGAAAAAGTTGAAAGGGTTGCATAAAAGGTGATAATGAGAGTAGAAGAAGATGATAAGCTTAGTGATGATAAAGGAGATGAAGTGCATCAATTGAGTCCAACAAATAGGGTGACTAAGGAGTACTACAATATCTTATTCTTTCTAGATGAAGTGTCACATCCATTAGAAGTGTTAGAGGAGGATGAGTAAGAAGAAGTTGAACAAAATGTAGTAGAAGTTGTTGAAGAACAAATACATTCAAGGAATGAGGTAAAAAGGAAGCAAATACGTGCTATAGATGAAGGTTCTCAAAGTGCATCAAGTACTCATAAAGTGGGAGAAAGCTCACATCCATGATAGGGTCTAAATTAGTAATATTTTTTCTAGTTATTTGAGGCTCTTTTGTGATACACTGTATTCAATAACTAGTCATATTCCTTCATATTTGAGATTTTACCATTGAAAAGGTATTTTGTTCATTATTTCAGATTTTAGGGGTAAAACAAAGTAAAAACGTCGCAAAATAGAACCAAGGTGGCGCCGGACAGGACAGAGGAACCGGTGCTGGCCATGAGCTGTTGACACAAACTTTGAGGCGACAAAAAATTATTGAAATAGGATCGGAATAGAACCAAGTTGATGCTGGCTCTAGTAACCAAGGCGGCGCCGGCTGCACTTTGAACAACACTGTGTTGAAATCAAGAAAAAAATCGACGAACAACGGAAGAAATAGAACACAACCGGTGCCGTCTCCAGTAGCCAAGGCGGCATCAGTTGTGCCCTAAAGATAAGGTGGAACCTTGATTTTTTTCACGCAGTTTTTGGTAATCTGTGAAATTTTAGTATCTTTCTATTTCTACTCGGCCAATAATCTTACACCAATGAGTTTAGGTACTTCCAAAGCCTATAAATGGATGAAAAACACAAGGGAAAAAGAGAGAATTAATAGATCATCATAGAACATCACTCAAATCAAATGAGGAATTTTTCAATCAAAGAGGGTCGTGCAAGAAGGTTTTCAAAGGAAGAAGAAGGAGGCTTGTCTATAAGTGCTTTCTTTTACTTTATTTTCTTTTTCTTGAACAATGATGTATTAATTGTTTTATTATAATTCGACATTGTTTTAGGTATTCATGATTTTTAGAGTTATTTGATCTTTTGACTAATTAATTGTTCTTCTTGGTATTTAATTACTTGTGCTTATCACGAGATTAATTGGTTGTTTCTTTCCATTAACTTACTGGAAAAAGAGGTTGATGGTGGTTTCAATTCATTAGTTTCATATTTGTTGTCTCTTAACTTATTTGAAAAAAAGGTTGATTGCCAAGAACAAAGTAATTAGAGATTAATTGATGTCTGCTAGAATATAGATTCATTGGTTGATTTCATGTTTTAAGTTTGCCAGAATATGGAAATTTAATCATAGATCGTGTTTAATGAATCTTTTGGGTGAATTAGTTGAGACAGAATATGTGATGCTAATTTCTCTGGAAGATATTAATTTCATGGATTGAAAAAGAAGTGAATTTATCTTAATCCTTCATGACGCCAATAGAATAATGAGTTATGACAATGATTAGGTACTTTAAGGTCATATTTGTCAAAATAATGGTTTAAGTTACAAAATTTTTCATCCTTGACATGTATATATTATATTATTTTATTTTATTTTCCTTTTTATTTCTTTTTATTGAGTCGGTTAAACAATGAAAGGAAAGGGAATAATGTATACTTGTTCGTTGAGGATCGACACTCGTTTGAACCCTATGCTATGTTAATGATGAGTACGCTTGCTCATATGTGTAATTTGAGATTAACATTTTAATTTAAACTTGATTGGGAATGTGCATAGTTTTTATATGATTTTTATACCCAAAAAAATACACATCAAGTTTTTGGCATCGTTATCGGGGAACAATAGCATGAAAGCTTAGATTTTATTGATTTAACTATGTAAATAGGTAAATAGGTAAATATGTACAATTATTATTTTCACAAAAAGGTGCTATCATTTGTATCTGTGTATACCCTCGTAATCTAACTTACTAACTTTAACTATGTTCTATTAACTAACTTTGTATTCTTGTACTTTTGTTGTAATCATAAATTCCATTAGCTAACTAGCTTTAATGTTCAGGAAAAATGGTGAATTGGAATTGGAGGAAGTTTAGTGAGGGGCAGTACCCCCATTACGCTTTGGAGATAACACTCACAGCACCAGAATCAGCAGAGCTAGAAATAGTAATTGAAAATTTTGTTATTCATGTCACAAGGTGCTTCCAAGAAATAGATTCCACGTTTGAAAGGTTTGAAGCAATGATCCGCAATATGGAACAACAAATCTGGTTTTTGACCGACATGATGTTAAAATCTACAAAACTAGCACCGTTAGGCAAAGAGGAAATAGCTACTGTCACATTATGGAGTGGAAAAGAGTTACCTGATGTTACAGATTGCGACCATTTCCGGTTGCAGGAAGAGGATCGGCGCCGGCTATTCGGTAGCCCCGAGACCAAGCAGCCCAGAATTGAACCGGCGCTAGATGAAGCACTGAAACCAGCGCCGGCAACCTCCTGTCCATCCTCCAAAAATCCTACTTTTTAGCCTAAGATACTGTATCCTACATTTTTACACAAAGGCCCAAAAGATGTCCAATTTAACAAATTCCTTGAGGTATTCAAACAACTTCACATAAATATCCCACTCAGTGAAACTTTAATTCACATGCCCAAATATGCTAAATTTCTTAAAAGCATGCTTGTCAACAAAAAAACGATTGGAAGATGATGTGTTATTTATTTGGGTATAAAAATCATATAAAAATAAGCACATTCCCAATCAAGTTTAAATTAAAACGTTAATCCCAAATTACATATATGAGCAAGCGTATTTATCATTAACATAGCATAGGATTCAAACGAGTGTCGATCCTCCAAGAACAAGCAGACATTAATCCCATTTCTTTTATTGTTTAACCAACTTAATAACATGAAAAATAAAACAAAAGAAAAGAAAAACAAAAATATATACATGTCAAGGATGGAGAGGTATGTAACTTAAACCATTATTTTAACAAGCATGATCCTAAAGTATCTAATCATTATCATAATTAATTATTCCCTTGGCACCATCAAGGATTAAGATAGATTCACTTCTTCGGTCAATCTATGAAATCACTATCCTCTAGATAAATTAGCATCACTTGCTCTGTCTCAACTAATTCATCCAACAGACGCATTAAACACAATCCCTGATTAAATTTCGTTGGTCTGGCAAATTTAAAGCATGAAATTAATCAATAAATCCTTGGTTTGGCAGACATCAATTAACGTTTAATTACTTAATCCTCAGTAATTAACCTCTTTGGTCTGGCAAATTAACAGCCAATAAAAATGATATTAATCAATTGCAACTACTATCAACCTCTTTGGTCTAGCAAGTTAATGAAAAAAAAAACAACCAACTAATCTCGTAATATGCCCAAATAATTAAATACAAAGAAAAATAACCAATTAATCAAAAGATCAAATAACTCTAAAAATTTTGAATACCTAAAACAATATCAAATTACAATAAAATAATTAACATATCATTGTTCAAGAAAAATAAAATAAAGTAAAAGAAAGCACTCATAGACAAGCCTCATTTTTCTTCCTTTGTAGACCTTCTTACACAACCCCTCCTTGAATTAAAGAATTCCTCCTTTGATTTGGGTGATTTTCTATGATGATCAATGAATTCTCTCCATTTCTCTTGTGTTTTCCATCTATTTATAGGCTTAGAAAGTGACTACACTCATTGGTGTAATGTTCTTGGCCGAGTAGAAGTAGGGAAGTACTAAAACTCCACAGATTGCCAAAAACTGCGTACAAAAATCAAGATCCCATCTTTTCCTTAGGGCACTGCCGGCGCCGCCTTAGCTATTGGAGTCGGCACCGGTTGTGCTCTGTTTCTCCAGTCGTTCGCCGATTTTTTCTTGATTTCCACACAATGTTGTCCAGAGTGCAGTCGGCACCGCCTTGGCTACTGGAGCTGGAGCTGGTTCGGTTCTGTTCGGTCCTCTTTTTAACAAATTTTCATCACTTCGAGTTCGTGTCATTAGCAGATGGCCAGACCGGTTCCTCTGTCCTGGCCGATGCTGCCTTAGTTCTATTTTGCAACGTTTCTGCTTTGTTTTACCCTTCAAATCTGAAATAATGAACAAAATACCTTTCCAAGGGTAAAATCTCAAATATGAAGGAATATGACTAGTTATTAAACAAAATGTGTCACAAAAGAACCTCAAATAACTAGGAAAAATATGACTAATTTAGCCCCTATCAGAAGAGTTGTCCACAGTGGTCCTAAATGAAGAATGCTCAGCTATATTGCAGGACAGATCGAATTTGCCACATAAAGAAAATGATCCAGGGAGTTTCTCTATTCCATGTTTAATTGGCACTCTTAATTTCTGCAATGCATTACCTGACCTTGGTGCTAACATTAAATTATTACCATATAAAATATTTAAAATGCTAGGCCTAGGAGAACCACAACCCACTAGGATGAGTATTCAACTCGCATATAGATCTATCAAATATCCTAGGGGTATAATAGAATATGTGTTGGTAAAAGTTGATAAATTCATATTTCTAGTAGATTTTGTTATTCTTGACATGGATGAATATTCCAAAGGCCCTTTAATCCTAGGTAGACCTTTCCTAGCTACAGCAAAAGAATTAATTGATGTTCATGGGGAGAGGTTGACACTTAGGGTTGGGGATGAGGAAGTAGTCATTCAAATCTACAAGAACATGCAACACCCTTTGTCGTCTAATGATTCTTGTTTAAGAGTTGATATTCTTGACAAACCTATTTTTAAGTTGATGCAAGAATCTATTGAGGAGGAATTGATGGAAATATCAATGGCGTATTCAAAGGACTTTCACAATGAGGATGGGATAAAGAATTTGGAAATTGAGAAAAGCAGTTTAGGGAGAATGAAATCACCCATAGAAGATCCTCCTGAATTGGACCTAAAAGACTTGCCCGAGCATTTGGAATATGCGTTCTTGTGTAAAGGACATAAATTACCTGTGATCATTGCCAAAGATCTCAATACAGAACAAAAGATCAAATTGGTAAGTATGTTGGGAAAATATAAGAGAGTCATAGCTTGGAAAATCACTGATATAAAGGGAATTAGTCCATCCTTTTGCACTCACAAGATTTTGATGGAAGAAGGTGCAAAACCCGTAGTGCAACCCCAACGTAGGTTGAACCCATATATGGGTGAAGTGGTAAAAGCTGAGGTGGTTAAGCTCTTAGATTCAGGTATCATTTATCCTATTTCTGATAGTGTTTGGGTGAGTCCTACTCAAGTGGTACCAAAGAAGGGAGGAATGACGGTGAGTCCCAATGATAAAAATGAGCTAGTCCCTATGAGATTGGTCACGGGTTGGAGGTTTTGCATTGATTATAGGATGCTAAACAAAGCCACTAGAAAAGATCACTTCCCTCTCTCTATCATTGACCAACTAGGATTAGATACACGAAAACCCTAGGTCCAAGTTGTGTATTGTTCAGCTAAGGTTTTTCGTGTGCTACATATACTAATAGGATTAGAATATTATTATGTATTAGGACGGTTCTACAAAGTCATTATTCACTTACACAAGTCTTGCATTTATTGTGAAATATGTAGTAGCATATGTTTTATGTTCTTGAATGAAGGAAGCATCGAATATATTGTTTTGAAATTGATTGAGTGATTGATGAAACCTTGTGTTTTCCTACTTGTCTTTGACACTTTGCTTAAGGACAAGCAAAGAGCTAAGTATAGGGGAATATGATAGGGCCTAAATTAGTCATATATTTTCTAGTTATTTAAGGCTCTTTTGTGATACATTCTGTTCAATAACTAGTTATATTCCTAAATATTTGAGATTTTACCCTTGGAAAGGTATTTTGTTCATTATTTTTTATTTTAGGGGTAAAACATAGCAAAAACGTCGCAAAACAGAACCAAGGCGACGCTGGATAGGACAGAAGAACCGGTGCTGGCCATGAGCTTTTGACACGAACTTCGAGATGACGAAGAAATGTTGAAACAGGACTGGAACAAAACCAAGCCAACGCCAACTCCAATAGCCAAGGCGGCGCCGGTTGCACTCTGGACAACACTGTGCTGAAATCAAGAAAAAATTGGTGAACAATGGAAGAAACAAAACACAACCAGCATCGGCTCCAACTGCCAAGGCGGCGCTGACTGTGTCCTAAAGATAAGGCGGAACCTTGATTTTTTCATGCGGTTTTTGGTAATATGTAAAATTTTAGTATCTTCGTACTTCTACTTGACCAAGAACCTTACACCAATGAGTTTAGGCACTTTCTAAGCCTATAAATAGATGAAAAACACAAGAGAAAAAAAAAAAGAATTCATAGATCATCATAGAACATCACTTAAATCAAAGGAGGAATTCTTCAATCAAGGAGGATTGTTCAAGAAGGTTTTCAAAGGAAGAAGAATGAGGCTTGTCTATGACTGATTTCTTTTACTTTATTTTCTTTTTCTTGAACAATGATGTATTAATTATTTTATTATAATTCGACATTGTTTTAAGGTATTCATGATTTTTAGAGTTATTTGATCTTTTGACCAATTGATTGTTGTTCTTGGTATTTAATTACTTATACTTATTACGAGATTAATTGGTTGTTTCATTCCATTAACTTACTTGAAAAAGAGGTTGATAGTGGTTTCAATTCATTAGTTTCATATTTGTTATCTCTTAACTTGTTTGAAAAAGCGGTTGATTGCCAAGAACAAAGTAATTAGAGGTTAATTGATGTCTACTAGAATATAGATTCATTGCTTGATTTCATACTTTAAGTTTGCCAGAATATGAAAATTTAATCAAGGATCATGTTTAATGCATCTTTTGGGTGAATTAGTTGAGACAGAATATGTGATGCTAATTTATCTAGAAGATAGTTATTTGATGGAGTGAAAAAGAAGTGAATCTATCTTAATCCTTTATGATGCCAAGAGAAAAATGAGTTATGATAATGATTAGGTACTTTAAGGTCATGTATGTCAAAATAATAGTTTAAGTTACAAAATTTTTCATCCTTGACATGTATATATTATTTTATTTTATTTTATTTTATTTTTATTTTTATTTCTTTTTATTAAGTTAATTAAACAATGAAAGAAAAGGGAATAATGTATACTTGTTCCTTGAGAATCGACACTTATTTTAACCCTATGCTATGCTAATGATGAGTACGCTTGCTCATATGTGTAATTTGGGGTTAACATTTTAATTTAAACTTGATTGGGAATGTGCTTAGTTTTTATATGATTTTTATACCCAAATAAATACACATCAATCCACAAGAGGAGAAAAAGAGTAGTTGGCTAGAGGTGGTGCAAAAGCAAATGAAAATGAGTGAAAATAGTAAGAATGAAGCATCTAGTTCAACTTCACAAAATGACATCAAATCTAGTGGATGAGATAGAATGGATGGGAGAGATAGGGATATACTTGAGAAAACATGTGCATTGATTGGCATAGCAATAGACGTTGAAAATACTTGTGAGGGTGTGGAAGAAGGAGAATATTGGGAAAGAGAGACTATATTTTTTTCACTGTGTCTAATTAAGCAAAAACCACATAGTATCCTCATTGATGGAGAGAGTTGTAAAAATGTGATTAGTGCTACATTAGTGTTGGAGTTAGGAATAGAAATCTTGACACACTTTAGACCCTATAAGTTACAATGGTTGAACAATTATGGAAAGGTGAAAGTGAACAAACAAGACAAGGTTGCCATTGATATAGGGAAGCATAAGGATGAAGTGGTTTGTGATGTATTGTCCATGCATTAGGGCATATTTTGTTGTGAAAACCTTAGATGTTTGATAAAGATGTAGTCAATGAAGGGAAGAGAAACACTTATTCTTTAAGAAAAGATAGAAATTAAATCACTCTACTTCCCTTATCCCCTAGTGAGGTTTTGAGAGATCAAAATATTTTGAGGGAAAAGGAAAAGGAAAGAAGAGAGGGAAAAGAATGGAAAAAATAAAAAGATGAGTGAGAAAGAAAATGAGGAGAAAAAAGGACAGAAGAGGGAAGAACAAAAAGAAGAACAAGAGATTAAGATGAGAGAAGAAAGAGATAAAAATTGAGGAAATGAAGGAAGACGGGGGTTAAAAGGATATTGACCATCCCAAGTTGAAGAGAAAAAAAAATGAGCCAAACAAGAAAACAAAAAAAAGAAAAGAGAGAGGACGTAAAATGAGGGGGAAAATGTAGATAGTGAAAAGTGAAAGTATAGAGAATAATGAGGTACAAATCCATAATATTTTACTTTCATAAAAACTCTCTTGTTGAATTCTTGTACAAATTTTTATTCAAGGACGAATCCTTTCTAAGAAGGAAAAAAAAATGATAAAATCACCCTAGGCACAAAGGCCACTCAAAAGAAAATAAAAAGAAGTCCAAGCCACAGCTCATGGCACCTTGGGTAAGATCCATTTTCAATAGTTTTCAACAAGATTTTAAGGCCAACCAAGACAACAAACCAAGGGCCAAGAGAATAATGAAGAAGTGGATAATGAAAGGAAGGCCAAAAGGAGTAGAAAGAAAGCAACAATCCTTGTGGAAAGTCAAGCAAACAAATGACCAATGATTCAAGGGCAAATGGGCAAATGAAGGAATGAGACCCAAGGGAGCTTTAAGTAGAAACAATCTTAGCTTCAAAACTATTTGGAAGATCAAGGGATTGTATGGAAAAGGAATGGAGGTCAAATGAATAGGGATTGGAGTGCCCAAAGCTGATTTGGCCGCAGCCCAAATCGACCGACCAAGTACCGTCTGTGATGTACAAAACTCCTCAATTTTTTGGTGCACGTACTGTTCCACCGATTGGACTAGGCACCGGCCCTAACTACCCAACCCTACGCCAGCTATGGACTGGATGATTCCTAATTTTTTTTTTTTTTGACTTTTTGCGAATGGGGTATTGTTCCTCCAAATTTAACCCAGTGCCATCCACAGGAGACCTACCCAGCGCTAACCTTGTTTTGGAACCTGAACCCTTGATGTTTTTCAGCTATTTTAGGGTCATTTTATAATATTTAAAAGTATTTAGTTCGAAAACAGAAAACCTTTCTATAATACTTTGTTTTAGGTTATATTGTGGGACTATAAATACCCCCATTATGACTATGTAAACATAACTTTGGTATTTTGGGAAGGAGAATTTAGATTTTCTCTCTAGAGAGAGTTCTTGAGGGTGATCCTCATTGGTGATTCCATTAAACATCAAGACTAAATCAAAAGGATTTAGTCCCAACCTTGTTCTTGTCTCTAAACCTTAAGGGATAATCTAAACTTCTTCTCTATTTTATGTGCCACGTTGCTAAGTGTGTTTGATAGGATTGAGCTAGGTGCTTTCAAATTCCTATCCTTGGTATTCTAATATTTGATAGATTAGGGTGTTAGGATGTCTTTAAAGTAAGATGGATTCACATTATCACAAGAGTATTAATTGCTTTGCATTTTGGTGTTCTTTTGTGTGACTTTGAATGGGTTCTTGTTCTTGAGCATAATCCACATTTTTTCCCAAGTTCATATCAAGTACTTGATCGAATAAATCCTTACTCCAACAATTCTTGCAATTTCTTTTTAAGCTCCTGCAATTCCATTGATGCCAATCAGTAGGGAGTCCTTGAAATTGGTTCTACTATTAGAACTTAAGAAATGGAGAATTCTACTTCTCTTTCCGTCGATAACATTTTCAATTCTACAAGAAAAATATCTAAATATTCATTTACAATAGGAACATCCTCTGGTTTCTATTTTTCCTCTGGCTTATACATCACATAAGCCAAATACCCAGTGCATCCCTTTTTAATCAATTTCCAAGCTATAATTCATGATATTGCGGAATTAGTCTTTCTCCCGGTCTCACCTACAAATTCCACCATAGGTTTTCCTGGCCTACAGAATTATACCACCTTATGTCTACAATCATCCTAAGCATGATGCTGAGACAACCAGTCCATCCCTAATATAGCATCATAGTCTTCTATGGGTAATCATATCAAATCTCCAGCTAATACTACATTTCCTATTGAAATCTTGCATCAAAAATGTATTTTATCACTACTCATCTGTTTTTCGAATGGAGTACCAACAATCATTTCATGTGAAGTTTCCTTTCTATTAACTCCCATATTTTCAAGAAAAGAATTTGTAATAAAAATAGTTCGTAGAACCTAGGACTATCAATACTTTAGCTTTTTTTATCAAAACTAGAAAGTGTACCTTATATGACTGCAATGTTTTCATCTACTTTATCCAAAGCAACCACACAGGCATTTACTTGAGGTTTGTTAGGTCCCAGCTTAGAAGTGGAAGTCTGTCCTTGATTCCCTCTTATGTATCCCAACCTTTATCCTGCATTACTGATGGGGTAAAATTCATCTATATTTTTCTAGTTATTTGAGGATGCTTTGTGACACATTTGTTTCAATAACTAGGAATATTCCTTCATATTTGATATTTTAATCTTGCAAAGGTGTTTTGGGCTTTTATTCCAAAAAAGAACAAAAAAAGGTCAAAATTGTCACCGTCAGAACACGACAGGCATTAGCTGTGACCCACGGAGTTGGTGCCGACCTTAATCTTGAATAAATAGGGGATTTTTAGAGAAAAAACAGAGCACTACCGGGCTGGCCGGGACAAATGGAGCCGGTGCTGGCTCTGCTCTACCTAGTGTCGACGAGCTTTTCCAATTATGCGTAGATTTGGTAATTTTCCAACAGTTTTGGTATTTTCCAATCTACATGAAATTGCATCCTTAAATTATATATGTATATTTTACTTATATTTTTTTTATTATTTTATCAATTTATTAGATATGTTAAACAATGAATGAAAAGTAATTAGTGTGTACTTGTCCCTTTGAGGATCGATACTCGTTAGTTCCCTATACTATGCTTTCGATAAGTATACTTACTTGTATGTGTATTTTGGGATTAATGTTTTAACTAAAACTTGGCTAAGGGGTGGATTTAAATTTAATGATTTTTATACACCCAAAATTTACGCATCAAGTTTTTAGCGCCATTATCGAAGAATAATATCACTAAAGCTTAGATTTTGTTGATTAAACCTTGTTTATATGTCTATATATAAATATGTATATATGTTCTTTGTGTAGCTAAGTGTCATATCTTATTGTATATATACATGTACCTTAACTATCTAACTTGATTTAATATTGTACTATATGACACTAACAAGCTACTTTATGCAGGTAACATGGCCAATTGGAACATGTGACAGTATCCTAACCTGTCTCAAGAGATGACGCCTCGGCCATCCAAATCCACTACCTTAGAAGGGGTATTAAGAAAATTTGCCACCCCATGTAACCAAACGCTTTCAAGAGATAGATGACATATCGATAAAATTTGAGGAAATGATTAGAAACATGGAAAGGAAAATTTAAGGAAATGATCTTTACCTGAAAAAGATGCTATTTTTTATTTTGCTGAAAAATGTCTCAATGCCTTCAATGTACTTAAAAAGAAATTGATTAACTCTCCTATTTTAATTGCACTGAATTGATCTCTTCCTTTTGAATTAATGTGTGATGCAAGTGATTATGCAGTAGGGGCGGTGCTTAGACAAAGAAGGAATAAGCATTTTTAACTAATCTACTATGCAAGCAAAATTCTTATGGCGGCACAAGAGAACTACACCAGAATGGAGAAATAATTGTTTGCAAAAGTGTTTACTTTTGATAAATTCAGTTCTTATCACGTTTTGTCTAAATTCATTATGTATATGGACCATTTCATCCTAAAATCCTACTAATCAAGCATGATTCTAAACCAAGATTAATAAGATGGTATTATTATTGCAAGAATTTGACTTGGAGATTAGGGATAACCAAAAAATTTGGCGTGGATCACTCGTCTATGTTAAAAAATCTCAACATAGAAACACTGGCTGCAGGGGATATCAAAAACACTTTTCAAAATGAGCAACTTCTACTTATTGAGGGTGAGATTTCTCAAACACCATAGTATGTGGATTTTGCTAATTACTTGGTTGTAGAAATTATTCCAGAGGATTTCATGGCACAACAAAAGAAGAAATTTCTCTCCGAAGCAAAGCATTACTTTTGGGAATATCCTTACTTATTTAAGTGTTGGGCATATTAAATCAATTGGAGATGTGTGGATTCCACAGAAAGTGCAAACATATTGAAACATTGTCATGAATGACCCGCAGGAGGCTACTCCTAGCTAATACACGTCCCTAAATTTTTAAATATTTACAACATGAACCATAAATTTTGTAAATTAATCTTTAAATTTTTTTTATACATACAAAATGACCTTATAAATTTATAAATAGGTCCTTAAAATTTGAAATATTTATAATATGACCCTAAAAATTTTACAAATTAATTTCTAAATTTTTGAATATATACAATATGATCAAATATGTGAATATGCTAGACTATGTGGCAAAATATATCTGATTACCTTCAAATTTTGTTATAACATTTTTTTCTTTACCAAATTTAGCACATCTAGTAGCTGAATTGTTAATTTGATACGTCCATCTTTATAAATGCATTAAGTTATGGGCATTTTTACCCATATTATACTATATTACGTGCCAAAATATATCCAAT